>CATKUY010000391.1:0-97688 GCA_949802685.1 Dicyrtomina minuta | reverse complement strand
GCCCAGCATCGCCGAAGTGCTCATGGCTTTCAATGTCCCGAGTGTTCCAAGGAATTCAAGAAAGAAGTTGGCCTGAAGGACCATATAAAGAACCAGCACGGGAAAAAATTGCAATTTGAATGCACCCACTGCCCTGCAAGTTTTAAAATTAGATTCCAGCTCATGAAGCACATAGAAAATCAACATGAGCATGAGAGTGGACAGGTGATTCTTCATCAATGTGATGAATGCCATGAGAAATTTATCACGGGCAAGGAATTAGCTGGCCACAAGTTAAAGCATGAGGAGCACATTAAATGCGATCGTTGTAGTCAAAGGTAAAACATTGCATAGTAACATTTATTTTTCAATGTACTCAAGCATTTACGTTCACAATTTATATAGGTAATAAATATATATGAGTTTGTGATTATAGATTTCCTACCAAGGCAGGATTAAGAAGTCATTACCGGCAAAGCCATGCAGGCTTTACTCAACCAAGAAGTTAAACTGCACACTTTTAGTGCAGACACTCACTAGTCAGTGAAGTCTGTCATCCCATTGGGAACAAGAAGTTTGTGGAACTTAATATTATTCAAATTACAGCGTACAATTTTTACAATGGAATATTTTCATCATTATTAGCGTAAGAACCATCCTTCCCTTTAGTTTATCAAAACGTCGGCTGACAGGAGCTGAGTTGGTTGAGTAGCGTGAGGAAGCCCTTGCAGCTTGCCAAAATTGACTCGGGACCCTTGGGGTAATGCATCGTAGCTGTCTGTGATGTCTCCATTGATAGTCTCAATGATAGTGGCATCTGTTGTCCTCTGCCATTCCGACCACAAAGCGGATAAGCTTGTACCACTATTTTATACTATATAAAATGTTGTTCTGTTCTGACTGTTTTAACATTTTAGTATGCATGCTATCTATAAGATATTCAATAATAATTTATTAAAAATGATACCACACATTCCATTGGTTCTGAATAATAATAATTACCCATCTGTGCATGGGTGCTGCCTAATGTATTTTAATGCCAACTCGTGGGCCCTGGATTTGTATTGAAGCTTCAAAGTATTTTCAAAGTATTTGAGTAAATGCTTTTGCTTCTGTATTGTGATAATAAGTCCAACAATCATTTCATATATTGCAAATAACTTTAAAGCATAATTTCAAGACTTTCATTTTCTCCAAATCGCATAGCTTACAATTTATCCGAGTTTAGTTGTACTATTGATGTAATTTAAAATTATTCCTGAAAATTAGCAGGGTTCGGGCGTGGTAAATAGCACACGATGGTAAATACTAATTTTGAGATACTGCAATACGAAAGCAGTAAATATAACAAATTTTCATTTCCTACACAAATATCACGGCTTGGAATATTTGTATGTGGAAAAATATTAAGCTTATTAATGTCTCGTAAATTGTTTGTTTTACCAGTCCGTCCAAAACCGAGCCTTCCCTCGGATCAAATTTAAAATGACACATTTGTAAACAACAACATTCTATAACTACAGAATTGTAAACACACTGCCTTTAGTTGTACAATCGTAAACACTAAAACTGTAAACAAACTCGAATATAAAAATGTATGCATCATTTATTTTCTACAGTTCCCAATGCATAATTGGCTACACTACGTATATATTTTATTCATTACTATATTTTCTATCTGTTCTTGGATAACAAATTTTTGTTACGTATACTGGAGTCTATTAGGCTACCCTCATTGGAGGACAGTGTTAAGTTTGTTCTTTTGAATAAAATTATCTTTATATAAAGTAAAATATACATTGATCTAATGCAAATAAGTACCTACAAACATTAACAATGTACAATACTACTAGTAATTATTTTATGATCTGAAAGACACTAACATTAAGTCCACAATGGTACTAGAAAATGTGCCATATTGATTTTCTTGATGCCTTTCATGAAGATATTAGGAGCGCATTTTATTTGAGGAGGAACAGTTTTTGCCAAATGCCAAGAGGAAACAACTGATAAAATTATTAGATTGTTATCCACATAATAATAAAATCTAAATCACGGAATCCGGGCTCATGTGTCCGGTATCGTGTTCCCTACCCTCTCTATTTTTAATTACCCTACCTACCCATGAATGGGTCATGCACAGTGCACAGTTGAGTATCCAGAGTATGAGTTTCATTCATTTATACGTGTCAGGTTATTCAATATAAATACTGATTTCCAATAACGGACGCAAAAAAGATAAAATTAAAGAAATATAATTACACTACAATATAGTCTGCATACATTCAAATCTACCCAATACAATTCCATAATTCACTAATCATCACCAAAAAAATCATAAAATATGCAAATAAACTACTTCTATGGAGGACCTACTTAAAAGGAGGAGGAGTATCCTTCAAAATTTGAATATGCATGTGGTATTTAAGTGTAAGTACGAATTTGAATTTCAAACTCATATACCTGCACCTGCCATTCAATACTTAAATACCACATACACAGTAGTTTCTATTAAATGTACTTTGCGCTGGATTTCAAAATTCTACGTAATAAAATCCAAATCACGGTGTCCGCTATCGTTCTGGTTCACCCCCAATTTTCAACTCTTAACGAGGCGAATGTGGGCGTAAAATAGAGAGAGAGTAAACTTTATTTACACTGTTACCTTTTACGGTAATTGCCTCAAAGACACAGTAAAAATACAAACAGAGTTTTCAATATAAAATTTATATTTATGGTTTAAGTATTATAATGTTGAATTATTGGTTTGATTTTAATTTATGCTGAAATTATTATAACAATGGTGGTGGACTATTTTTGTTGAGCCACGAAGTGCTGCTACTACTATTTTCTTTCGTATTGCTCCTGAAAGTGAGAATTCTTTAATAAACTCGTTGAAGTAAGAAGTTAGAGTGCCTCTTGCTCCAATTAGTAGTCCCCTGACTTGTATTTCTTCCAGGGAATATTTTTCTTTGAAATACGGTATGCAAGGATTGTAGATTGCTTTTTTTTCCCGATCTACTTCCAAAGACTGTTCTTCGTTTAGAATTGGAGGTGTTTTGATGGTATGCTAAATACATAAGACATAAAAACACGATGGAGAGAGCGAAAAGTTATTGTCTGTACAATAATAAAATTAACTTGTAGAGTTAAAACAATTTCATTAATAGATGTTAACGATGACTGAATACAACACGCTAAGAAAACATGTCAGCAGATTATTTGTTACTTTAGTTACTAGCAGCCACTGCTGGTTTTAACAGATTTGTCTTTTTATTTTTTAGTGTGTGAAAATCTGTTGACTTTTGTAATAGAGTAATCTACCCAAGTAACAGATACGGGTAAAAACTATCAACATGTTGGGAGGTTTCTTCAGTAAGTCATCCCCAGGCCGGTAAGTCATGCCCAACTTCGTTAAGTCATGCCCAACTTCGATAAGTCATGCCCCATTTCACTTCGATAGGTCATGCCCAGTTTCACTTCGATAAGTCATGCCCCACTTCGATAAGTCATGCCCAACTTCGGTAAGTCATGCCCGACTTCGGTAAGCCATGCCCGACTTCGGAAAAATATGCCCCAATATTTTCCTGTCGTCTGTCGTCTGGCCTGTCCGTCTGTCCTGTCCGTCTGTCCTGTCCGTCTGTCCTGTCCGTCTGTCCTGTCCGTCTGTCCTGTCCGTCTCTCCTGTCCGTCTGTCCTGTCCGTCTGTCCTGTCCGTCTGTCCTATCCGTCTGTCCTGTCTGTCTGTCCTGTCCGTCTGTCCTGTCCGTCTGTCCTGTCCGTCAGTCCTGTCTGTCTGTCCTGTCCGTCTGTCCTGTCCGTCTGTCCCGTCCGTCTGTCCTGTCGGTCTGCCCTGTCCGTCTGTCCCGTCCGTCTGTCCTGTCGGTCTGCCCTGTCCGTCTGTCCTGTCCGTCTGTCCTGTCCGTTTGTCCTGTCCGTCTGTCCTGTCCGTCTGTCCCGTGCGTCTGCCCTGTCCGTCTGTCCTGTCCGTCTGTCCTATCCGTCTGTCCGGACCGTCTGTCCTGTCAGTCTGTCCGGTCCGTCTGTCCTGTCCGTCAGTCCTGTCCGTCTGTCCTGTCCGTCTGTCCTGTCCGTCTGTCCTGTCCGTCTGTCCTGTCCGTCTGTCCTGTCCGTCTGTCCTGTCCGTCTGTCCTGTCCTGTCCGTCTGTCCTGTCCGTCCGTCCTGTCCGTCTGTCCTGTCCGTCAGTCCTGTCTGTCTGTCCTGTCCGTCTGTCCTGTCCGTCTGTCCCGTCCGTCTGTCCTGTCGGTCTGCCCTGTCCGTCTGTCCCGTCCGTCTGTCCTGTCGGTCTGCCCTGTCCGTCTGTCCTGTCCGTTTGTCCTGTCCGTCTGTCCTGTCTGTCTGTCCCGTCCGTCTGCCCTGACCGTCTGTCCTGTCAGTCTGTCCGGTCCGTCTGTCCTGTCCGTCAGTCCTGTCCGTCTGTCCTGTCCGTCTGTCCTGTCCGTCTGTCCTGTCCGTCTGTCCTGTCCGTCTGTCCTGTCCGTCTGTCCTGTCCGTCTGTCCTGTCCGTCTGTCCTGTCCGTCTGTCCTGTCCGTCTGTCCTGTCCGTCTGTCCTGTCCGTCTGTCCTGTCCGTCTGTCCTGTCCGTCTGTCCTGTCCGTCTGTCCTGTCCGTCTGTCCTGTCCGTCTGTCCTGTCCGTCTGTCCTGTCCTGTCCGTCTGTCCTGTCCGTCCGTCCTGTCCGTCTGTCCTGTCCGTCTGTCCTGTCCGTCTGTCCTGTCCGTCTGTCCTGTCCGTCTCCTGTCCGTCTGTCCTGTCCGTCTGTCCTGTCCGTCTCTCCTGTCCGTCTGTCCTGTCCGTCTGTCCTATCCGTCTGTGCTGTCTGTCTGTCCTGTCTGTCTGTCCTGTCCGCCAGTCCTGTCTGTCTGTCCTGTCCGTCTGTCCCGTCCGTCTGTCCTGTCGGTCTGCCCTGACCGTCTGTCCCGTCCGTCTGTCCTGTCGGTCTGCCCTGTCCGTCTGCCCTGTCCGTCTGTCCTGTCCGTCTGTCCTGTCCGTCTGTCCTGTCCGTCTGTCCTGTCCGTCTGTCCTTTCCGTCTTTCCTGTCCGTCTGTCCTGTCCGTCTGTCCCATGCCGTCTGTCCTATCCGTCTGTCCTATCCGTCTGTCCTATCCGTCTGTCCTGTCCGTCTGTCCTGTCGGTGTGCCCTGTCGGTCTGCACTGTTTGTCTGTCCTGTCCGTCGGTCCTGTCCGTCTGTCCTGTCCGTCTGTCCTGTCCTTCTGTCCTGTCCGTCTGTCCTGTCCGTCTGTCCTGTCCGTCTGTCCTGTCCGTCTGTCCTGTCCGTCTGTCCTCTCCGTCTGTCCTGTCCGTCTGTCCTGTATGTCTGTCCTGTCCGTCTGTCCTGTCGCTTCTGTCTGTCCTGTCCGTCTGTCCTGTCCGTCTGTCCTGTCCGTCTGTCCTGTCCGTCTGTCCTGTCCGTCTGTCCTGTCCGTCTGTCCTGTCCGTCTGTCCTGTCCGTCTCTCCTGTCCCTCTGTCCTGTCCCTCTGTCCTATCCGTCTGTCCTGTCTGTCTGTCCTGTCCGTCTGTCCTGTCCGTCAGTCCTGTCTGTCTGTCCTGTCCGTCTGTCCTGTCCGTCTGTCCCGTCCGTCTGTCCTGTCGGTCTGCCCTGTCCGTCTGTCCCGTCCGTCTGTCCTGTCGGTCTGCCCTGTCCGTCTGTCCTGTCCGTCTGTCCTGTCCGTTTGTCCTGTCCGTCTGTCCTGTCCGTCTGTCCCGTCCGTCTGCCCTGTCCATCTGTCCTGTCCGTCTGTCCTATCCGTCTATCCGGACCGTCTGTCCTGTCAGTCTGTCCGGTCCGTCTGTCCTTTCCGTCAGTCCTGTCCGTCTGTCCTGTCCGTCTGTCCTGTCCGTCTGTCCTGTCCGTCTGTCCTGTCCGTCTGTCCTGTCCGTCTGTCTTGTCCGTCTGTCCTGTCCTGTCCGTCTGTCCTGTCAGTCCGTCCTGTCCGTCTGTCCTGTCCGTCAGTCCTGTCTGTCTGTCCTGTCCGTCTGTCCTGTCCGTCTGTCCCGTCCGTCTGTCCTGTCGGTCTGCCCTGTCCGTCTGTCCCGTCCGTCTGTCCTGTCGGTCTGCCCTGTCCGTCTGTCCTGTCCGTCTGTCCTGTCCGTTTGTCCTGTCGGTCTGTCCTGTCCGTCTGTCCCGTCCGTCTGCCCTGTCCGTCTGTCCTGTCCGTCTGTCCTATCCGTCTGTCTGGACCGTCTGTCCTGTCAGTCTGTCCGGTCCGTCTGTCCTGTCCGTCAGTCCTGTCCGTTTGTCCTGTCCGTCTGTCCTGTCCGTCTGTCCTGTCCGTCTGTCCTGTCCTTCTGTCCTGTCCGTCTGTCCTGTCCGTCTGTCCTGTCCGTCCGTCCTGTCCGTCTGTCCTGTCCGTCTGTCCTGTCCGTCTGTCCTGTCCGTCTGTCCTGTCCGTCTGTCCTGTCCGTCTGTCCTGTCCGTCTGTCCTGTCTGTCTGTCCTGTCCGTCTGTCCTGTCCGTCTGTCCTGTCCGTCTCTCCTGTCCGTCTGTCCTGTCCGTCTGTCCTATCCGTCTGTGCTGTCTGTCTGTCCTGTCTGTCTGTCCTGTCCGCCAGTCCTGTCTGTCTGTCCTGTCCGTCTGTCCCGTCCGTCTGTCCTGTCGGTCTGCCCTGTCCGTCTGTCCCGTCCGTCTGTCCTGTCGGTCTGCCCTGTCCGTCTGCCCTGTCCGTCTGTCCTGTCTGTCTGTCCTATCCGTCTGTCCTGTCCGTCTGTCCTGTCCGTCTGTCGTTTCCGTCTGTCCTGTCCGTCTGTCCTGTCCGTCTGTCCCATGCCGTCTGTCCTATCCGTCTGTCCTATCCGTCTGTCCTATCCGTCTGTCCTGTCCGTCTGTCCTGTCGGTGTGCCCTGTCGGTCTGCACTGTTTGTCTGTCCTGTCCGTCGGTCCTGTCCGTCTGTCCTGTCCGTCTGTCCTGCCCTTCTGTCCTGTCCTTCTGTCCTGTCCGTCTGTCCTGTCCGTCTGTCCTGTCCGTCTGTCCTGTCCGTCTGTCCTGTCCGTCTGTCCTGTCCGTCTGTCCTCTCCGTCTGTCCTGTCCGTCTGTCCTGTATGTCTGTCCTGTCCGTCTGTCCTGTCGCTTCTGTCTGTCCTGTCCGTCTGTCCTGTCCGTCTGTCCTGTCCGTCTGTCCTGTCTGTCTGTCCTGTCCGTCTGTCCTGTCCGTCTGTCCTGTCCGTCTGTCCTGTCTGTCTGTCCTGTCCGTCTGTCCTGTCCGTCTGTCCTGTCCGTCTGTCCTGTCCGTCTGTCCTGTCCGTCTGTCCTGTCCGTCTGTCCTGTCCGTCTGTCCTATCTGTCTGTCCGGTCTGTCTGTCCTGTCCGTCTGTCCTGTCCGTCAGTCCTATCTGTCTGTCCTGTCCGTCTGTCCCGTCCGTCTGTCCTGTCGGTCTGCCCTGTCTGTCTGTCCCGTCCGTCTGTCCCGTCCGTCTGTCCTGTCAGTCTGCCCTGTCCGTCTGTCCTGTCCGTCTGTCCTGTCCGTCTGTCCTCTCCGTCTGTCCTGTCCGTCTGTCCTGTCCGTCTGTCCTGTCCGACTGTCCCGTCCGTCTGCCCTGTCCGTCTGTCCTGTCCGTCTGTCCTATCCGTCTGTCCGGTCCGTCTGTCCTGTCCGTCTGTCCGGTCCGTCTGTCCTGTCCGTCAGTCCTGTTTGTCTGTCCTGTCCGTCTGTCCTGTCCGTCTGTCCTGTTCGTCTGTCCAATCTGTCTGTCCTGTCCGTCTGTCCTGTCCTGTCTGTCTGTCCTGTCCGTCCGACCTGTCTGTCTGTCCTGTCCGTCTGTCCTGTCCGTCTGTCCTGTCCGTCTGTCCTGTCCGTCTGTTCTGTC
This sequence comes from Dicyrtomina minuta, assembly GCA_949802685.1. Classification (NCBI taxonomy): domain Eukaryota; kingdom Metazoa; phylum Arthropoda; class Collembola; order Symphypleona; family Dicyrtomidae; genus Dicyrtomina; species Dicyrtomina minuta. The sequence goes on along the minus strand of CATKUY010000391.1, from coordinate 89,882 downwards.
CGTCTGTCCTGTCCGTCTGTCCTGTCCGTCTGTCCTGTCCGTCTGTCCTGTCCGTCTGTCCTGTCCGTCTGTCCTGTCGGTCTGTCCTGTCCGTCTGTCCTGTCCGTCTGTCCTATCCGTCTGTCCTGTCTGTCTGTCCTGTCTGTCTTTCTTGTCCGTCAGTCCTGTCTGTCTGTTCTGTCCGTCTGTCCTGTCCGTCTGTCCTGTCGGTCTGCCCTGTCCGTCTGTCCCGTCCGTCTGTCCTGTCGGTCTGCCCTGTCCGTCTGCCCTGTCCGTCTGCCCTGTCCGTCTGTCCTGTCCGCCTGTCCTGTCCGTCTGTCCTGTCCGTCAGTCCTGTCCGTCTGTCCTTACCGTCTGTCCTTTCCGTCTGTCCTGTCCGTCTGTCCTGTCCGTCTGTCCTGTCCGTCTGTCCTGTCCGTCTGTCCTGTCCGTCTGTCCTGTCCGTCTGTCCTGTCCGTCTGTCCTGTCTGTCTGTCCTGTCCGTCTGTCCTATCCGTCTGTCCGGTCCGTCTGTCCTGTCCGTCTGTCCTGTCCGTCTGTCCTGTCCGTCTGTCCTGTCCGTCTGTCCTGTCTGTCTGTCCTGTCAGTCTGTCCTGTCCGTCTGTCCTGTCCGTCTGTCCTGTATGTCTGTCCTGTCCGCCTGTCCTGTATGTCTGATCTGTCCGTCTGTCCTGTCCGTCTGTCCTGTCCGTCTGTCCTGTCCGTCTGTCCTGTCCGTCTGTCCTGTCCGTCTGTCCTGTCCGTCTGTCCTGTCCGTCTGTCCTGTCCGTCTGTCCTGTCTGTCCTGTCCGTCTGTCCTGTCCGTCTGTCCTGTCCGTCTGTCCTGTCCGTCTGTCCTGTCCGTCTGTCCTGTCCGTCTGTCCTGTCCGTCTGTCCTGTCCGTCTGTCCTGTCCGTCTGTCCTGTCCGTCTGTCCTGTCCGTCTGTCCTGTCCGTCTGTCCTGTCCGTCTGTCCTGTCCGTCTGTCCTGTCCTGTCAGTCTGTCCTGTCCGTCTGTCCTGTCCGACGGTCCTGTCCGTCTGTCCTGTCCGTCTGTCTTGTCCGGCTGTCCTGTCCGTCTGTCCTATCCGTCTGTCCTGTCCGTCTGTCCTGTCCGTCTGTCCTGTCCGTCTGTCCTGTCCGTCTGTCCTGTCCGTCTGTCCTGTCCGTCTGTCCTGTCCGTTTGTCCTGTCCGTCTGTCCTATCCGTCTGTCCTGTCTGTCTGTCCTGTCCGTCTGTCCTGTCCGTCAGTCCTATCTGTCTGTCCTGTCCGTCTGTCCCGTCCGTCTGTCCTGTTGGTCTGCCCTGTCCGTCTGTCCCGTCCGTCTGTCCCGTCCGTCTGTCCCGTCTGTCTGTCCTGTCGGTCTGCCCTGTCCGTCTGTCCTGTCCGTCTGTCCTGTCCGTCTGTCCTCTCCGTCTGTCCTGTCCGTCTGTCCTGTCCGTCTGTCCTGTCCGACTGTCCCGTCCGTCTGCCCTGTCCGTCTGTCCTGTCCGTCTGTCCTGTCCGTCTGTCCTGTCCGTCAGTCCTGTCCGTCTGTCCTGTCTGTCCTGTCCGTCTGTCCTGTCCGTCTGTCCTGTCCGTCTGTCCTGTCCGTCTGTCCTGTCCGTCTGTCCTGTCCGTCTGTCCTGTCCGTCTGTCCTGTCCGTCTGTCCTGTCCGTCTGTCCTGTCCGTCTGTCCTGTCCGTCTGTCCTGTCCGTCTGTCCTGTCCGTCTGTCCTGTCCGTCTGTCCTGTCCGTCTGTCCTGTCCGTCTGTCCTGTCCGACTGTCCTGTCTGTCCTGTCCGACTGTCCTGTCCATCTGTCCTGTCCGTCTGTCTAGTCCGGCTGTCCTGTCTGTCTGTCCTATCCGTCTGTCCTGTCCGTCTGTCCTGTCCGTCTGTCCTGTCCGTCTGTCCTGTCCGTCTGTCCTCTTTGTCTGTCCTGTCCGTCTGTCCTGTATGTCTGTCCTGTCCGTCTGTCCTGTCGCTTCTGTCTGTCTTGTCCGTCTGTCCTGTCCGTCTGTCCTGTCCGTCTGTCCTGTCCGTTTGTCCTGTCCGTCTGTCCTGTCCGTCTGTCCTGTCCGTTTGTCCTGTCCGTCTGTCCTGTCCGTCTGTCCTGTCCGTCTGTCCTGTCCGTCTGTCCTGTCCGTCTGTCCTGTCCGTCTGTCCTGTCCGTCTGTCCTGTCCGTCTGTCCTGTCCGTCTGTCCTGTCCGTCTGTCCTGTCCGTCTGTCCTGTTTGTCTGTCCTATCCGTCTGTCCTGTCTGTCTGTCCTGTCCGTCTGTCCTGTCCGTCAGTCCTATCTGTCTGTCCTGTCCGTCTGTCCCGTCCGTCTGTCCTGTTGGTCTGCCCTGTCCGTCTGTCCCGTCCGTCTGTCCCGTCCGTCTGTCCCGTCTGTCTGTCCTGTCGGTCTGCCCTGTCCGTCTGTCCTGTCCGTCTGTCCTGTCCGTCTGTCCTCTCCGTCTGTCCTGTCCGTCTGTCCTGTCCGTCTGTCCTGTCCGACTGTCCCGTCCGTCTGCCCTGTCCGTCTGTCCTGTCCGTCTGTCCTGTCCGTCTGTCCTGTCCGTCTGTCCTGTCCGTCTATCCTGTCTGTCCTGTCCGTCTGTCCTGTCCGTCTGTCCTGTCCGTCTGTCCTGTCCGTCTGTCCTGTCCGTCTGTCCTGTCCGTCTGTCCTGTCCGTCTGTCCTGTCCGTCTGTCCTGTCCGTCTGTCCTGTCCGTCTGTCCTGTCCGTCTGTCCTGTCCGTCTGTCCTGTCCGTCTGTCCTGTCCGTCTGTCCTGTCCGTCTGTCCTGTCCGTCTGTCCTGTCCGTCTGTCCTGTCCGTCTGTCCTGTCCGTCTGTCCTGTCCGTCTGTCCTGTCCGTCTGTCCTGTCCGTCTGTCCTGTCCGTCTGTCCTGTCCGTCTGTCCTGTCCGTCTGTCCTGTCCGTCTGTCCTGTCCGACTGTCCTGTCTGTCCTGTCCGACTGTCCTGTCCGTCTGTCCTGTCCGTCTGTCTTGTCCGGCTGTCCTGTCCGTCTGTCCTATCCGTCTGTCCTGTCCGTCTGTCCTGTCCGTCTGTCCTGTCCGTCTGTCCTGTCCGTCTGTCCTGTCCGTCTGTCCGGTCCGTCTGTCCTGTCCGTCTGTCCTGTCTGTCTGTCCTGTCCGTCTGTCCTGTCCGTCTGTCCTGTTCGTCTGTCCTGTTCGTCTGTCCTGCTTGTCTGTCCTGTCCGTCTGTCCTGTCCGTCTGTCCTGTCCGTCTGTCCTGTCCGTCTGTCCTGTCCGTCTGTCCTGTCCGTCTGTCCTGTTCGTCTGTCCTGTCCGTCTGTCCTGCTTGTCTGTCCTGTCCGTCTGTCCTGTCCGTCTGTCCTGTCCGTCTGTCCTGTCCGTCCGTCCTGTCTGTCTGTCCTGTCCGTCTGTCCTGTCTGTCTGTCCTGTCCGTCTGTCCTGTCCGTCTGTCCTGTCTGTCTGTCCTGTCCGTCTGTCCTGTCCGTCTGTCCTGTCCGTCTGTCCTGTCCGTCTGTCCTGTCCGTCTGTTCTGTCCGTCTGTCCTGTCCGTCTGTCCTGTCCGTCTGTCCTGTCAGTCTGTCCTGTCCGTCTGTCCTGTCCGTCTGTCCTGTCCGTCTGTCCTGTCAGTCTGTCCTGTCCGTCTGTCCTGTCCGTCTGTCCTGTCCGTCTGTCCTGTCCGTCAGTCCTGTCCGTCTGTCCTGTCCTGTCCGTCTGTCCTGCCCGTCCGTCCTGTCCGTCTGTCCTGTCCGTCTGTCCTGTCCGTCTGTCCTGTCCGTCTGTCCTGTCCGTCTGCACTGTTTGTCTGTCCTGTCTGTCGGTCCTGTCCGTCTGTCCTGTCCGTCTGTCCTGTCCGTCTGTCCTGTCCGTCTGTCCTGTCCGTCTGTCCTGTCCGTCTGTCCTGTCCGTCTGTTCTGTCCGTCTGTCCTGTCCGTCTGTTCTGTCCGTCTGTCCTGTCCGTCTGTCCTGTCCGTCTGTCCTCTCCGTCTGTCCTGTCCGTCTGTCCTGTCTGTCTGTCCTGTCCGTCTGTCCTGTCGCTTCTGTCTGTCCTGTCCGTCTGTCCTGTCCGTCTGTCCTGTCCGTCTGTCCTGTCCGTTTGTCCTGTCCGTCTGTCCTGTCCGTCTGTCCTGTCCGTCTGTCCTGTCTGTCTGTCCTGTCCGTCTGTCCTGTCCGTCTGTCCTGTCCGTCTGTCCTGTCCGTCTGTCCTGTCCGTCTGTCCTGTCCGTCTGTCCTGTCCGTCTGTCCTGTCCGTCTGTCCTGTCCGTCTGTCCTATCCGTCTGTGCTGTCTGTCTGTCCTGTCCGTCTGTCCTGTCCGTCAGTCCTATTTGTCTGTCCTGTCCGTCTGTCCCGTCCGTCTGTCCTGTTGGTCTGCCCTGTCCGTCTGTCCCGTCCGTCTGTCCCGTCCGTCTTTCCCGTCCGTCTGTCCTGTCGGTCTGCGCTGTCCGTCTGTCCTGTCCGTCTGTCCTGTCCGTCTGTCCTCTCCGTCTGTCCTGTCCGTCTGTCCTGTCTGACTGTCCCGTCCGTCTGCCCTGTCCGTCTGTCCTGTCCGTCTGTCCTGTCCGTCTGTCCTATCCGTCTGTCTGGTCCGTCTGTCCTATCCGTCTGTCCGGTCCGTCTGTCCTGTCCGTCAGTCCTGTTTGTCTGTCCTGTCCGTCTGTCCTGTCCGTCTGTCCTGTTCGTCTGTCCAATCTGTCTGTCCTTACCGTCTGTCCTGTCCTGTCTGTCTGTCCTGTTCGTCTGACCTGTCCGTCTGTCCTGTCCGTCTGTCCTGTCCGTCTGTCCTGTCCGTCTGTCCTGTCCGTCTGTCCTGTCCGTCTGTCCTGTATGTCTGTCCTGTCCGCCTGTCCTGTCCGTCTGTCCTGTCCGTCTGTCCTGTCCGTCTGTCCTGTCCGTCTGTCCTGTCCGTCTGTCCTGTCCGTCTGTCCTGTCCGTCTGTCCTGTCCGTCTTTCCTGTCTGTCCTGTCCGTCTGTCCTGTCCGTCTGTCCTGTCCGTCTGTCCTGTCCGTCTGTCCTGTCCATCTGTCCTGTCCGTCTGTCCTGTCCGTCTGTCCTGTCCGTCCGTCCTGTCCGACTGTCCTGTCTGTCCTGTCCGACTGTCCTGTCCGTCTGTCCTGTCCGTCTGTCTTGTCCGGCTGTCCTGTCCGTCTGTCCTATCCGGCTGTCGTGTCCGTCTGTCCTGTCCGTCTGTCCTGTCCGTCTGTCCTGTCCGTCTGTCCTGTCCGTCTGTCCTGTCTGTCTGTCCTGTCCGTCTGTCCTGTCGGTCTGTCCTGTCCGTCTGTCCTGTCCGTCTGTCCTGTCCGTCTGTCCTGTCCGTCTGTCCTGTCCGTCTGTCCTGTCCGTCTGTCCTGTTCGTCTGTCCTGTCCGTCTGTCCTGCTTGTCTGTCCTGTCCGTCTGTCCTGTCCGTCTGTCCTGTCCGTCTGTCCTGTCCGTCCGTCCTGTCCGTCTGTCCTGTCCGTCTGTCCTGTCGGTCTGTCCTGTCCGTCTGTCCTGTCCGTCTGTCCTGTCTGTCTGTCATGTCCGTCTGTCCTGTCAGTCTGTCCTGTCCGTCTGTCCTGTCCGTCTGTCCTGTCCGTCTGTCCTGTCCGTCTGTCCTGTCCGTCTGTCCTGTCCGTCTGTCCTGTCCGTCAGTCCTGTCCGTCTGTCCTGTCCTGTCCGTCTGTCCTGTCCGTCCGTCCTGTCCGTCTGTCCTGTCCGTCTGTCCTGTCCGTCTGTCCTGTCCGTCTGTCCTGTCCGTCTGTCCTGTCCGTCTGTCCTGTCCGTCTGTCCTGTCCGTCTGTCCTGTCCGTCTGTCCTGTCCGTCTGTCCCGTCCGTCTGTCCTGTCGGTCTGCCCTGTCTGTCTGTCCCGTCCGTCTGTCCCGTCCCACTGTCCTGTCGGTCTGCCCTGTCCGTCTGTCCTGTCCGTCTGTCCTGTCCGTCTGTCCTGTCCGTCTGTCCTCTCCGTCTGTCCTGTACGTCTGTCCTGTCCGTCTGTCCTGTCCGTCTGTCCTGTCTGACTGTCCCGTCCGTCTGCCCTGTCCGTCTGTCATGTCCGTCTGTCCTATCCGTCTGTCCGGTCCGTCTGTCCTGTCCGTCTGTCCGGTCCGTCTGTCCTGTCCGTCTGTCCTGTCCGTCTGTCCTGTCCGTCTGTCCTGTCCGTCTATCCTGTCTGTCCTGTCCGTCTGTCCTGTCCGTCTGTCCTGTCCGTCTGTCCTGTCCGTCTGTCCTGTCCGTCTGTCCTGTCCGTCTGTCCTGTCCGTCTGTCCTGTCCGTCTGTCCTGTCCGTCTGTCCTGTCCGTCTGTCCTGTCCGTCTGTCCTGTCCGTCTGTCCTGTCCGTCTGTCCTGTCCGTCTGTCCTGTCCGTCTGTCCTGTCCGTCTGTCCTGTCCGTCTGTCCTGTCCGTCTGTCCTGTCCGTCTGTCCTGTCCGTCTGTCCTGTCCGTCTGTCCTGTCCGTCTGTCCTGTCCGTCTGTCCTGTCCGTCTGTCCTGTCCGTCTGTCCTGTCCGTCTGTCCTGTCCGACTGTCCTGTCTGTCCTGTCCGACTGTCCTGTCCGTCTGTCCTGTCCGTCTGTCTTGTCCGGCTGTCCTGTCCGTCTGTCCTATCCGTCTGTCCTGTCCGTCTGTCCTGTCCGTCTGTCCTGTCCGTCTGTCCTGTCCGTCTGTCCTGTCCGTCTGTCCGGTCCGTCTGTCCTGTCCGTCTGTCCTGTCTGTCTGTCCTGTCCGTCTGTCCTGTCCGTCTGTCCTGTTCGTCTGTCCTGTCCGTCTGTCCTGCTTGTCTGTCCTGTCCGTCTGTCCTGTCCGTCTGTCCTGTCCGTCTGTCCTGTCCGTCTGTCCTGTCCGTCTGTCCTGTCCGTCTGTCCTGTTCGTCTGTCCTGTCCGTCTGTCCTGCTTGTCTGTCCTGTCCGTCTGTCCTGTCCGTCTGTCCTGTCCGTCTGTCCTGTCCGTCCGTCCTGTCTGTCTGTCCTGTCCGTCTGTCCTGTCTGTCTGTCCTGTCCGTCTGTCCTGTCCGTCTGTCCTGTCTGTCTGTCCTGTCCGTCTGTCCTGTCCGTCTGTCCTGTCCGTCTGTCCTGTCCGTCCGTCCTGTCCGTCTGTTCTGTCCGTCTGTCCTGTCCGTCTGTCCTGTCCGTCTGTCCTGTCAGTCTGTCCTGTCCGTCTGTCCTGTCCGTCTGTCCTGTCCGTCTGTCCTGTCAGTCTGTCCTGTCCGTCTGTCCTGTCCGTCTGTCCTGTCCGTCTGTCCTGTCCGTCTGTCCTGTCCGTCAGTCCTGTCCGTCTGTCCTGTCCTGTCCTTCTGTCCTGCCCGTCCGTCCTGTCCGTCTGTCCTGTCCGTCTGTCCTGTCCGTCTGTCCTGTCCGTCTGTCCTGTCCGTCTGCACTGTTTGTCTGTCCTGTCTGTCGGTCCTGTCCGTCTGTCCTGTCCGTCTGTCCTGTCCGTCTGTCCTGTCCGTCTGTCCTGTCCGTCTGTCCTGTCCGTCTGTCCTGTCCGTCTGTCCTGTCCGTCTGTTCTGTCCGTCTGTCCTGTCCGTCTGTTCTGTCCGTCTGTCCTGTCCGTCTGTCCTGTCCGTCTGTCCTCTCCGTCTGTCCTGTCCGTCTGTCCTGTCTGTCTGTCCTGTCCGTCTGTCCTGTCGCTTCTGTCTGTCCTGTCCGTCTGTCCTGTCCGTCTGTCCTGTCCGTCTGTCCTGTCCGTTTGTCCTGTCCGTCTGTCCTGTCCGTCTGTCCTGTCCGTCTGTCCTGTCTGTCTGTCCTGTCCGTCTGTCCTGTCCGTCTGTCCTGTCTGTCTGTCCTGTCCGTCTGTCCTGTCCGTCTGTCCTGTCCGTCTGTCCTGTCCGTCTGTCCTGTCCGTCTGTCCTGTCCGTCTGTCCTATCCGTCTGTCCTGTCTGTCTGTCCTGTCCGTCTGTCCTGTCCGTCAGTCCTATCTGTCTGTCCTGTCCGTCTGTCCCGTCCGTCTGTCCTGTTGGTCTGCCCTGTCCGTCTGTCCCGTCCGTCTGTCCCGTCCGTCTTTCCCGTCCGTCTGTCCTGTCGGTCTGCCCTGTCCGTCTGTCCTGTCCGTCTGTCCTGTCCGTCTGTCCTCTCCGTCTGTCCTGTCCGTCTGTCCTGTCTGACTGTCCCGTCCGTCTGCCCTGTCCGTTGGTCCTGTCCGTCTGTCCTGTCCGTCTGTCCTATCCGTCTGTCTGGTCCGTCTGTCCTATCCGTCTGTCCGGTCCGTCTGTCCTGTCCGTCAGTCCTGTTTGTCTGTCCTGTCCGTCTGTCCTGTCCGTCTGTCCTGTTCGTCTGTCCAATCTGTCTGTCCTTACCGTCTGTCCTGTCCTGTCTGTCTGTCCTGTTCGTCTGACCTGTCCGTCTGTCCTGTCCGTCTGTCCTGTCCGTCTGTCCTGTCCGTCTGTCCTGTCCGTCTGTCCTGTCCGTCTGTCCTGTATGTCTGTCCTGTCCGCCTGTCCTGTCCGTCTGTCCTGTCCGTCTGTCCTGTCCGTCTGTCCTGTCCGTCTGTCCTGTCCGTCTGTCCTGTCCGTCTGTCCTGTCCGTCTGTCCTGTCCGTCTGTCCTGTCCGTCTTTCCTGTCTGTCCTGTCCGTCTGTCCTGTCCGTCTGTCCTGTCCGTCTGTCCTGTCCGTCTGTCCTGTCCATCTGTCCTGTCCGTCTGTCCTGTCCGTCTGTCCTGTCCGTCTGTCCTGTCCGTCTGTCCTGTCCGTCTGTCCTGTCCGTCCGTCCTGTCCGACTGTCCTGTCTGTCCTGTCCGACTGTCCTGTCCGTCTGTCCTGTCCGTCTGTCTTGTCCGGCTGTCCTGTCCGTCTGTCCTATCCGGCTGTCGTGTCCGTCTGTCCTGTCCGTCTGTCCTGTCCGTCTGTCCTGTCCGTCTGTCCTGTCCGTCTGTCCTGTCTTTCTGTCCTGTCCGTCTGTCCTGTCGGTCTGTCCTGTCCGTCTGTCCTGTCCGTCTGTCCTGTCCGTCTGTCCTGTCCGTCTGTCCTGTCCGTCTGTCCTGTCCGTCTGTCCTGTTCGTCTGTCCTGTCCGTCTGTCCTGCTTGTCTGTCCTGTCCGTCTGTCCTGTCCGTCTGTCCTGTCCGTCTGTCCTGTCCGTCCGTCCTGTCCGTCTGTCCTGTCCGTCTGTCCTGTCCGTCTGTCCTGTCGGTCTGTCCTGTCCGTCTGTCCTGTCCGTCTGTCCTGTCTGTCTGTCATGTCCGTCTGTCCTGTCAGTCTGTCCTGTCCGTCTGTCCTGTCCGTCTGTCCTGTCCGTCTGTCCTGTCCGTCTGTCCTGTCCGTCTGTCCTGTCCGTCTGTCCTGTCCGTCAGTCCTGTCCGTCTGTCCTGTCCTGTCCGTCTGTCCTGTCCGTCCGTCCTGTCCGTCTGTCCTGTCCGTCTGTCCTGTCCGTCTGTCCTGTCCGTCTGTCCTGTCTGTCTGTCCTGTCCGTCTGTCCTGTCCGTCTGTCCTGTCCGTCTGTCCTGTCCGTCTGTCCTGTCCGTCTGTCCTGTCCGTCTGTCCCGTCCGTCTGTCCTGTCGGTCTGCCCTGTCTGTCTGTCCCGTCCGTCTGTCCCGTCCCACTGTCCTGTCGGTCTGCCCTGTCCGTCTGTCCTGTCCGTCTGTCCTGTCCGTCTGTCCTGTCCGTCTGTCCTCTCCGTCTGTCCTGTACGTCTGTCCTGTCCGTCTGTCCTGTCCGTCTGTCCTGTCTGACTGTCCCGTCCGTCTGCCCTGTCCGTCTGTCATGTCCGTCTGTCCTATCCGTCTGTCCGGTCCGTCTGTCCTGTCCGTCTGTCCGGTCCGTCTGTCCTGTCCGTCAGTCCTGTCCGTCTGTCCTGTCCGTCTGTCCTGTCCGTCTGTCCTGTTCGTCGGTCCTATCTGTCTGTCCTGTCCGTCTGTCCTGTCCTGTCCGTCTGTCCTGTCTGACTGTCCCGTCCGTCTGCCCTGTCCGTCTGTCATGTCCGTCTGTCCTATCCGTCTGTCCGGTCCGTCTGTCCTGTCCGTCTGTCCGGTCCGTCTGTCCTATCTGTCTGTCCTGTCCGTCTGTCCTGTCTGTCTGTCCTGTCCGTCGGTTTTGTCCATCTGTCCTGTCCGTTTGTCCTGTCCGTCGGTCCCGTCCGTCTGTCCTGTCGGTCTGTCCTATCCGTCTGTCCGGTCCGTCTGTCCTGTCCGTCTGTCCTGTCGGTGTGCCCTGTCGGTCTGCACTGTTTGTCTGTCCTGTCCGTCGGTCCTGTCCGTCTGTCCTGTCCGTCTGTCCTGTCCGTCTGTCCTGTCCGTCTGTCCTGTCCGTCTGTCCTGTCCGTCTGTCCTCTTTGTCTGTCCTGTCCGTCTGTCCTGTATGTCTGTCCTGTCGCTTCTGTCTGTCTTGTCCGTCTGTCCTGTCCGTCTGTCCTGTCCGTCTGTCCTGTCCGTCTGTCCTGTCCGTCTGTCCTCTTTGTCTGTCCTGTCCGTCTGTCCTTTATGTCTGTCCTGTTCGTCTGTCCTGACGCTTCTGTCTGTCTTGTCCGTCTGTCCTGTCCGTCTGTCCTGTCCGTCTGTCCTGTCCGTCTGTCCTGTCCGTTTGTCCTGTCCGTCTGTCCTGTCCGTCTGTCCTGTCCGTCTGTCCTGTCCGTCTGTCCTGTCCGTCTGTCCTGTCCGTCTGTCCTGTCCGTCTGTCCTGTCCGTCTGTCCTGTCCGTCTGTCCTATCCGTCTGTCCTGTCTGTCTGTCCTGTCCGTCTGTCCTGTCCGTCAGTCCTATCTGTCTGTCCTGTCCGTCTGTCCCGTCCGTCTGTCCTGTTGGTCTGCCCTGTCCGTCTGTCCCGTCCGTCTGTCCCGTCCGTCTGTCCCGTCTGTCTGTCCTGTCGGTCTGCCCTGTCCGTCTGTCCTGTCCGTCTGTCCTGTCCGTCTGTCCTCTCCGTCTGTCCTGTCCGTCTGTCCTGTCCGTCTGTCCTGTCCGACTGTCCCGTCCGTCTGCCCTGTCCGTCTGTCCTGTCCGTCTGTCCTGTCCGTCTGTCCTGTCCGTCTGTCCTGTCCGTCTGTCCTGTCCGTCTGTCCTGTCCGTCTGTCCTGTCCGTCTGTCCTGTCCGTCTGTCCTGTTTGTCTGTCCTGTCCGTCTGTCCTGTCCGTCTGTCCTGTCCGTCTGTCCTGTCCGACTGTCCTGTCTGTCCTGTCCGACTGTCCTGTCCGTCTGTCCTGTCCGTCTGTCTTGTCCGGCTGTCCTGTCCGTCTGTCCTATCCGTCTGTCCTGTCCGTCTGTCCTGTCCGTCTGTCCTGTCCGTCTGTCCTGTCTGTCTGTCCTGTCCGTCTGTCCGGTCCGTCTGCCTGTCCGTCTGTCCTGTCTGTCTGTCCTGTCCGTCTGTCCTGTCCGTCTGTCCTGTTCGTCTGTCCTGTCCGTCTGTCCTGCTTGTCTGTCCTGTCCGTCTGTCCTGTCCGTCTGTCCTGTCCGTCTGTCCTGTCCGTCTGTCCTGTCCGTCTGTCCTGTCCGTCTGTCCTGTCCGTCTGTCCTGTTCGTCTGTCCTGTCCGTCTGTCCTGCTTGTCTGTCCTGTCCGTCTGTCCTGTCCGTCTGTCCTGTCCGTCTGTCCTGTCCGTCCGTCCTGTCTGTCTGTCCTGTCCGTCTGTCCTGTCTGTCTGTCCTGTCCGTCTGTCCTGTCCGTCTGTCCTGTCTGTCTGTCCTGTCCGTCTGTCCTGTCCGTCTGTCCTGTCCGTCTGTCCTGTCCGTCTGTCCTGTCCGTCTGTCCTGTCCGTCTGTCCTGTCCGTCTGTCCTGTCCGTCTGTCCTCTCCGTCTGTCCTGTCAGTCTGTCCTGTCCGTCTGTCCTGTCCGTCTGTCCTGTCAGTCAGTCCTGTCCGTCTGTCCTGTCCTGTCCGTCTGTCCTGCCCGTCCGTCCTGTCCGTCTGTCCTGTCCGTCTGTCCTGTCCGTCTGTCCTGTCCGTCTGTCCTGTCCGTCTGCACTGTTTGTCTGTCCTGTCTGTCGGTCCTGTCCGTCTGTCCTGTCCGTCTGTCCTGTCCGTCTGTCCTGTCCGTCTGTCCTGTCCGTCTGTCCTGTCTGTCTGTCCTGTCCGTCTGTCCTATCCGTCTGTCCTGTCTGTCTGTCCTGTCCGTCTGTCCTGTCCGTCAGTCCTATCTGTCTGTCCTGATCGTCTGTCCCGTCCGTCTGTCCTGTTGGTCTGCCCTGTCCGTCTGTCCCGTCCGTCTGTCCCGTCCGTCTTTCCCGTCCGTCTGTCCTGTCGGTCTGCCCTGTCCGTCTGTCCTGTCCGTCTGTCCTGTCCGTCTGTCCTGTCCGTCTGTCCTCTCCGTCTGTCCTGTCCGTCTGTCCTGTCCGTCTGTCCTGTCTGACTGTCCTGTCCGTCTGCCCTGTCCGTCTGTCCTGTCCGTCTGTCCTATCCGTCTGTCTGGTCCGTCTGTCCTATCCGTCTGTCCGGTCCGTCTGTCCTGTCCGTCAGTCCTGTTTGTCTGTCCTGTCCGTCTGTCCTTTCCGTCTGTCCTGTTCGTCTGTCCAATCGGTCTGTCCTTACCGTCTGTCCTGTCCTGTCTGTCTGTCCTGTTCGTCCGACCTGTCCGTCTGTCCTGTCCGTCTGTCCTGTCCGTCTGTCCTGTCCGTCTGTCCTGTCCGTCTGTCCTGTATGTCTGTCCTGTCCGTCTGTCCTGTCCGTCTGTCCTGTCCGTCTGTCCTGTCCGTCTGTCCTGTCCGTCTGTCCTGTCCGTCTGTCCTGTCCGTCTTTCCTGTCTGTCCTGTCCGTCTGTCCTGTCCGTCTGTCCTGTCGGTCTGTCCTGTTCGTCTGTCCTGTCCATCTGTCCTGTCCGTCTGTCCTGTCCGTCTGTCCTGTCCGTCTGTCCTGTCCGTCTGTCCTGTCCGTCTGTCCTGTCCGCCTGTCCTGTCCGACTGTCCTGTCTGTCCTGTCCGACTGTCCTGTCCGTCTGTCCTGTCCGTCTGTCTTGTCCGTCTGTCCTATCCGGCTGTCGTGTCCGTCTGTCCTGTCCGTCTGTCCTGTCCGTCTGTCCTGTCCGTCTGTCCTGTCCGTCTGTCCTGTCTGTCCTGTCTGTCTGTCCTGTCCGTCTGTCCTGTCGGTCTGTCCTGTCCGTCTGTCCTGTCCGTCTGTCCTGTCCGTCTGTCCTGTCCGTCTGTCCTGTTCGTCTGTCCTGTCCGTCTTTCCTGCTTGTCTGTCCTGTCCGTCTGTCCTGTCCGTCTGTCCTGTCCGTCTGTCCTGTCCGTCCGTCCTGTCCGTCTGTCCTGTCCGTCTGTCCTGTCTGTCTGTCCTGTCCGTCTGTCCTGTCCGTCTGTCCTGTCGGTCTGTCATGTCCGTCTGTCCTGTCAGTCTGTCCTGTCCGTCTGTCCTGTCCGTCTGTCCTGTCCGTCTGTCCTGTCCGTCTGTCCTGTCCGTCTGTCCTGTCCGTCTGTCCTGTCCGTCAGTCCTGTCCGTCTGTCCTGTCCTGTCCGTCTGTCCTGTCCGTCCGTCCTGTCCGTCTGTCCTGTCCGTCTGTCCTGTCCGTCTGTCCTGTCCGTCTGTCCTGTCCGTCTGTCCTGTCCGTCTGTCCTGTCCGTCTGTCCTGTCCGTCTGTCCTGTCCGTCTGTCCTGTCCGTCTGTCCCGTCCGTCTGTCCTGTCGGTCTGCCCTGTCTGTCTGTCCCGTCCGTCTGTCCCGTCCCACTGTCCTGTCGGTCTGCCCTGTCCGTCTGTCCTGTCCGTCTGTCCTGTCCGTCTGTCCTGTCCGTCTGTCCTGTCCGTCTGTCCTCTCCGTCTGTCCTGTACGTCTGTCCTGTCCGTCTGTCCTGTCCGTCTGTCCTGTCTGACTGTCCCGTCCGTCTGCCCTGTCCGTCTGTCATGTCCGTCTGTCCTATCCGTCTGTCCGGTCCGTCTGTCCTGTCCGTCTGTCCGGTCCGTCTGTCCTGTCCGTCAGTCCTGTCCGTCTGTCCTGTCCGTCTGTCCTGTCCGTCTGTCCTGTTCGTCGGTCCTATCTGTCTGTCCTGTCCGTCTGTCCTGTCCTGTCCGTCTGTCGTGTCCGTCCGACCTGTCCGTCTGTCCTGTCCGTCTGTCCTGTCCGTCTGTCTTGTCCGTCTGTCCTGTCTGTCTGTCCAGTCCGTCTGTCCTGTCCGTCTGTCCTGTCCGTCTGTCCTGTTCGTCGGTTTTGTCCATTTGTCCTGTCCGTTTGTCCTGTCCGTCGGTCCTGTTTGTCTGTCCTGTCCGTCTGTCCCGTCCGTCTGTCCTGTCGGTCTGTCCTATCCGTCTGTCCGGTCCGTCTGTCCTGTCCGTCTGTCCTGTCGGTGTGCCCTGTCGGTCTGCACTGTTTGTCTGTCCTGTCCGTCGGTCCTGCCCGTTTGTCCTGTCCGTCTGTCCTGTTCTTCTGTCCTGTCCTTCTGTCCTGTCCGTCTGTCCTGTCCGTCTGTCCTGTCCGTCTGTCCTGTCCGTCTGTCCTGTCCGTCTGTCCTGTCCGTCTGTCCTGTCCGTCTGTCCTGTCCGTCTGTCCTGTCCGTCTGTCCTGTCTGTCTGTCCTGTCCGTCTGTCCTGTATGTCTGTCCTGTATGTCTGTCCTGTCGCTTCTGTCTGTCCTGTCCGTCTGTCCTGTCCGTCTGTCCTGTCCGTCGGTCCTGTCCGTCTGTCCTGTCTGTCCTGTCCGTCTATCCTGTCTGTCTGTCCTGTCAGTCTTTCCTGTCCGTCTGTCCTATCCGTCTGTCCTGTCTGTCTGTCCTGTCTGTCTGTCCTGTCTGTCTGTCCTGTCCGTCAGTCCTGTCCGTCTGTCCTGTCCGTCTGTCCTGTCCGTCTGTCCTGTCCGTCTGTCCTGTCCGTCTGTCCTGTCCGTCTGTCCTGTCCGTCTGTCCTGTCCGTCTGTCCTGTCTGTCTGTCCTGTCCGTCTGTCCTATATGTCTGTCCTGTCTGTCTGTCCTGTCCGTCTGTCCTGTCCGTCAGTCCTATCTGTCTGTCCTGATCGTCTGTCCCGTCCGTCTGTCCTGTTGGTCTGCCCTGTCCGTCTGTCCCGTCCGTCTGTCCCGTCCGTCTTTCCCGTCCGTCTGTCCTGTCGGTCTGCCCTGTCCGTCTGTCCTGTCCGTCTGTCCTGTCCGTCTGTCCTGTCCGTCTGTCCTCTCCGTCTGTCCTGTCCGTCTGTCCTGTCCGTCTGTCCTGTCTGACTGTCCTGTCCGTCTGCCCTGTCCGTCTGTCCTGTCCGTCTGTCCTATCCGTCTGTCTGGTCCGTCTGTCCTATCCGTCTGTCCGGTCCGTCTGTCCTGTCCGTCAGTCCTGTTTGTCTGTCCTGTCCGTCTGTCCTGTCCGTCTGTCCTGTTCGTCTGTCCAATCGGTCTGTCCTTACCGTCTGTCCTGTCCTGTCTGTCTGTCCTGTTCGTCCGACCTGTCCGTCTGTCCTGTCCGTCTGTCCTGTCCGTCTGTCCTGTCCGTCTGTCCTGTCCGTCTGTCCTGTCCGTCTGTCCTGTCCGTCTGTCCTGTATGTCTGTCCTGTCCGTCTGTCCTGTCCGTCTGTCCTGTCCGTCTGTCCTGTCCGTCTGTCCTGTCCGTCTGTCCTGTCCGTCTGTCCTGTCCGTCTGTCCTGTCCGTCTTTCCTGTCTGTCCTGTCCGTCTGTCCTGTCCGTCTGTCCTGTCCGTCTGTCCTGTTCGTCTGTCCTGTCCATCTGTCCTGTCCGTCTGTCCTGTCCGTCTGTCCTGTCCGTCTGTCCTGTCCGTCTGTCCTGTCCGTCTGTCCTGTCCGACTGTCCTGTCTGTCCTGTCCGACTGTCCTGTCCGTCTGTCCTGTCCGTCTGTCTTGTCCAGCTGTCCTGTCCGTCTGTCCTATCCGGCTGTCGTGTCCGTCTGTCCTGTCCGTCTGTCCTGTCCGTCTGTCCTGTCCGTCTGTCCTGTCCGTCTGTCCTGTCTGTCCTGTCTGTCTGTCCTGTCCGTCTGTCCTGTCGGTCTGTCCTGTCCGTCTGTCCTGTCCGTCTGTCCTGTCCGTCTGTCCTGTCCGTCTGTCCTGTTCGTCTGTCCTGTCCGTCTGTCCTGCTTGTCTGTCCTGTCCGTCTGTCCTGTCCGTCTGTCCTGTCCGTCTGTCCTGTCCGTCCGTCCTGTCCGTCTGTCCTGTCCGTCTGTCCTGTCTGTCTGTCCTGTCCGTCTGTCCTGTCCGTCTGTCCTGTCGGTCTGTCATGTCCGTCTGTCCTGTCAGTCTGTCCTGTCCGTCTGTCCTGTCCGTCTGTCCTGTCCGTCTGTCCTGTCCGTCTGTCCTGTCCGTCTGTCCTGTCCGTCTGTCCTGTCCGTCTGTCCTGTCCGTCTGTCCTGTCCGTCTGTCCTGTCCGTCAGTCCTGTCCGTCTGTCCTGTCCTGTCCGTCTGTCCTGTCCGTCCGTCCTGTCCGTCTGTCCTGTCCGTCTGTCCTGTCCGTCTGTCCTGTCCGTCTGTCCTGTCCGTCGGTCCTGTCCGTCTGTCCTGTCCGTCTGTCCTGTCCGTCTGTCCTGTCCGTCTGTCCTGTCCGTCTGTCCCGTCCGTCTGTCCTGTCGGTCTGCCCTGTCTGTCTGTCCTGTCCGTCTGTCCCGTCCCACTGTCCTGTCGGTCTGCCCTGTCCGTCTGTCCTGTCCGTCTGTCCTGTCCGTCTGTCCTGTCCGTCTGTCCTGTCCGTCTGTCCTCTCCGTCTGTCCTGTACGTCTGTCCTGTCCGTCTGTCCTGTCCGTCTGTCCTGTCTGACTGTCCCGTCCGTCTGCCCTGTCCGTCTGTCATGTCCGTCTGTCCTATCCGTCTGTCCGGTCCGTCTGTCCTGTCCGTCTGTCCGGTCCGTCTGTCCTGTCCGTCAGTCCTGTCCGTCTGTCCTGTCTGTCTGTCCTGTCCGTCTGTCCTGTTCGTCGGTCCTATCTGTCTGTCCTGTCCGTCTGTCCTGTCCTGTCCGTCTGTCGTGTCCGTCCGACCTGTCCGTCTGTCCTGTCCGTCTGTCCTGTCCGTCTGTCTTGTCCGTCTGTCCTGTCTGTCTGTCCAGTCCGTCTGTCCTGTCCGTCTGTCCTGTCCGTCTGTCCTGTTCGTCGGTTTTGTCCATTTGTCCTGTCCGTTTGTCCTGTCCGTCGGTCCTGTTTGTCTGTCCTGTCCGTCTGTCCCGTCCGTCTGTCCTGTCGGTCTGTCCTATCCGTCTGTCCGGTCCGTCTGTCCTGTCCGTCTGTCCTGTCGGTGTGCCCTGTCGGTCTGCACTGTTTGTCTGTCCTGTCCGTCGGTCCTGCCCGTTTGTCCTGTCCGTCTGTCCTGTTCTTCTGTCCTGTCCTTCTGTCCTGTCCGTCTGTCCTGTCCGTCTGTCCTGTCCGTCTGTCCTGTCCGTCTGTCCTGTCCGTCTGTCCTGTCCGTCTGTCCTGTCCGTCTGTCCTGTCCGTCTGTCCTGTCCGTCTGTCCTGTCCGTCTGTCCTGTCTGTCTGTCCTGTCCGTCTGTCCTGTATGTCTGTCCTGTATGTCTGTCCTGTCGCTTCTGTCTGTCCTGTCCGTCTGTCCTGTCCGTCTGTCCTGTCCGTCGGTCCTGTCCGTCTGTCCTGTCTGTCCTGTCCGTCTATCCTGTCTGTCTGTCCTGTCAGTCTTTCCTGTCTGTCTGTCCTATCCGTCTGTCCTGTCTGTCTGTCCTGTCTGTCTGTCCTGTCTGTCTGTCCTGTCCGTCAGTCCTGTCGGTCTGTCCTGTCCGTCTGTCGTGTCAGTCTGTCCTGTCGGTCTGCCCTGTCCGTCTGTCCCGTCCGTCTGTCCTGTCGGTCTGCCCTGTCCGTCTGCCCTGTCCGTCTGTCCTGTCCGTCTGTCCTGTCTGTCGGTCCTGTCCGTCTGTCCTTTTCGTCTGTCCTTTCCGTCTGTCCTGTCCGTCTGTCCTGTCCGTCTGTCCTGTCCTTCTGTCCCGTCCGTCTGTCCTGTCTGTCTGTCCTATCCGTCTGTCCGGTCCGTCGGTCCTGTCCGTCTGTCCTGTCGGTGTGCCCTGTCGGTCTGCACTGTTTGTCTGTCCTGTCCGTCGGTCCTGTCCGTCTGTCCTGTCCGTCTGTCCTGTCCGTCTGTCCTGTCCTTCTGTCCTGTCCGTCTGTCCTGTCCGCCTGTCCTGTCCGCCTGTCCTGTCCGTCGGTCCTGTCCGTCTGTCCTGTCCGTCTGTCCTGTCCGTCTGTCCCGTCGGTCTGTCCTGTCCGTCTGTCCTATCCGTCTGTCTGGTCCGTCTGTCCTGTCTGTCTGTCCTGTCGGTGTGCCCTGTCGGTCTGCACTGTTTGTCTGTCCTGTCCGTCGGTCCTGTCCGTCTGTCCTGTCCGTCTGTCCTGTCCGTCTGTCCTGTCCTTCTGTCCTGTCCGTCTGTCCTGTCCGTCTGTCCTGTCCGTCTGTCCTGTCTGTCTGTCCTGTCGGTGTGCCCTGTCGGTCTGCACTGTTTGTCTGTCCTGTCCGTCCTGTCCGTCTGTCCTGTCCGTCGGTCCTGTCCGTCTGTCCTGTCCGACTGTCCTGTCTGTCCTGTCCGTCTGTCCTGTCCGTCTGTCCTATCCGTCTGTCCTGTCCGTCTGTCCTGTCCGACTGTCCTGTCCGTCTGTCCTGTCCGTCTGTCCTGTTTGTCTGTCCTGTCCGTCTGTCCTGTCCGTCTGTCCCGTCCGTCTGTCCTGTCCGTCTGTCCTGTCCGTCTGTCCTGTCCGTCTGTCCTGGCTGTCTGTCCTGTCCGTCTGTCCTGTCCGTCTATCCTGTCCGTCTGTCCTGTCCGTCCGTCCTGTCCGTCTGTCCTGTCCTTCTGTCCTGTCGGTCTGTCCTGTCCGTCTTTCCTGTCCGTCTGTCCTGTCCGTCTGTCCTGTCGGTCTGTCCTGTCCGTCTGTCCTGGTTGTCTGTCCTGTCCGTCTGTCCTGTCCGTCTGTCCTGTCCGTCTGTATTGTCCGTCTGTCCCGTCCGTTCCTCCTGTCGGTCTGTCCTATCCGTCTGTCCAGTCCGTCTGTCCTGTCCGTCTGTCCTGTCGGTGTGCCCTGTCGGTCTGCACTGTTTGTCTGTCCTGTCCGTCGGTCCTGTCCGTCTGTCCTGTCCTTCTGTCTTGTCCGTCTGTCCTGTCCGTCTGTCCTGTCCGTCTGTCCTGTCCGTCTGTCCTGTCCGTCTGTCCTGTCCGTCTGTCCTGTCCGTTTGTCCTGTCTGTCGGTCCAGTCCGTCTGTCCTGTCTGTCTGTCCTGTCCGTCGCTTTTGTCCATCTGTCCTGTCCGTTTGTCCTGTCCGTCGGTCCCGTCCGTCTGTCCTGTCGGTCTGTCCTATCCGTCTGTCCGGTCCGTCTGTCCTGTCCGTCTGTCCTGTCGGTGTGCCCTGTCGGTCTGCACTGTTTGTCTGTCCTGTCCGTCGGTCCTGTCCGTCTGTCCTGTCCGTCTGTCCTGTCCTTCTGTCCTGTCCATCTGTCGTGTCCGCCTGTCCTGTCCGTCTGTCCTGTCCGTCTGTCCTGTCCGTCTGTCCTGTCCGTCTGTCCTGTCCGTCTGTTCTGTCCGTCTGTCCCGTCTGTCTGTCCTGTCCGTCTGTCCTATCCGTCTGTCTGGTCCGTCTGTCCTGTCCGTCTGTCCTGTCGGTGTGCCCTGTCGGTCTGCACTGTTTGTCTGTCCTGTCCGTCGGTCCTGTCCGTCTGTCCTGTCCGTCTGTCCTGTCCGTCTGTCCTGTCCTTCTGTCCTGTCCGTCTGTCCTGTCTGTCTGTCCTGTCGGTGTGCCCTGTCGGTCTGCACTGTTTGTCTGTCCTGTCCGTCCTGTCCGTCTGTCCTGTCCGTCGGTCCTGTCCGTCTGTCCTGTCCGACTGTCCTGTCTGTCCTGTCCGTCTGTCCTGTCCGTCTGTCCTATCCGTCTGTCCTGTCCGTCTGTCCTGTCTGACTGTCCTGTCCGTCTGTCCTGTCCGTCTGTCCTGTTTGTCTGTCCTGTCCGTCTGTCCTGTCCGTCTGTCCCGTCCGTCTGTCCTGTCCGTCTGTCCTGTCCGTCTGTCCTGTCCGTCTGTCCTGGCTGTCTGTCCTGTCCGTCTGTCCTGTCCGTCTATCCTGTCCGTCTGTCCTGTCCGTCCGTCCTGTCCGTCTGTCCTGTCCTTCTGTCCTGTCGGTCTGTCCTGTCCGTCTTTCCTGTCCGTCTGTCCTGTCCGTCTGTCCTGTCTGTCTGTCCTGTCCGTCTGTCCTGGTTGTCTGTCCTGTCCGTCTGTCCTGTCCGTCTGTCCTGTCCGTCTGTATTGTCCGTCTGTCCCGTCCGTTCCTCCTGTCGGTCTGTCCCATCCGTCTGTCCGGTCTGTCTGTCCTGTCCGTCTGTCCTGTCGGTGTGCCCTGTCGGTCTGCACTGTTTGTCTGCCCTGTCCGTCGGTCCTGTCCGTCTGTCCTGTCCTTCTGTCTTGTCCGTCTGTCCTGTCCGTCTGTCCTGTCCGTATGTCCTGTCCGTCTGTCCTGTCCGTTTGTCCTGTCTGTCTGTCCAGTCCGTCTGTCCTGTCTGTCTGTCCTGTCCGTCGGTTTTGTCCATCTGTCCTGTCCGTTTGTCCTGTCCGTCGGTCCTGGTTGTCTGTCCTGTCCGTCTGTCCCGTCCGTCTTTCCTGTCGGTCTGTCCTATCCGTCTGTCCTGTCCGACTGTCCTGTCCGTCTGTCCTGTCCGTCTGTCCTGTTTGTCTGTCCTGTCCGTCTGTCCTGTCCGTCTGTCCCGTCCGTCTGTCCTGTCCGTCTGTCCTGTCCGTCTGTCCTGTCCGTCTGTCCTGGCTGTCTGTCCTGTCCGTCTGTCCTGTCCGTCTATCCTGTCCGTCTGTCCTGTCCGTCCGTCCTGTCCGTCTGTCCTGTCCTTCTGTCCTGTCGGTCTGTCCTGTCCGTCTTTCCTGTCCGTCTGTCCTGTCCGTCTGTCCTGTCGGTCTGTCCTGTCCGTCTGTCCTGGTTGTCTGTCCTGTCCGTCTGTCCTGTCCGTCTGTCCTGTCCGTCTGTATTGTCCGTCTGTCCCGTCCGTTCCTCCTGTCGGTCTGTCCTATCCGTCTGTCCAGTCCGTCTGTCCTGTCCGTCTGTCCTGTCGGTGTGCCCTGTCGGTCTGCACTGTTTGTCTGTCCTGTCCGTCGGTCCTGTCCGTCTGTCCTGTCCTTCTGTCTTGTCCGTCTGTCCTGTCCGTCTGTCCTGTCCGTCTGTCCTGTCCGTCTGTCCTGTCCGTCTGTCCTGTCCGTCTGTCCTGTCCGTCTGTCCTGTCCGTTTGTCCTGTCTGTCGGTCCAGTCCGTCTGTCCTGTCTGTCTGTCCTGTCCGTCGCTTTTGTCCATCTGTCCTGTCCGTTTGTCCTGTCCGTCGGTCCCGTCCGTCTGTCCTGTCGGTCTGTCCTATCCGTCTGTCCGGTCCGTCTGTCCTGTCCGTCTGTCCTGTCGGTGTGCCCTGTCGGTCTGCACTGTTTGTCTGTCCTGTCCGTCGGTCCTGTCCGTCTGTCCTGTCCGTCTGTCCTGTCCTTCTGTCCTGTCCATCTGTCGTGTCCGCCTGTCCTGTCCGTCTGTCCTGTCCGTCTGTCCTGTCCGTCTGTCCTGTCCGTCTGTCCTGTCCGTCTGTTCTGTCCGTCTGTCCCGTCTGTCTGTCCTGTCCGTCTGTCCTATCCGTCTGTCTGGTCCGTCTGTCCTGTCCGTCTGTCCTGTCGGTGTGCCCTGTCGGTCTGCACTGTTTGTCTGTCCTGTCCGTCGGTCCTGTCCGTCTGTCCTGTCCGTCTGTCCTGTCCGTCTGTCCTGTCCTTCTGTCCTGTCCGTCTGTCCTGTCTGTCTGTCCTGTCGGTGTGCCCTGTCGGTCTGCACTGTTTGTCTGTCCTGTCCGTCCTGTCCGTCTGTCCTGTCCGTCGGTCCTGTCCGTCTGTCCTGTCCGACTGTCCTGTCTGTCCTGTCCGTCTGTCCTGTCCGTCTGTCCTATCCGTCTGTCCTGTCCGTCTGTCCTGTCTGACTGTCCTGTCCGTCTGTCCTGTCCGTCTGTCCTGTTTGTCTGTCCTGTCCGTCTGTCCTGTCCGTCTGTCCCGTCCGTCTGTCCTGTCCGTCTGTCCTGTCCGTCTGTCCTGTCCGTCTGTCCTGGCTGTCTGTCCTGTCCGTCTGTCCTGTCCGTCTATCCTGTCCGTCTGTCCTGTCCGTCCGTCCTGTCCGTCTGTCCTGTCCTTCTGTCCTGTCGGTCTGTCCTGTCCGTCTTTCCTGTCCGTCTGTCCTGTCCGTCTGTCCTGTCTGTCTGTCCTGTCCGTCTGTCCTGGTTGTCTGTCCTGTCCGTCTGTCCTGTCCGTCTGTCCTGTCCGTCTGTATTGTCCGTCTGTCCCGTCCGTTCCTCCTGTCGGTCTGTCCCATCCGTCTGTCCGGTCTGTCTGTCCTGTCCGTCTGTCCTGTCGGTGTGCCCTGTCGGTCTGCACTGTTTGTCTGCCCTGTCCGTCGGTCCTGTCCGTCTGTCCTGTCCTTCTGTCTTGTCCGTCTGTCCTGTCCGTCTGTCCTGTCCGTATGTCCTGTCCGTCTGTCCTGTCCGTTTGTCCTGTCTGTCTGTCCAGTCCGTCTGTCCTGTCTGTCTGTCCTGTCCGTCGGTTTTGTCCATCTGTCCTGTCCGTTTGTCCTGTCCGTCGGTCCTGGTTGTCTGTCCTGTCCGTCTGTCCCGTCCGTCTTTCCTGTCGGTCTGTCCTATCCGTCTGTCCGGTCTGTCTGTCCTGTCCGTCTGTCCTGTCGGTGTGCCCTGTCGGTCTGCACTGTTTGTCTGTCCTGTCCGTCGGTCCTGTCCGTCTGTTCTGTCCGTCTGTCCTGTCCTTCTGTCCTGTTCTTCTGTCCTGTCCGTCTGTCCTGTCCGTCTGTCCTGTCCGTCTGTCCTGTCCGTCTGTCCTGTCCGTCTGTCCTGTATGTCTGTCCTGTCCGTCTGTCCTGTCCGTCTGTCCTGTCCGTCTGTCCTGTCCGTCGGTCCTGTCCGTCTGTCCTGTCTGTCCTGTCCGTCTGTCCTGTCCGTCAGTCCTGTCCGTCTGTCCTGTCCGACTGTCCTGTCTGTCCTGTCCGTCTGTCATGTCCGTCTGTCCTATCTGTCTGTCCTGTCCGTCTGTCCTGTCCGACTGTCCTGTCCGTCTGTCCTGTCCGACTGTCCTGTCCGTCTGTCCTGTCCGTCTGTCCTGTTCGTCTGTCCTGTTTGTCTGTCCTGTCCGTCTGTCCTGTCCGTCTGTCCCGTCCGTCTGTCCTGTCCGTCTGTCCAGTCCGTCTGTCCTGTCCGTCTGTCCTGTCCGTCTAATATTGTCGGTCTGTCCTGTCCGTCCGTCCTGTCCGTCTGTCCTGTCCGTCTGTCCTGTCTGTCTGTCCTGTCCGTCTTTCCTGTCCGTCTGTCCTGTCCGTCTGTCCTGTCGGTCTGTCCTGTCCGTCTGTCCTGGTTGTCTGTCCTGTCCGTCTGTCCTGTCTTTCTGTCCTGTCCGTCTGTCCTGTCCGTCTGTCCTGTCCGTCTGTCCTGTCCGTCTGTCCCGTCCGTTCCTCCTGTCAGTCTGCCCTATCCGTCTGTCCAGTTTGTCTGTCCTGTCCGTCTGTCCTGTCGGTGTGCCCTGTCGGTCTGCACTGTTTGTCTGTCCTGTCCGTCGGTCCTGTCCGTCTGTCCTGTCCTTCTGTCTTGTCCGTCTGTCCTGTCCGTCTGTCTTGTCCGTCTGTCCTGTCCGTCTGTCCTGTCCGTCTGTCCTGTCCGTTTGTCCTGTCTGTCTGTCCTGTCCGTCTGTCCTGTATGTCTGTCCTGTCCGTCTGCCATGTCGCTTCTGTCTGTCCTGTCCGTCTGTCCTGTCCGTCTGTCCTTTCTGTCCTGTCCGTCTGTCCTGTCCGTCTGTCCTCTCCGTCTGTCCTGTCCGTCTGTACTGTCCGTCTGTCCTGTCCGACTGTCCTGTCTGTCCTGTCCGTCTGTCCTGTCCGTCTGTCCTGTCTGTTTATCCTGTCCGTCTGTCCTGTCCGTCTGTCCTGTCCGTCTGTCCTGTCCGTCTGTCCTGTCCGTCTGTCCTGTCCGTCTGTCCTGTCCGTCTGTCCTGTCCGTCATTCTGTCCGTCTGTCCTGTCCGTCCGTTGTAAACTGGATTTTCCCAATATCTCCCCTTTTCCCACGTACCACGACCGGGACAGGCGGTTGGAACAAGAACGCGACCGGGTCGGACTCGGTTGGTGGTGTTCTTCCCTTTCCTCGACCGCGATTGGAGATTGACGCGGTCCTCGGTGGGCGAGATCGTCCTCGGCTCGCTCGCGTATTTACAGAAAGAGCGACCGGGCCTAGCAGACCGCGCTTACGAAGTTCCTGCTCACGAAGTCTCGCTACGTTGGATTGACTACGAAGAACCCGGTGACTCGGTAAGGGCTCCGTGGTTATGGATGGGATGCACAACTATAATGACCCGGTGTGTAGGTGTCGGTATAACCGTCGACACTCACACCCGGAGTATGAATAAGGTGACCGTTATACTCCGGTTCCCGGTGAACGGTGAGTATCACTATAGTACTACTGTGCTGGCTCCAGTATGCCAATAAATGCCTAAGCAATGTCCAATGTCTTTACAGCACAAGAATATAGTTAAGGGAGTGTTCTTTTTATTTGAACTCTGGAACTGTTCGTTAACCTCACACAATGTACAATATTCACTCCGCGAATAACAAATACTGATCTCTTAATTAATCACAATATTATTCCCTTACAGGTAATTAAAATAAGATCTCCAAAGGAGAAGAATAAGAAGGAGAATGAAATAAATATATATAAATTAAATATTAACAAGATGGCTGACGGGCTATCTATTTTCCTCACTTACTAGCTTTCCACCTAGTTGTGTCTCCTTGACGAGTAAAATAGGAAGTAAAGTCCTGGCTCTGTTCGCCTGCTGAAGAGGACGGCGATCGTACGATCGAGAGAGTGCCTACGTCATACTCCTCAGCTCCAACCGTCTCTTCCACTTGCCCTACTTTACCTGCTATACTCCTAGCCCCGCTCCTCTCCTATACCTACACTCTTCTCCTGCTATACGCAGTGGAAATTTACTGCTTGCACCGACGACGTCGGTTGGTTCTCCATCCCCAACCTTCCTTGTCTATTTCCCGCTACTGCTATAAATACCCCTACAGTACAATTTCCATATTTACCTTCACACTATCCCCCCCACCTGTTTCAACCGGGTAGTACTTGCTTCAGCATCGCTGGATGCTCCCCAAAGCACGTGCCCATTGAAACAAAGGTGTAAAGAGAGTGCCGTACTGTTGCAGCCGGGTCGCCGTCCCGCCTAAGCCTCATTACCTTCACACTGCTGTCAACCCCTGACCGCGACCGCGCTCGTCATCCCGGTCCCGCTATCCTTTCTAACCTCGCTCGTCTCGGTACTCATCTCAACGCGGTGTCCCGCTTACATCTCAACATAAAAACATCACCTACGAGCTACTGACTGACCGGGCCGGTCGCCCTATCTCTTACCTAACCTATCCCGCCGCCACCTTCACAAAAACCAAATTCTGACGGCATCATCACAACCATACTATCAACATCATACACAATGTCATGTCACCAAACTTAGTCAAAGATTTAATAAAAAATAAAATAAAAATAAAAAAATGCCGCACTCATGTGCACGATCATACTCACTAACGTACAAATGTATTAACTAGTAATAACACATGACAAACAAAAATCATAATCACAAAGTACAAACATCCGATCCCGGTTCCTCCCCGAACCTGCCAGATCCTCACCATCTTATGCACTATATAACGTGCTACACATGATAGTTAACATAAAAAATAAGTGTAATAATGATAAAAAAAAATCGTATAAAAGTACAAAAATACCCAATCCCGGTTCCTCCCCGAACCTGCCGGATTCTAACCACCCTATGCATCTCATAACGTGGCAACTCTTAAGAATTAACAAAAAAAAATGTAAAAAAGAACATATAAAAATACAAAAATACACTATCTTCGGTCCCGCGACCCCACAACCTCACACACACACTAATGGACACATATACAACATAATGCCTCTTCATTCCTGCGACTGCCCCGGCTCTTCATCATCCCGGTCTTCATTTGCTCCGGTCGCATCTTCAGTAATCCCGGTCGAGACTTCGGGTATCCCGGTCGAGGCTTGCTCCTGTCCACTGGTATTAGCTTCGCTGAACCCGATCGGCATCCCATTTCCATCGAACCGCAGCGGCATCCTCAGCTGATTATCATCCGTAAAGAACGGCATACCAGACCCGACCGACGTGCGCACCACTATCTCCTGTACCACACTAACTTCTGGCGACTCGGTCACCGTCTGACTACTGCTTGGTCCAATGACTACCGGGTCTTCAGCACCGGGCTCCCTTACTTCTACGCTTTGAAGAGACGTGTTCTGACTTCCAAACGCGTCTGCTGCTTGTGCCGCTCGCTCTTCCTGCATGGCCAGGACTCGCTCTGCAACTTCCTTATAAAATCTGTCCCGGTCCACCGGGGCCCACACATCAGGATTCGAGTTTCTGGCTCGCAGGTCCGCCACCGACCGCAGCACTCCTGCTACTTGCAGGTAAACATCCTGGAGACCGCGCTCCATCTCAGAATCACGAAACATTGGCTCTCGAGGTGTCCGAACCAACATCCAAGGCTGTTCCTTCAGGAGAGCCTCTATCGCTCTCATCAAGTCATACGCGCCCACCGTCGCTGGCCCTCGCACTAATCCCAACAATTGATTCTGGAGAACTTCTTTCTCCCCGGCCGGCGCGTCCGCTTCATGGGCTCTCACCTCCACCCGGTTCCATGCTGACTGCATAACATCCATCCGGAACATAATGTCCTCTTCGCCCGGTTTACGTAGATAAGGCTGGGACTTATCCACCCATTCCTCCGGTCGCTCTGGCTGCTCTTCTTCCGCTGACAAGCACGAGACCACCGTATGACCGACTGCCCGACAGACTCGGCAAACCTTCCCGATCTCGTACATTCCTGGTTGCGTAGGAGCATATACCGGGCCCCTGGTCGTGTCCGCCAGCCAGCGTCTCTGCCATTTGATGTGGTTGTCCGGGAGCAGCAGCCAGCCACTCACTGCGTTGAACACGTAGACCCTTCCTAATACAGGATGCCTGCTATCCCATACCCGGGTCTCCGTGTCCAACAACAGCTTCATGACTCTCTTTCCTGCGCCCTGGATGGCTTTCGCTTGCGCTCCAACTTTGCTCATAAAGCTGGATGCCAGAGTCCTCTCATACTCTACCGTGGACAGCAGCTGATTCGGGTCCTGTTCCTCATAATCGGAATCCTCCTCGCTGTCCTCGGTCTCCTCCGTGGCCAAGTTCACGGTCTTAACTTTCTTGGCTGGCGTCCCTTTTGGTGTTCCCCGCTTTCGCTTCACAGGCTTCGGTCCCGGTGTGCCTTCCCCGGCTGGCACTACACCGCCTTTGCTCCTGGTCCTGGCTGGAGTTGATTTATTCGCGGGCCTCTTGACTGTCTTACTACCGGCCCCCGAGCTCGACGCCCCGGTCTGGCCTGCATGAAGCTTCTTATTCAACTTCGCGATCGCTTCATCCTGAAGCTTCTGATGCTGTGCCGCGATCCGCTCGTTCTCCTTCTCTAATGCCGCGGCTGCCTTCCGGTCTTCCTCTTCTTTCCGTCTTTGCTCGGCCCGGGTCACACTACGCTGTTCATCCCAATCTTTGATGAATACCTCCGGCCGGCAGTCTTCATCCCTGACCGCGGAAGCATTAGACTCGCACCCATCCGGGTCTATCATTTGCACCGTCGAGTCTAACAAGCTGATCACGTCCATGTTCATCACCGTTTGCACCGGCTTCTGCAGATCCCGAAGCCTGACCCAACCTTCGAGCTTCTTCTTCCCCTGCATCATTCTGCCCGCGTCCTTCTCATGGGCGCCGGTGGTATCCGTTACACTCCACAAATCGATGAATTCAGCAAAGGCACTAAACGCTTCCTTAAAATACCCGTGCACTTCACCCTGTTGCGCGCACCGGCATTTGGACGCCCACTTCGACGGAATATCCTGGGCCTTTAACTTATTGGACTTGCCCAACACTAGCGGCACCTGAATCATCCATGCGATGGCCCGCATTGATAGCCATTCCCCCGGTCTTAGGTCTAGCCTGTAAGCGAACTCTCTTCGAAGCACTAACAGAATCGAAAGGAGACCTCTCGGGTCGAATTTCTGCCGAAGGTTGAACTGCTTTTTATCTACTAAACCGCGCACTTCCTTCAGCAGCATTAACACGTCCTGTTTTAGGAGCGCATCCGTGTAATGAGGCGCGACTACTGGCATTCGTGCACTTAAAACTTCAATTCTGTCCGGCACTGCCTTTAACCATCGTTCGTAACCCATCCGCGGCAAAGAATAAGACTCCGCGTACAACCGCCCCAAGTTTAACACTCCTAACACCACCTTCGACATGAATTCTACTTGCGTGTCCCGGAGTATCACTTTGTCCTCATCTCTTGACGGCCTATTGTCCTCTGCCATATCCACCCGGGACACCTGTATCCCCGGGAATACCGTGCACATCACCACTTCCACTTGCCGCGGTGCATCCCGCTTGTACTTTGCTGACCAAAACTTTTGCCACAAGTACTTGACATCTACGGCGTGTCGCGGTCGAGTGTCCGCGAAATTCCTCAACAGCTCAAACTGTGATCCCAGACCGTAGAACCACTTTGTTGCCTTATGCTGCTCCAGCCACTCCATCACGACTACTCTGGCTGGGTGGGGTAAAGTGGCAAACCCCATGATCACTACATTGTTCCCATCGGTGACCGCGATTACTGATATGTAACCTCGCTTGGTAGTGTGCCGGGTAGCCCTCCACACGTGCACCCCAACGTGTGTTGCCCCCACGAACTTATCCAACGCGGCCTTAATCTCTTCCTCTGTGCTGATGTCCGCGTTCACCACCAGCTTCTTCGTTATGGACGGTTTTGTGTCTAACGATTTCTGGTCCCAAGACCCGTCCCGCTCCACAAACGAGTGGATTCGCCTCGCCGGCAGATCTTCCTTCGTACTATGTTTAAAGGCTTCTAAATCTTCAGCCTGCTGCCGGTAGGCCTCCGTTAACCCCCGAAGGGAGTCATGATCTTGTGGCCGCTCCGCGACCCGAATCGTACCTCGTTCGAGCGCCTCCGCCTTAATGCTCCGCGAAAGCCACCCGAACTCCACCGGGTTGTCAGGTAATCCGGATACGAACGCCCGGTCGTTCAATCCTTCGCTGCATGCTGCAGCCTTCCACGACACAGTGCCATAGGCCTGTGCAACGTCCAGCTCCCATTGCGGTGGGGCTTCCATGCTAAAAAAATTTAAAACCACAGATTAGACATTGTCTAAGTGAGATTCCCCTCACCTCCGTCTCGCTGTGTTTCCCAAAACTCATGCATGTGGCCGCGCCAAGGCACGGCCAAAACAAATAAAATCCCATCACCGCGGTACCCCTGATACCGCAAAAGAAAACTTAAAACCAAACTTAACTACTATTGGTGCGGCGATCCCGGTCGCCCGGTCTCGCCACGATATTCCCCGCTACTTCTGGATGGTCCGAAACCATCCCGGTCGTCTCTCCTTACTCTAAGGTGTTCTGGTGCGAACTAAGATGCATTGAGCAAATACTTAACGTTTAAGCGCGTACCTTTTTTGCTTACCCACAGAAAACTTTAAACTGTGACCGTACACCACACCACGGTTTCCGGTATCTGGACGCCCGCTCCTGAATGGTACCCTTGTCGAGTTCTTGGTTCCGCAACACCTCACTCCGAGCGGTCCCCATTCAGGCTGAGTTTTAATGTTTATACACGCGGCTCTCTACCGGTGATTCCCCTGAATGTACTAGTAGGTCTATTCTTTCACGCGCGCCTACCCTTCGCTTCTCTACCTTACTTGCTGATAATCCCGGTCCCTGACTGACCGCGATTACTTCGGTATCGTGTCATACTCCAGCTCATGACACCCCTGCACCTGATTCTATTCTAACCACAGTAATAAATCGACGCGAGCCACTACGATTTTATTCATGCTCGGGAAGTTCTCGGCGGCTGTTTATTTGAAATCCGACGCCGGCCGATTGTCCCATTGAAGGTTTTGGCCACATCCTCTGCGGTCAGAATGACCGCGTCTCCGCTCGCCCCGCTGACTTTTATAATTATTAACCTAATTTTCACCAGCGTCCTCCAGACTAAGTCTGGGTTAGGCTTAGTTTATACTCCCACAGCTTTGAGTATCGCGCTTGCACCGGGCGCGACTACTTTATTCCCGGTGCCTAACTTCGAAAAAACTGAGACCAGACTTGATTGGAAAAGAACCAAAGCAAGCTCCGTAGTTTTTGTTCGACAACATACTCCGCGGTCAGACTGACCGCGTCTTCCGCTCGACCCACTGACTTATACATTAACTAACCTATTTTGCGCCAGCGTCCTCCAGACTAAGTCTGGGTTAGGCTTAGTTTATACTCCCAAAGCTTTGAGTACCGCGCTCGCACCGGGTCCGACTACCCTACTCCCGATGCCTAACTTCGAAAGAACTGAGACCAGACTTGATTGGGAAAGAAAATAAAACTAAGTCCCCTAGTTTTGTTTTGGCCTCGACCTTACCGCGGTCAGTACAACCGCGTCTCTACTCTCTCTACTGCTATGCTTAACTAACCTAGCAAGTGACCGCGTCTTCCAGACCGCGATCCGGGTTTTGGCTTAGTTTATCCTCACAAAGCTTTGAGCATCGCGCTGCTTCGGGATTCCATATCTTGACTAGCATCCTTGATGGTCTACGACCTGGACATCCCCCCGACTCTCTCACCGCCACTGCGAGACTCGCCTCTTGACTAGCACCCCAGGTGGTCTACGAGACGATCCCGCTCTCTGCACTACTACTGCGTACCAGGACTCGCTCCTGACTAGCATCCTGAGATGGTCTACGGAACGGGTACACACCCTACTTCACTCTGAACCCCTGGCTAGCAACTCTACAGGAAGGCCTACGGGATTTTTTGGTCTTACGACCGCGCACCAGGTCTCGCTCCTGACTAGCATCCTGAGATGGTCTTCGGAACAGGTACACACCATACTTCACTCTGAACCCCTGGCTAGCAACTCTATAGGAAGGCCTTCGGGATTTTTGGTCTAAGACCGCGCACCAGGTCTCGCTCCTGACTAGCATCTAAGATGGTCTTCGGAACGGGCGCACACCATATTTCTGACTAAACCCCTGGCTAGCATCTTTACGAAGGCCTACGGGATCACTACTTCACTACCGCGTACCAGGTCTCGCCCCTGACTAGCATCCAAGATGGTCTACGGGACGGGTACACACCCTCTACACTCTGCTCGCTCTGTCCTGACCTAGCGCGATTAATGCGGGCCTACGGACTCACCCCTGGCTAGCATCTCTTTCGAAGGCCTACGGGATGTTGGTTTGTGCTGATATTTAGATCGCTCACAGCTTAGAGCTAGGCCGACTTTCACGGCATCCCCTGACTAGCATCGTTGGCGATGGTCTTCGGGGTATGGAGCTCCACTCCGGCTGGTTTATCTGCTCCCGCAGCTTTGAGCCCGAGCCTCTTGCTCACTCTGACTTCCTACCAGCGAAGGTACGAGACCTTCACCTAAGTTCAGATCTTACCTTCTATGCCTGCCCCTACGGTGGAGATCGGGACAGGCGTGAGGCGCAGTTTAACGTCGTACACACCATAGGACGTGAGGAAGAATAGGTTTGTGCCCGTCAAGACATCCCTATCCTTCCCACCTTAACCTAAAACACACTTTTTTTTCAGTTTTATAAAAATTTTAAAAGATTTTTTTCGGTTTTTGTAAAATTTTCTATAGTATCACACCATGCAAAAGACGAAAGAATAAAAGGTGAAGTAAAAGAAATGATTCGCCATTTATTTTAAGCAATCTCAATCATTAGCATCGAGAACTCATGGACACTGTCAGTGTCTTCCTCGGTCATCGCGTAGTTGATGCCCAAACGCACTGGTTGTTTGTGATCCCGACCGGGATAGCGCCTTGGTGGTGGTGGGTCATCGATATCTACCTCATAGTCGTCCGACAGGTCGATAGGTCCAAAACCTCCTTTCCAACCTGTGCTCTGGTTTGTACCCCCGGTCGCGGTAACCCCGCTACCGTGACTCCCTCCGGAATCTGGTACAGTCTCGGTGTTTGGTGATGGTACAGGCTCGGTGACTACCGAGTCTGGCTGTGGTCGTTCATTGGTATTCGGTCCCGACTCCCCGTCTGCACGTATTACAGGCTCCTCTACCGGGACCGAGTCTTCGCTCTCTTTCTCGTGGTACGGTAACATAAGCGAAGTATGGAACCTCATTGGATCACTACTAGGTTTGTCCGGGTCCTGGATACTGTAGGACCAATCTGAGTGTACCTCTACTACCTTCCACGGCCCGGTGTACCGCGGTCCAAGGGATTTCGCGTACTTCTCCTCTTTTGAGGACAGTTTCTTATTACGTATCTTAACTAAATCCCCTACCGCGTACACAACATCTCTCCTGTTTCGGTCAAAGTACTTTTTCTGCTGCAATTGTGCCTCTCTTAGATTATACCGAGCCTGGTCTCTGATGAAAGTCACATCTTTAATCAACTGCTGCCCGTACTCCTCCTCAGTTACCTTCATTGTCTCTAGTAGCTGCATTTTGCGATCTATTGGCAGTAGTATGTCCCTGCCTAAGTTCAGTTGGCATGGTGAATACCGAGATGACTTGGATTTCGCGGTATTGAGCGCCACCATATAGTCACCTAACTGCTTTGCCCACATTGTCTGGGTCGCCATGCAAAACGCGCGTAATATACTTTTAATGTCACGGTTTGCCCGCTCCAACTGGTTCGGGTTGGGATGGTACGGTGCCACATGAACACATGTAGCTCCCCACTGGCGTAGCTGATCATTCCAGTCATCACCCGAGAAATATGACGCATTGTCGGAGACTATGCGCTTCGGTGTTCCAAACTGGTTAAACACCTTCTGCAGAAACTTCAAGATCTTTATTGACGATACCGATGTCAAGGGTTCCATGCTCACCCACTTTGAAAACTCGTCCACACAAACGACAATGAACTTGAAGCCCGCGCTCGCGGTCAATTCTCCGACAATGTCTACATGCACACACTCAAACACGTTGTTCCTGTAAGAGTGAATACCCATCTTTCCCGGTTGCGCCTGGTTTGAAGCCTTTACTAACTGGCATACCGCGCAAGTCTTCACATATGCCTCTATGATCTTATGCATATTGTAAAACCAGAACCTTTTCCTAATCCGGTCATACGTACGCTCTACACCTTGGTGCCCGGCCATCGTGCTATCATGAAAGTGTGCTATGACATCCCGCTCTATGGACTGCGGTATGACCGGGACTATGCGTTTCCTGGCTGTCACTGATTCTGGATCCAAAAAGCTAGCCTGGATTAACGGATGCTGCCATTTAATATGCTTACCTTTCTTCAATAACATAGACGGTCGCACCCCTATCGGCGGCACTGGTTGCCCGGTCCGCTCGTCCTCCTCTAGCCTCTGTTCCCACAACTTATCCACCTGGTTGCTATAGAAGCCCCCTTCCGGTGTTCCCTCTTTCAGGATCGACCGCGACGCGGTCCGCTCTTTACACGGGACGTACCTACAGAGGATTCCTTCGACGATAACATAATCGTAGCGGTACCGAGACCGCTCCCCGACTCGGCTAAGGCTTTTGGTAATAGTGGACAGTGCCTCACACTCTCTCTGCACGCCCCGCAGCATGTCCTTGTTCAGCATGTCCATATCCACTTCCACTCTGTCTTTCGTGTTGGTAAACGTCGCCAGGCATACGCAAGCACTCTCCACACACATGTCCAGCTCATCTGGATTGTCGTCATATTTGGGGTCCGGTAGCGCGCCACGAGAGAGCAAGTCTGCCAGTTTGTTATCCTCGCCCTTCACGAAGTCTATGTCATTGACAACATGACCCAACTCTATTGCCCACCTGACAATATGCCGGTTATAGAGGTGATCGTTTATGGCCGCATGTTTCAGGTGTGTCAACGCCTGGTTGTCACATCTGAAAATCACGTCCTTTTGATATCTAATGAAGGGGTCGAACACTCGGTTTGCAAACCTGATAGCCAAACACTCTTTCTCTCTCGCGTCATACCTACGCTCCGCTGCATTCAGCAGTTTGCTGCGACATTCGATCACCCGGAATCTGTCTCCCCCGGTCAACTCGCAGTAGTAATTTTGAGCCAAGATTGCTCCCAGCCCTACATCACTTGCATCAGTGTACACGTACAACGGGTGGTCGTAGTTGATCGTGTTTAGCGTGATTTCCTTGGCCACTTCCGCCTTAATCGTCTCGAACGCGGTCTGCTGGCTCCTTCCCCACCGGAACGGTAAATTCGGATCTGCCTCCGACTTCAGCTTTAAAAATATCGGCTCTAACTGAGTGGCGTAATGCGGTATGAACCGCATGTACCATCCAATGGCCCCTAAGAATCGCTGCACTTCTTTCTTCGTTCTCGGTGCCGGGAAGTCTTGGATCGCTGCTACCTTTTTCGGGCATTTCTTGATGCCGAAGCGCGTGACGATGTGACCCAGGAACTCAACCTCCGGTAGATCGAACTCGCATTTAGCCCAATTTAAAGTTAAATTAAAGTTATGAAGTGTCTTGAACACAAAATCTAAGTGCTCCTTGTGCAGTTGCTCGGTCTCGCTAAAGATAAAGATATCATCTAGGTACACATGTAGAAAGTCACCCACAAACTTACCAAACAACCTATTCATGAGATCCTGGAAAATCATTGGAGCATTTTTCAACCCCATCGGCATCACGTTCCACTCATAACATGCATTCTGCGTGTGAAACGCGGTGAACTTCTTGGAGTTCTCTGTTATGGGAATTTGCCAAAAGCCTGACTTTAAGTCCAGCTTGGACATGACTCGGTTAGGTGGAAGATGCTCCAAGATTTGATGTATGATAGGCATCGGGTTCTGTATCTTCGGTGTGTAGCTATTCAACTCTTTATAATTTACCACCATTCGCTTATCGCCGTTTGGTTTTGGTATAATTAATACCGGCGAGGAATATGCCGAAGTTGACCGCCGTATCTTACCCTGTAGCTCCAACTCATGCAACGTCTCGTCTTCCCACTTTGCTATTGCCGGTGGTCTTCGAGCAGGTTTGCATTGTATCACCGGGCAGTCCTCCGGGATACGCAGATCGTGGATGATCGCGTTCGTAATCCCGGACCTACCATCACTCCGTACTACCCCGGGATACTTTTTGACCAGGGTTTCGACGAACACTTGGACGGACGACGTCCCCAGCTTTGCCCGGTCGTACCTGTCCGGGGTCGACGCTAGTGACAAGTCACAAACGTCTTTTGCGGTTTTTACTGACAAACCACGGACAAAGTACCCGGCATCTCGCTCCTTCTCTTCCTCGGTCGGGACATCCCATCGCATCTCGCCCTTCACGTCGTCGAAACTCAAGCCATGTTTCCATCGGAACTTGTTCCCGATGAAAATGGGGCACATTAGTCCCTCTTGGACCAGGAAATCTTCTCTAAACCACCGACCCGCAATCTTCATGTCTAATGTTACGACACCGCCTGCTGTTACTACCTTACCATCAAAACCCGACATCTTTACTGAAGACTTTCTTATCACTAACCCTAGTCTATCGCACTCCTTCTTGGATATAGCGAGCGCGGTGCAGCCCGAGTCTATTAACGCGAAATATGGAAATAGCTTTTGTTTATGCTTTATATTTACTAGGGCATAAGGGGCTTTATTTATCCGGTGTAGAAGACACGGGT
The DNA here is from genome assembly GCA_949802685.1 of Dicyrtomina minuta. Lineage (NCBI taxonomy): Eukaryota > Metazoa > Arthropoda > Collembola > Symphypleona > Dicyrtomidae > Dicyrtomina > Dicyrtomina minuta. The sequence goes on along the minus strand of CATKUY010000391.1, from coordinate 54,391 downwards.
CCCCTCGTCTGTCCGTGTCTGAACCCAGTTTAAAGTCGGTGGTAGTACCGAAGCCTCGAACTTGGCTTCCAACTTGTTGATCGCCTTCTGGACTTGGTCTTCACCGGGACTTGATTGCCGGTCCCGGTCTCGCCTCAGCACGCTTCCTTCTTCTCGATTCTTCGCGGTCCGCAACGCATTGAATAGTTGCCTTTCATCCGGGTCCTCTTCGTCTTCTGCCGAGGCCTGTGAGCCTTGCATGCCTTCCGGTGTCCCGGTCTGTGGTGTCTCGGTCTGGTGTTCTGCGGCCTCCTCATCGGCGCACGCCTGAGCCAGTATCTTCAACGCCATAACCTTAGCCTTTGCTGATCTGCAGTCTTCCGTGTTATGCGTGTTTCTGCTACATACGTGACACCATTTCCCGGTCCTCCGCTCCGGTTGCCTATCCCGACGCGGTGATTCTCGTCTTCCCCGTGGGCTGACAGATCTATCTCGAGCAGGACCTGACCGACCCGGTGAGCTCTGCGCTTGTGGGCTTCTACTCTGTTCTCGCCTACGCTCCCCCGGACCGGGATTTCGCTCATTACTACGTTGACGGTCCCTCGAGTTCCATTGCTGATTCCGCTGCCCCTGGGGCGACTGTCGGTCCCGGCCTCTGCTTCGGTCTTGTTGACTCCACGGTCGATAAGTTTCTTTTTCCTTCTCGGCTCGGACCCGGTTTCTATGAAACTCCTCTGCTTGCTTGATGAAATCATTGAGTCTCTGCGGGACCACTGTCCCCGGTGGAAATGCCCTGTATAGTGAGCTATGCATGTTCTGCTTGATGCGACTAATGATTTCTCGTTGTTCCCATACGTGAGGCTCTCTGATGCTTTTTAGCAGGGTGTAAAAATCGGATGCCCACTGCCGTATCGGTTCGTGAGCTTGCTGCTTCCAGTTGACTACTCTGTTTAACACAGACTGCGCGCTCGACCGGTCGTACGCCTTCAGAAATTCCGCTTTTACCGCTGCCCACGTGTGGTCCACATCCAGGAGCGTCGCCTTAAGCCAGGATGCTTCTGCCGGTGTTGTCAGGCACTTCTGGAAGATCTGAATGTACGCCCTCGGTTGGGCCCCGTGGATCTCTAGGTGCGCCTCAAATGCGTCTATGTAGGTTGGTGCGATGTCTACTCGGGGATCGAAGTGCTGCGGAATAATGTGTAGCCCGGTCGGAGCCATCATTCCTGCTAACAGCTGTGTCTGTTCTCGCTGTAAGTCCTGGGCATGCCGGGTGTTCTGGTTTTGCTGATCCAGGACTTGTAGCAAGTGGTCCGCCATATCCGCGATGCCCGGTGCCGACGTAGTGCTACCCGAGCTGTTATACGACTGCTGGCTGGACTGTTGTGAGGGTACCGCACTGAAGGTGACCCCCGGTATCGATGGCTGCTTCGTCCCGGTACACGTTGGCCCTTGCTGTTGCTGTTGGTGGCCAGTACTCGCTGTGGCCTGTTGTAGCGAGTTTCCTGACGGAATTGCTGGACCCCCGGGATTCCTACTCCCTGCCAACTGGGCTTTGATGCGTCCCTGGTCCGCCTGTATGGACTGGACTACCAACTGCATGGACTGCATATCCTTCGACATCTGCAAGACATAGTCCAGCATTGTCTTTCCTGAGGCTTCCGCCTTCTTTGGTGCTACCGGCCCACTCGTTGACGCGGTCGCGATTTGCTTCACCGAGTCTTCCAACTTCTTGGTCTCCGCTTGACTCAGCTCGGTGACACCTTCGAAGTCGGTCTCCCCATCCTGTTCTGCCGTTATCATTTGATGCTGGTATGCTGCAAAAGCGACCGCCACCTCCGAAGGTGTCATGGGCTTGGGTGCTTCTTTCACATCTAATTGATATTGATAAACATACCACCTCTTCTTTATATTCAACAGGTCGCATGCTCCCGGTGTCTGCGGGTCTTCTAGCAGGAGCTGCTTTGAGATCAGCTCAGCTTCTCGGCCCGTCCACGCTACCCCCTCCGTCTTGATGTCGCATATTGGCTTCATCTCGGTCCCGGTCCCTGGTCTTCAGGCTTGGCCCTTGCTTGTGCACTACCACCTCTTTAACCTGGGCCGGACCTATACGGAACTTTTTTGTTTCTCTAACTTATGAGGTATGTCGCGGTTGCCTATGTTACTTACGACTACCGAGACCGAGTCTACCCCGCGACCGAGTCGCGGTCTGCGCTATGCGGCAAGTTCTCTACGTACAGGCTGAATCTGGCCTGCTTCGGGGCTCTGGTGTGCTCGACTACTCCTGCCAAACCACAACCGCCGACCAAGGTACTCGCGTCTATGCTCAACTCGAGATTATGCGTTCCTGCCGTATGATTCAGTATGCTCATATGCTACCCGTCCGACCAAGACAAGATAAATGTTGTGTGTCGCGGTCGACTAGCTACGGTAAACTTAGAAATAAATAAGTTTTTAGAAAAAACAGAAATGTGGAACTGGTGGTTCTCACCTGATTGTGCTGGTTTCCTCGGTACTTGGACAAAACGAAAGTTTTGTGTCCTGCAGGGTCGCCAGTGTAAACTGGATTTTCCCAATATCTCCCCTTTTCCCACGTACCACGACCGGGACAGGCGGTTGGAACAAGAACGCGACCGGGTCGGACTCGGTTGGTGGTGTTCTTCCCTTTCCTCGACCGCGATTGGAGATTGACGCGGTCCTCGGTGGGCGAGATCGTCCTCGGCTCGCTCGCGTATTTACAGAAAGAGCGACCGGGCCTAGCAGACCGCGCTTACGAAGTTCCTGCTCACGAAGTCTCGCTACGTTGGATTGACTACGAAGAACCCGGTGACTCGGTAAGGGCTCCGTGGTTATGGATGGGATGCACAACTATAATGACCCGGTGTGTAGGTGTCGGTATAACCGTCGACACTCACACCCGGAGTATGAATAAGGTGACCGTTATACTCCGGTTCCCGGTGAACGATGAGTATCACTATAGTACTACTGTGCTGGCTCCAGTATGCCAATAAATGCCTAAGCAATGTCCAATGTCTTTACAGCACAAGAATATAGTTAAGGGAGTGTTCTTTTTATTTGAACTCTGGAACTGTTCGTTAACCTCACACAATGTACAATATTCACTCCGCGAATAACAAATACTGATCTCTTAATTAATCACAATATTATTCCCTTACAGGTAATTAAAATAAGATCTCCAAAGGAGAAGAATAAGAAGGAGAATGAAATAAATATATATAAATTAAATATTAACAAGATGGCTGACGGGCTATCTATTTTCCTCACTTACTAGCTTTCCACCTAGTTGTGTCTCCTTGACGAGTAAAATAGGAAGTAAAGTCCTGGCTCTGTTCGCCTGCTGAAGAGGACGGCGATCGTACGATCGAGAGAGTGCCTACGTCATACTCCTCAGCTCCAACCGTCTCTTCCACTTGCCCTACTTTACCTGCTATACTCCTAGCCCCGCTCCTCTCCTATACCTACACTCTTCTCCTGCTATACGCAGTGGAAATTTACTGCTTGCACCGACGACGTCGGTTGGTTCTCCATCCCCAACCTTCCTTGTCTATTTCCCGCTACTGCTATAAATACCCCTACAGTACAATTTCCATATTTACCTTCACACCGTCCTGTCCGTCTGTCCTGTCCGTCTGTGCTGTCGGTCTGTGCTGTCGGTCTGTCCTGTCCGTCTTTCCTGTCCGTCTGTCCTGTTCGTCTGTCCTGTCTGTCTGTCCTGTCCGTCTGTCCTGGTTGTCTGTCCTGTCCGTCTGTCCTGTCCGTCTGTCCTGTCCGTCTGTCTTGTCTGTCTGTCCTGTTCGTCTGTCCTGTCTGTCTGTCCTGTCCGTCTGTCCTGTCCGTCTGTCCTGTCCGTTTGTCCGGTCTGTCTGTCCTGTCCGTCCATCCTGTCCGTCTTTCCTGTCCGTCAGTCCTGTCTGTCTGTCCTGTAAGTCTGTCCTGTCGGTCTGTCCTGTCTGTCTGTCCTGTCCGTCTGTCCTGTCTGTCTGTCCCGTCCGTCTGTCCTGTCTTTTTGTCCTGTCGGTCTGTCCTGTTCGTCTGTCCTGTCTGTCTGTCCTGTCCGTCTGTCCTGTCCGTCTGTCCTGTCGGTCTGTCCTGTCCGTCTGTCCTGTCCGTCTGTTCTGTCCGTCTGTCCTGTCTGTCTGTCCTGTCCGTCTGTCCTGTCGGTCTGTCCTGTCCGTCTGTCCTGTCTGTCTGTCCTGTCTGTCTGTCCTGTCCGTCTATCCTGCATGTCTGTCCTGTCCGTCTGCCCTTTATGTGTGTCCTGTCTGTCTGTCCTGTCTGTCTGTCGTGTCTGTCTGTCCTGTCCGTCTGTCCTGTCCGTCTGTCCTGTTAGTCTGTTTTGTCCGTCTGTCCTGTCCGTCTGTCCTGTCCGTCTGTCCTGTCCGTCTGTCCTGTCAGTCTGTCCTGTCCGTCTGTCCTGTCCGTCTGTCCTGTCCGTCTGTCCTGTCCGTCTGTCCTGTCCGTCTGTCCTGTCCGTCTGTCCTGTCCGTCTGTCCTGTCCGTCTGTCCTGTCCATCTGTCCTGTCTGTCTGTCGTGTCCGTCTGTCCTGTCCGTCTGTCCTGTCCGTCTGTCCTGTCCGTCTGTCCTGTCCGTCTGTCCTGTCCGTCTGTCCTGTCCGTCTGTCCTGTCCGCCTGTCCTGTCTGTCTGTCCTGTCTGTCTGTCGTGTCCGTCTCTCCTGTCCGTCTGTCCTGTTTGTCTGTCCTGTCTGTCTGCCCTGTCTGTCTGCCCTGTCCGTTTGTCCTGTCCGTCTGTCCTGTCCGTCAGTCCTGTCCGTCTGTCCTGTATGTCTGTCTTGTCCGTCTGTCCTGTCCGTCTGTCCTGTCCGTCTGTCCTGTTTGTCTGTCCTGTCTGTCTGTTCTGTCTGTCTGTCCTGTCCGTCTGTCCTGTCCGTCTGTCCTGTCCGTCTGTCCTGTCCGTCTGTCCTGTTGGTCTGTCCTGTCCGTATGTCGTGTCCGTCTTTCGTGTCCGTCTGTCCTGTCAGTCTGTCCTGTACGTTTGTTCTGTCTGTCTGTCCTTGCTGTCTTGTCTGTCTGTCCTGTCCATTGGTCCTGTCCGTCTGTACTGTCCGTCGGTACTGTCCGTCTGTCCTGTCCGTCTGTCCTGTTTGTCTGTCCTGTCCGTCTGTCCTGTGCGTCTGTCCTGTCCGTCTGTCCTGTCCGTCTGTCCTGTCCGTCTGTCCTGTCCGTCTGTCCTGTCCGTCTGTCCTGTCCATCTGTCCTGTCTGTCTGTCGTGTCCGTCTGTCCTGTCCGTCTGTCCTGTCCGTCTGTCCTGTCCGTCTGTCCTGTCCGTCTGTCCTGTCCGTCTGTCCTGTCCGTCTGTCCTGTCCGTCTGTCCTGTCCGTCTGTCCTGTCCGTCTGTCCTGTCCGTCTGTCCTGTCCGCCTGTCCTGTCTGTCTGTCCTGTCTGTCTGTCGTGTCCGTCTCTCCTGTCCGTCTGTCCTGTTTGTCTGTCCTGTCTGTCTGCCCTGTCTGTCTGCCCTGTCCGTTTGTCCTGTCCGTCTGTCCTGTCCGTCAGTCCTGTCCGTCTGTCCTGTATGTCTGTCTTGTCCGTCTGTCCTGTCCGTCTGTCCTGTCCGTCTGTCCTGTTTGTCTGTCCTGTCTGTCTGTTCTGTCTGTCTGTCCTGTCCGTCTGTCCTGTCCGTCTGTCCTGTCCGTCTGTCCTGTTTGTCCGTCCTGTCCGTATGTCGTGTCCGTCTTTCGTGTCCGTCTGTCCTGTCAGTCTGTCCTGTACGTTTGTTCTGTCTGTCTGTCCTTGCTGTCTTGTCTGTCTGTCCTGTCCATTGGTCCTGTCCGTCTGTACTGTCCGTCGGTACTGTCCGTCTGTCCTGTCCGTCTGTCCTGTTTGTCTGTCCTGTCCGTCTGTCCTGTCTGTCTGTCCTGTGCGTCTATCCTGCATGTCTGTCCTGTCCGTCTGCCCTTTATGTGTGTCCTGTCTGTCTGTCCTGTCTGTCTGTCGTGTCTGTCTGTCCTGTCCGTCTGTCCTGTCCGTCTGTTCTGTTAGTCTGTTTTGTCCGTCTGTCCTGTCCGTCTGTCCTGTCTGTCTGTCCTGTCCGTCTGTCCTGTCCGTCTGTCCTGTATGTCTGTCCTCTCCGTCTGTCCTGTCCGTCTGTCCTGTCCGTCTGTCCTGTCCGTCTGTCCTGTCCGTCTGTCCTGTCTGTCTGTCCTGTCCGTCTGTCCTGTCCGTCTGTACTTTCTGTCGGTCTGTCCTCTTGGTATGTGTTTTCGGTCTGTCCTGTCTGTCTGTCCTCTCGGTCTGTCCTGTCCGATTGTCCTGTCCGTCTGTCCTGTCCGTCTGTCCTGTCCGTCTGTCCTGTCCGTCTGTCCTGTCCGTCTGTCCTGTCCGTCTGTCCGGTCCGTCTGTCCTGTCCGTCTGTCCTGTCCGTCTGTCCTGTCCGTCTGTCCTGTCCGTCTGTCCTGTCCGTCTGTTTTGTCCGTCTGTCCTGTCTGTCTGTCCTGTCCGTCTGTCCTGTCCGTCTGTCCTGTCCGTCTGTCCTGTCCGTTTGTCCTGTCCGTCTGTCCTGTCGGTCTGTCCTGTCTGTTTGCCCTGTCCGTCTGTCCTGTTCGTCTGTCTTGTCCGTCTGTCCTGTCCGTCTGTCCTGTCCGTCTGTCCTGTCCGTCTGTCCTGTCCGTCTGTCCTGTCCGTCTGTCCTGTCTTTTTGTCCTGTCGGTCTGTCCTGTTCGTCTGTCCTGTCTGTTTGTCCTGTCTGTCATTCCTGTGCGTCTGTCCTGTCTGTTTGTCCTGTCTGTCTGTCCTGTGCGTCTGTCCTGTGCGTCTGTCCTGTCTGTCTGTCCTGTATGTCTGTCCTGTCCGTCTGTGCTGTCCGTCTGTCCTGTCCGTCTGTCCTGTCCGTCTGTCCTTTCCGTCTGTCCTGTCCGTCTGTCCTGTCCGTCTGTCTTGTCCGTCTGTCCTGCATGTCTGTCCCTCTCGTCTGTCTTTTCCGTGTGTCCTGTCTGTCTGTCCTGTCTGTCTGTCGTGTCCGTCTCTCCTGTCCGTCTGTCCCGTTTGTCTGTTCTGTCTGTCTGCCCTGTCCGTCCGTCCTGTCCGTTTGTCCTGTCCGTCTGTCCTGTCCGTCAGTCCTGTCCGTCTGTCCTGTATGTCTGTCTTGTCCGTCTGTCCTGTCCGTCTGTCCTGTCCGTCTGTCCTGTCCGTCTGTCCTGTCCGTCTGTCCTGTTTGTCTGTCCTGTCCGTCTGTTCGGTCTGTCTGTCCTGTACGTCTGTCCTGTCCGTCTTTTCTGTCCGTCTGTCCTGTCGGTCTGTCCTGTCTGTCTGTCCTTTTCGTCTGTCCTGTCCGTCTGTCCTGTCCGTATGTCGTGTCCGTCTTTCCTGTCCGTCTGTCCTGTCTGTCTGTTCTGTCTGTCTGTCCTGTCCGTCTGTCCTGTCCGTCTGTCCTGTCCGTCTGTCCTGTCCGTCTGTCCTGTCTGTCTGTCCTGTCTGTCTGTCCTTTCCGTCTGTCCTGTCCGTCTGTCCTGTCCGTATGTCGTGTCCGTCTTTCCTGTCCGTCTGTCCTGTCAGTCTGTCCTGTACGTTTGTTCTGTCTGTCTGTCCTTGCTGTCTTGTCTGTCTGTCCTTTCCGTCTGTCCTGTTTGTCTGTCCTGTATGTATGTCGTGTCCGTCTTTCCTGTCCGTCTGTCCTGTCAGTCTGTCCTGTACCTTTGTTCTGTCTGTCTGTCCTTGCTGTCTTGTCTGTCGGTCCTGTCCATCGGTCCTGTCCGTCTGTACTGTCCGTCGGTACTGTCCGTCTGTCCTGTTCGTCTGTCCTGTTGGTCTGTCCTTTTCGTCTGTCCTGTCTGTCTGTCCTGTCCGTATGTCGTGTCCGTCTTTCCTGTCCGTCTGTCCTGTCAGTATGTCCTGTACGTTTGTTCTGTCTGTCTGTCCTTGCTGTCTTGTCTGTCTGTTCTGTCCATCGGTCCTGTCCGTCTGTACTGTCCGTCGGTACTGTCCGTCTGTCCTGTCCGTCTGTCCTGTCCATCTGTCCTGTCTGTCAGTCCTGTATGTCTGTCTTGTCCGTCTGTCCTGTCAGTCTGTCCTGTCCGTCTGTTCTGTCCGTCTGTTCTGTCCGTCTGTCCTCTCTGTCTGTTTCGTCCGTCTGTTCTGTCCGTCTGTCCTGTCGGTCTGTCTTGTCCGTCTGTCCTGTCCGTCTGTCCTGTCCGTCTGTCCTGTCCGTCTGTCCTGTCCGTCTGTCCTGTTTGTCTGTCCTGTCCGTCTGTTCTGTCTGTCTGTCCTGTCCGTCTGTCCTGTCCGTCTGTCTTGTCCGTCTGTCCTGTCCGTCTGTCCTGTCTGTCTGTCCTGTCTGTCTGTCCTTTACGTCTGTCCTGTCCGTCTGTCCTGTCCGAATGTCGTGTCCGTCTTTCCTGTCCGTCTGTCCTGTCAGTCTGTCCCGTACGTTTGTTCTGTCTGTCTGTCCTTGCTGTCTTGTCTGTCTGTCCTGTCCATCGGTCCTGTCCGTCTGTACTGTCTGTCGGTACTGTCCGTCTGTCCTGTTTGTCTGTCCTGTCCGTCTGTCCTGTCCGTCTGTGTCCTGTCCGTCTGTCCTGTCTGTCTGTTCTGTCCGTCTGTCCTGTCCGTCTGTCCTGTCCGTCTGTCCTGTCCGTCTGTCCTGCATGTCTGTCCTGTCCCTCTGTCTTTTCCGTGTGTCCTGTCTGTCTGTCCTGTCGGTCTGTCTTGTCCGTCTCTTCTGTCCGTCTGTCCTGTCTGTCTGCTTTGTCCGTCTGTCCTGTCCATCTGTCCTGTCTGTCAGTCCTGTATGTCTGTCTTGTCCGTCTGTCCTGTCAGTCTGTCCTGTCCGTCTGTTCTGTCTGTCTGTTCTGTCCGTCTGTCCTCTCCGTCTGTTCCGTCCGTCTTTTTTGTCGGTCTGTCCTGTCGGTCTGTCTTGTCCGTCTGTCCTATCGGTCTGTCTTGTCCGTCTGTCCTGTCCGTCTGTCCTGTCCGTCTGTCCTGTTTGTCTGTCCTGTCCGTCTGCCCTGTCCGTCTGTCCTGTCTGTCTGTCCTGTCCGTGTTACCTGTAAATCTGTCCTGTCCGTCTGTACTTTCTGTCTGTCTTGTGCACCTGTTCTGTATGTCTGTCCTGTCTGTCTGTCCTGTCCGTCTGTCCTGTCCGTCTGTCCTGTCCGTCTGTCCTGTCCGTCTGTCCTGTCCGTCTGTCCTGTCCGTCTGTCCTGTCCGTCTGTCCTGTCCGTCTGTCCTGTCCGTCTGTCCTGTCCGTCTGTCCTGTCCGTCTGTCCTGTCCGTCTGTCCTGTCCGTCTGTCTGTCCTGTCTTTTTGTCGTGTCGGTCTGTCCTGTTCGTCTGTCCTGTCCGTCTGTCCTGTCTGTCTGTCCTGTCCTGTCCCTCTGTCCTGTCCGTCTGTCCTGTCAGTCTGTCCTGTACGTTTGTTCTGTCTGTCTGTCCTTTCTGTCTTGTTTGTCTGTCCTGTCCGTCGGTCCTGTCCGTCTGTAATGTCTGTATGTCCTGTCCGTCTGTCCTGTCCGCCTGTCCTGTCCGTCTTTCCTGTCCGTCTGTCCCGTCCGTCTGTCCTGTCCGTCTGTCCTGTCCGTGTTTTCTGTCAATCTGGCCTGTCCGTCTGTACTTTCTGTCTGTCTTGTGCACCTGTTCTGTCCGTCTGTCCTGTCCGTCTGTCCTGTCCGTCTGTCCTGTCCGTCTGTCCTGTTCGTCTGTCCTGTCCGTCTGTCCTGTCCGTCTGTCCTGTCCGTCTGTCCTGTCCGTCTGTCCTGTCGGTCTGTCCTGTCGGTCTGTCCTGTCGGTCTGTCCTGTCCGTCTGTCCTGTCCGTCTGTCCTGTCCGTCTGTCCTGTCCGTCTGTCCTGTCCGTCTGTTCTGTCCGTCTGTCCTGTCCGTTTGTCCTGTCCGTCTGTCCTGTCTGCCTTGTCTGTCCGTCTGTCCTGTCCGTCTGTTCTGTCCGTCTGTCCTGTCTGTCTGTCCTGTCTGTGTGACCCGTCCGTCTGTCCTGTCTTTTTGTTCTGTCGGTCGGTCCTGTTCGTCTGTCCTGTCCGTCTGTCCTGATCGTCTGTCCTGTCCGTCTGTCCTGTCCGTCTGTCCTGTCCGTCTGTCCTGTCTGTCAGTCCTGTCCGTCTGTCCTGTCCGTCTGTCCTGTCCGTCTGTCCTGTCTGTCTGTCCTGTCCGTCTGTCCTGTCCGTCTTTCCTGTACGTATGTTCTGTCTGTTTGTCCTGTCTGTCTTGTCCGTCTGTCCTGACCGTCTGTCCTGTCGGTCTATCCCGTCTGTTTGTCCTGTCCGTCAGTCCTGTCCGTCTGTCCTGTCTGTCTGTCATGTTCGTCGGTGTTGTCCGTCTGTTCTGTCGGTCTGTCCAGTCTGTATAACCTGTGTGTCTTTCATGCCTATTTGTTCTGTCTGTCTGTCAAGTAAGTTGGACCTGTCCGTCCGTTGTGTCTGTCTGCTTTGTCCGTCTTTCCTGTCAGTCTGTTATGTGTGTCAGTCCTGTCCTTCTTTTCGGTCCGTGTGTCCTGCATTTTTGTCCTGTCTGTCTTTTCTGTTAAACGGTTTTTTCTGTCAGTCCTGTCGTCTGTCCTGTCTGTCTGTCCTGTCCGTCTGTCCTGTCCGTCTGTCCTTTTCGTCTGTCCTGTCTGTCTGTCCTGTCCGTCTGTCCTGTCCGTCTGTATGTCCGTCTGTCCTGTCCGTCTGTCCTGTCCGTCTGTCCTGTCCGTTCGTCCTGTCCGTCTGTCCTGTCCGTCTGTCCTGTCCGTCTGTCCTGTATGTCTGTCCTGTCCGTCTGTCCTGTCCGTCTGTCCTGTCCGTCTGTCCTGTCCGTCTGTCCCGTCCGTCTGTCCTGTCCGTCTGTCCTGTCGGTCTGTCTTGTCCGTCTGTACTGTCCGTGTTTCCTGTGGGTCTGTCCAGTCCGTCTGTCCTTTCCGTCTGTCCCGTCCGTCTGTCCTGTCCGTCTATCCTGTCGGTCTGTCTTGTCCGTCTGTACTGTTTGTGTTTCCTGTCGGTCTGTCCTGTCCGTCTGTACTTTCTGTCTGTCTTGTGCACCAGTTCTGTCTGTCAGTCCTTTCGGTCTGTGTTGTCGGTCTGTCCTGTCTGTCCGTCCTGTCTGTCTGTCCTGTCCGTCTGTCCTTTCTGTCTTTCCTGTGCGTCTGTCCTGTCTGTCTGTCCTGTCCGTCTGTCCTGTCCGTCTGTCCTGTCCGTCTGTCCTGTCCGTCTGTCATGTCCGTCTGTCCTGTCCGTCTGTCCTGTCTTTCTGTCTGTCCTGTCCGTCTGTCCTGTCCGTCAGTCCTGTCCGTCTGTCCTGTCCGTCTGTCCTGTCCGTCTGTCCTGTTTGTCTGTCCTGTCCGTCTGTCCTGTCCGTCTGTCCTGTCCGTCTGTCCTGTCCGCCTTGTCTGTCCGTCTGTCCTGTCCGTCTGTCTTGTCCGTCTGTCCTGTCTGTCTGTCCTGTCTTTCTGTCCTGTCTGTCTGTCCTGTCTTTCTGTCCCGTTCGTCTGTCCTGTCTTTTTGTCGTGTCGGTCTGTCCTGTTCGTCTGTTCTGTCCGTCTGTCCTGTCCGTCTGTCCTGTCCGTCTTTCCTGTCAGTCTGTCCTGTACGTTTGTTCTGTCTATCTGTCCTTTCTGTCTTGTTTGTCTGTCCTGTCCGTCGGTCCTGTCCGTCTGTAATGTCCGTCTGTCCCGTCCGTCTGTCCTGTCCGTCTGTCCTGTCCGTCTTTCCTGTACGTTTGTTCTGTCTGTCTGTCCTTTCTGTCTTGTTTTTCTGTCCTGTCCGTCGGTCCTGTTCGTGTTTCCTGTCCGTCTGTCCTGTCCGTCTGTCCTGTCCGTCTGTCCTGTCCGTGTTTCCTGTCAATCTGTCCTGTCCGTCTGTACTTTCTGTTTGTCTTGTGCACCTGTCCTGTCCGTCTGTCCTGTCTGTCTGTCCTGTCCGTCAGTCCTTTCCGTCTGTCCTGTCCGTCTGTCCTGTCCGTCTGTCCTGTCTGTCTGTCCTGTCTGTCTGTCCTGTCCGTCTGTCCTGTCCGTCTGTCCTTTCCGTCTGTCCTGTCCGTCTGTCCTGTCCGTCTGTCCTGTCCGTCTGTCCTGTCGGTCTGTCCTGTCTGTCTGTCCTGTCCGTCTGTCCTGTCCGTCTGTCCTGTCCGTCTGTCCTGTCCGTCAGTCCTGTCCGTCTGTCCTGTCCGTCTGTCCTGTCCGTCTGTTCTGTCCGTCTGTTCTGTCCGTCTGTCCTGTCCGTCTGTCCTGTCCGTCTGTCCTGTCTGCCTTGTCTGTCCGTCTGTCCTGTCCGTCTGTTCTGTCAGTCTGTCCTGTCTGTCTGTCCTGTCTGTGTGTCTTGTCCGTCTGTCCTGTCTTTTTGTCCTGTCGGTCTGTCCTGTTCGTCTGTCCTGTCCGTCTGTCCTGTCCGTCTGTCCTGTCCGTCAGTCCTGTCCGTCTGTCCTGTCCGTCTGTCCTGTCCGTCTGTCCTTTACGTCTGTCCTGTCCGTCTGTCCTGTCCGTCTGTCCTGTCCGTCTGTCCTGTCCGTCTTTCCTGTCCGTCTTTCTTGTACGTATGTTCTGTCTGTTTGTCCTGTCTGTCTTGTCCCTCTGTCCTGACCGTCTGTCCTGTCTGTCTATCCCTTCTGTTTGTCCTGTCCGTCGGTCCTGTCCGTCTGTCCTGTCCGTCTGTCATGTTCGTCGGTGTTGTCCGTCTGTTCTGTCGGTCTGTCCTGTCTGTATAACCTGTGTGTCTTTCATGCCTATTTGTTCTGTCTGTCTGTCAAGTAAGTTGGACCTGTCCGTCCGTCGTGTCCGTCAGCTTTGTCCGTCTTTCCTGTCAGTCTGTTTTGTTTGTCAGTCCTGTCCTCCTTTTCGGTCCGTGTGTCCTGCATTTTTGTCCTGTCTGTCTTTTCTGTTAACCGGTTTTTTCTGTCAGTCCTGTCGTCTGTCCTGTCGGTCTGTCCTGTCCGTCTGTCCTGTCCGTCTGTCCTTTTCGTCTGTCCTGTCTGTCTGTCCTGTCCGTCTGTCCTGTCCGTCTGTCCTGTCCGTTTTTCCTGTCCGTCTGTCCTGTCTGTCTGTCCTGTCCGTCTGTCCTGTCCGTCTGTCCTGTCCGTCTGTCCTGTCCGTCTGTCCCGTCCGTCTGTCCTGTCCGTCTGTCCTGTCGGTCTGTCTTGTCCGTCTGTACTGTCCGTGTTTCCTGTCGGTCTGTCCTGTCCGTCTGTCATGTCCGTCTGTCCCGTCCGTCTGTCCTGTCCGTCTGTCCTGTCGGTCTGTCTTGTCCGTCTGTACTGTCCGTGTTTTCTGTCGGTCTGTCCTGTCCGTCTGTACTTTCTGTCTGTCTTGTGCACCAGTTCGTTCTGTCTGTCCTATCGGTCTGTCCTGTCCGTCTGTCCTGTCTGTCCGTCCTGTCTGTCTGTCCTGTCCGTCTGTTCTTTGTGTCTGTCCTGTCCGTCTGTCCTGTCCGTCTGTCCTGTCCGTCTGTCCTGTCTGTCTGTCCTGTCCGTCTGTCCTGTCCTCCTGTCATGTCCGTCTGTCCTGTCCGTCTGTCCTGTCCGTCTGTCCTGTCCGTCTGTCCTGTCCGTCTGTCCTGTCCGTCTGTCCTGTCCGTCTGTCCTGTCCGTCTGTACTGTCCGTCTGTCCTGTCCGTCTGTCCTGTCCGTCTGTCCTGTCCGTCTGTCCTGTCCGTCTGTCCTGTCCGTCTGTCCTGTCCGTCTGTCCTGTCCGTCTGTCCTGTCCGTCTGTCCTTTCGGTCTGTCCTGTCCGTCTGTCCTGTCCGTCTGTCCTGTCCGCCTTGTCTGTCCGTCTGTCCTGTCCGTCTGTCTTGTCCGTCTGTCTTGTGTGTCTGTCCTGTCTGTCTGTCCCGTCCGTCTGCCCTTTCTTTTTGTCGTGTCGGTCTGTCCTGTTCGTCTGCCCTGTCCGTCTGTCCTGTCTTTTTGTCGTGTCGGTCTGTCCTGTTCGTCTGTCCTGTCCGTCTGTCCTGTCCGTCTGTCCTGTCCGTCTGTCCTGTCCGTCTGTCCTGTCTGTCTGTCCTGTCCTGTCCGTCTGTCCTGTCCGTCTGTCCTGTCCGTCTGTCCTGTCCGTCTGTCCTGTCAGTCTGTCCTGTACGTTTGTTCTGTCTGTCTGTCCTTTCTGTCTTGTTTGTCTGTCCTGTCCGTCGGTCCTGTCCGTCTGTCCTGTCTGTCTGTCCTGTCCGTCTGTCCTGTCCGTCTGTCCTGTCCGTCTTTCCTGTGCGTATGTTCTGTCTGTTTGTCCTGTCTGTCTTGTCCGTCTGTCCTGACCGTCTGTTCCGTCGGTCTATTTTGTCTGTTTGTCCTGTCTGTGGGTCCTGTTCGTCTGTCCTGTCTGTCTGTCATGTTAGTCGGTGTTGTCCGTCTGTTCTGTCGGTCTGTCCTGTCTGTATAACCTGTGTGTCTTTCATGCCTATTTGTTTTGTCTGTCTGTCAAGTAAGTTGGACCTGTCCGTCGGTCGTGTCCGTCTGCTTTGTCCGTCTTTCCTGTCAGTCTGTTTTGTTTGTCAGTCCTGTCCTCCTTTTCGGTCCGTGTGTCCTGCATTTTTGTCCTGTCTGTCTTTTCTGTTAAACGGTTTTTTCTGTCAGTCCTGTCGTCTGTCCTGTCGGTCTGTCCTGTCCGTCTGTCCTGTCTGTCTGTCCTGTCCGTCTGTCCTGTCCGTCTGTCCTGTCCGTCTGTCCTGTCCGTCTGTCCTGTCCGTCTGTTCTGTCCGTCTGTTCTGTCCGTCTGTCCTGTCCGTCTGTCCTGTCCGTCTGTCCTGTCCGCCTTGTCTGTCCGTCTGTCCTGTCCGTCTGTTCTGTCTGTCTGTCCTGTCTGTCTGTCCTGTCTGTGTGTCCCGTCCGTCTGTCCTGTCTTTTTGTCCTGTCGGTTTGTCCTGTTCGTCTGTCCTGTCCGTCTGTCCTGTCCGTCTGTCCTGTCCGTCTGTCCTGTCCGTCTGTCCTGTCCGCCTTGTCTGTCCGTCTGTCCTGTCCGTCTGTTCTGTCTGTCTGTCCTGTCTGTCTGTCCTGTCTGTGTGTCCCGTCCGTCTGTCCTGTCTTTTTGTCCTGTCGGTTTGTCCTGTTCGTCTGTCCTGTCCGTCTGTCCTGTCCGTCTGTCCTGTCCGTCTGTCCTGTCTGTCTGTCCTGTCCGTCTGTCCTGTCCGTCTGTCCTGTCCGTCTGTCCTGTCTGTCCTGTCCGTCTGTCCTGTCTGTCTGTCCTGTCCGTCTGTCCTGTCCTTCTGTCCTGTCCGTCTGTCCTGTCCGTCTGTCCCGTCCGTCTGTCCTGTCCGTCTGTCCTGTCGGTCTGTCTTGTCCGTCTGTACTGTCCGTGTTTCCTGTCGGTCTGTCCTGTCCGTCTGTCATGTCCGTCTGTCCCGTCCGTCTGTCCTGTCCGTCTGTCCTGTCGGTCTGTCTTGTCCGTCTGTACTGTCCGTGTTTCCTGTCGGTCTGTCCTGTCCGTCCGTACTTTCTGTCTGTCTTGTGCACCAGTTCGTTCTGTCTGTCCTATCGGTCTGTCCTGTCCGTCTGTCCTGTCTGTCCGTCCTGTCTGTCTGTCCTGTCCGTCTGTTCTTTGTGTCTGTCCTGTCCGTCTGTCCTGTCCGTCTGTCCTGTCCGTCTGTCCTGTCTGTCTGTCCTGTCCGTCTGTCCTGTCCTCCTGTCATGTCCGTCTGTCCTGTCCGTCTGTCCTGTCCGTCTGTCCTGTCCGTCTGTCCTGTCCGTCTGTCCTGTGCGTCTGTCCTGTCCGTCTGTCCTGTCCGTCTGTCCTGTCCGTCTGTCCTGTCCGTCTGTCCTGTCCGTCTGTCCTGTCCGTCTGTCCTGTCCGTCTGTCCTGTCCGTCTGTCCTGTCGGTCTGTCCTGTCCGTCTGTCCTGTCCGTCTGTCCTGTCCGCCTTGTCTGTCCGTCTGTCCTGTCCGTCTGTCTTGTCCGTCTGTCTTGTGTGTCTGTCCTGTCTGTCTGTCCCGTCCGTCTGCCCTTTCTTCTTGTCGTGTCGGTCTGTCCTGTTCGTCTGCCCTGTCCGTCTGTCCTGTCTTTTTGTCGTGTCGGTCTGTCCTGTTCGTCTGTCCTGTCCGTCTGTCCTGTCCGTCTGTCCTGTCTGTCTGTCCTGTCCTGTCCGTCTGTCCTGTCCGTCTGTCCTGTCCGTCTGTCCTGTCCGTCTGTCCTGTCCGTCTGTCCTGTCAGTCTGTCCTGTACGTTTGTTCTGTCTGTCTGTCCTTTCTGTCTTGTTTGTCTGTCCTGTCCGTCGGTCCTGTCCGTCTGTCCTGTCTGTCTGTCCTGTCCGTCTGTCCTGTCCGTCTGTCCTGTCCGTCTTTCCTGTGCGTATGTTCTGTCTGTTTGTCCTGTCTGTCTTGTCCGTCTGTCCTGACCGTCTGTTCTGTCGGTCTATTTTGTCTGTTTGTCCTGTCTGTGGGTCCTGTATGTCTGTCCTGTCTGTCTGTCATGTTAGTCGGTGTTGTCCGTCTGTTCTGTCGGTCTGTCCTGTCTGTATAACCTGTGTGTCTTTCATGCCTATTTGTTTTGTCTGTCTGTCAAGTAAGTTGGACCTGTCCGTCGGTCGTGTCCGTCTGCTTTGTCCGTCTTTCCTGTCAGTCTGTTTTGTTTGTCAGTCCTGTCCTCCTTTTCGGTCCGTGTGTCCTGCATTTTTGTCCTGTCTGTCTTTTCTGTTAAACGGTTTTTTCTGTCAGTCCTGTCGTCTGTCCTGTCGGTCTGTCCTGTCCGTCTGTCCTGTCCGTCTGTCCTGTCCGTCTGTCCTGTCCGTCTGTCCTGTCCGTCTGTTCTGTCCGTCTGTTCTGTCCGTCTGTCCTGTCCGTCTGTCCTGTCCGTCTGTCCTGTCCGCCTTGTCTGTCCGTCTGTCCTGTCCGTCTGTTCTGTTTGTCTGTCCTGTCTGTCTGTCCTGTCTGTGTGTCCCGTCCGTCTGTCCTGTCTTATTGTCCTGTCGGTTTGTCCTGTTCGTCTGTCCTGTCCGTCTGTCCTGTCCGTCTGTCCTGTCCGTCTGTCCTGTCCGTCTGTCCTGTCCGCCTTGTCTGTCCGTCTGTCCTGTCCGTCTGTTCTGTCTGTCTGTCCTGTCTGTCTGTCCTGTCTGTGTGTCCCGTCCGTCTGTCCTGTCTTTTTGTCCTGTCGGTTTGTCCTGTTCGTCTGTCCTGTCCGTCTGTCCTGTCCGTCTGTCCTGTCCGTCTGTCCTGTCTGTCTGTCCTGTCCGTCTGTCCTGTCCGTCTGTCCTGTCCGTCTGTCCTGTCCGTCTGTCCTGTCCGTGTGTCCTGTCCGTCTGTCCTGTCCGTCTGTCCTGTCCGTCTGTCCTGTCCGTCTGTCCTGTCCGTCTGTCCTGTCCGTCTGTCCTGTCCGTCTGTCCTGTCCGTCTTTCCTGTACGTATGTTCTGTACGTATGTTCTGTCTGTTTGTCCTGTCTGTCTTGTCCGTCTGTCCTGACCGTCTTTCCTGTCGGTCTATCTTGTCTGTTTGTCCTGTCTGTGGGTCCTGTCCGTCTGTCCTGTCTGCCTGTCATGTTCGTCGGTTTTGTCCGTCTGTTCTGTCGGTCTGTCCTGTCTGTCCTGTCTGTTTGTCCTGTCCGTCTTATTTGTTTGTCTGTCCTGTCTGTCTTTTTTGTTTGTCTGTCCTGTCTTTCAGTCTGGTCTGTCTGTCCTGTCCGTCTGTCTTGTCTGTCTGTCATGTTCGTCGGTGTTGTCCGTCTGTTCTGTCGGTCTGTACTGTCTGTATAACCTGTGTGTCTTTCATGCCTATTTGTTCTGTCTGTCTGTCCAGTAAGTTAGACCTGTCCGTCGGTCGTGTCCGTCTGCTTTGTCCGTCTGTCCTGTCAATCTGTTTTGTTTGTCAGTCCTGTTCTCCTTTTCGGTCCGTGTATCCTGCCTTTTTGTCCTGTCTGTCTTTTCTGTCAAACGGTTTTGTCTGTCAGTCCTGTCGTCTGTCCTGTCTCTTTGTCTTGTCCGTCTGTCCTTTTCGTCTGTCGTGGCCGTTTGTCCTGTCCGTCTGTTTTGTCCGTCTGTCCTGTCCGTCTGTCCTGTCCGTCTGTCCTGTCCGTCTGTCCTGTCCGTCTGTCCTGTCCGTCTGTCCTGTCCGTCTGTCCTGTCCGTCTGTACTGTCCGTCTGTCCTGTCTGTCTGTCCTGTCTGTCTGTCCTGTCCGTCTGTCCTGTATTTTTGTCCTGTCGGTCTGTCCTGTTCGTCTGTCCTGTCCGTCTGTCCTGTCCGTCTGTCCTGTGTGTCTGTTCTGTCCGTCTGTCCAGTCCGTCTGTCCTGTCTGTCTTTCCTGTACGTATGTTCTGTCTGTTTGTCCTGTCTGTCTTGTCCGTCTGTCCTGACCGTCTGTCCTGTCTGTCTATCCCGTCTGTTTGTCCTGTCCGTCGGTCCTGTCCGTCTGTCCTGTCCGTCTGTCATGTTCGTCGGTGTTGTCCGTCTGTTCTGTCGGTCTGTCCTGTCTGTATAACCTGTGTGTCTTTCATGCCTATTTGTCCTGTCTGTGTTAGGGGGTATGCACACTTAGGCGGGGTCGTAAGTCCCGGTGCACCTTAACGTCCACCCTAACTGGACGTCCTCTGTGTAAATAAGAGGATGGGATGGTTCATTCCTTATTCGCTATGAAGACATGTATGATAGGGGTTGGTGGTAGTGTTGCAGTCGGTTCCGAGGTAGGTGAATGTGATGGGTTGAGCTGGCTGCAGTGATGAGATCTGGGTTTGTTGCTGTTGGGATGAGGTTTGAGAAGATTGAGACCAGGTTGGAGAGATGGGAGACCAGGTCTAAGAGCTGAGGTTGGGGTCTGGGACCAGGTGCGCTTGGAGCTGAGATTAGATGAGAGCTTGGACCAGAGCTTGGGTCTGGGACCAGAAGAGAGCTGGGACCAGAGCTTGGGTCTGGGACCAGGAGAGAGCTGGGACCAGAGCTTGGGTCTGGGACCAGGAAGTAGCTGGGACCAGGTGGTAGCTGGGACCAGAGCTTGGGTCTGGGACCAGGAGGTAGCTGGGACCAGAGCTTGGGTCTGGGACCAGGTAGCTGGGACCAGGTAGCTGGGACCAGGAGGTAGCTGGGACCAGAGCTTGGGTCTGGGACCAGGTGGTAGCTGAGGACCCGATGAGCTGGGACCTGATGAGCTGAGAACCTTAGGGCCTGGGACCAGCGGAGACCAGGTGAGCTTGATACCGACCGACCGACCGACCGACCGACCGAGCTGGTCTGGTATGACGGTGCGATGTGAGCTTGAGACCGACCGACCGAACTTGAGCTCGAGATGGGACCGGAGCTTGAGCGTGAAATGAGACCAGAGCTTGAGCTCGAGATGGGACCAGTGCTTGAGCTTGAGATGAGACCAGAGCTTGAGCTCGAGATGGGACCAGTGCTTGAGCTTGAGATGAGACCAGAGCTTGAGCTCGAGATGGGACCAGTGCTTGAGCTTGAGATGAGACCAGAGCTTGAGCTCTAGATGGGACCAGTGCTTGAGCTTGAGATGAGACCAGAGCTTGAGCTCGAGATGGGACCAGTGCTTGAGCTTGAAATGATGATGATGCTCTGGTATGATGAAGCGAGATACCGACCGACTGAGCTTGTCTGGATGGGGCGATATGAGCTCGGGACCAACTGACCGAGCTTAATTCTGGTCAGACAAAGTGGTTCTGATCTGAGGAAACGGGTCTGAGTGGGGTCTTGACCTGGAGGAAAGGTTCTGAGGCGGGTAAGACCAATGGACCGTGACCGAATTAGAGATGACCAACGGTGCAAGTGCTTGACTACATGCGGGTAGCACGAAAACAGCACTTGCAGCCCTTAATGCGGTGTAAATTGGATGCACTGAAAACCCGAAGCGTGATGCACTGATTTATTATGTAGTGAACCGGGTAAGGTGTAACAATGAAGGTGTGGCAGCGGTTGATATTGGAATAAGATGCCAGGTTTGATCACCCTAGTGTTGATGTAATTTTGGTAGTAATTACCAATTAAATTTTAATTACTTTAAACACTTAATTACACAATTACACTAAATAACGAAAGATGAAACTTCAGATTTAATACACTAATTTGAAGGAAGAAATTCGAAAATACTTGCTTTTAACTAATTTTAAGGAAAGAATGGAACTTGGTCAGGACTCAGAGAAGACTCGCGGACACGTCCTATCACTCAGGTGTTTGGTGGTCGACTGGGAGCAGTGCCAAAAGGGAATGACTGCTACTGCTCCTTTTCCTTTGTTTGAGCCGATGCTGAGGCATCGGCTCCTTCTACTACAAGAAGCTCTCAGACCCATACAAAAGTGGGGGTTTGAGAGCAACTTAAGAGTAGTTCAATACTCTGGGTTTGAGAGCAACCCAAACCCGAGTGCTCTGACGTCATGGAAAATTTCTGCCTATGCAGTACATGAGTTTTACGATTGGACATTCCGCCCACCATGAGCTCTGAGGGCTTATAAGCACAAGGGCTCATAAATAGACCTTAAGCAGGAATTTTTTAAGATTAGAAGATGATAAAGGTTGCCTTAACTATCAATAATGTAAGATACACGGGTAGATTGACTTTGAATTGATCATAATATGGTACATTATAGATATTGAATGGTTTATAGTATATACTATTGAAACTAACCTAATTAGATACCCGATAACCGGGTACAATGATAATTACTATTGAACACGAGACAATTTGGACCGGATATAAGCCTGTATTAACCTAGTGGTAGCCTACTCAGCTTATGGATTGGTCGTTGGAACCGCTTGTACTGGTTGTTGGCCTTCTCCGCGGTCTGCACAGTGACTACTCGAACATGGTTATCTGCTCCAGGATGAACTTTGACGATTCTTGCCCTCCTCCAATGAAGCGGTGGAAGATTTTCATCCTTTAGGAGTACAAGATCGTTAACTTTGAGCTCTTCTTGAGGTATCATCCACTTTGGACGCCGCTGATACTCGTTAAGAACATCAGAATACCAGCGGCACCAAAATGTCTGATGAAGCTTTTCAAGGGTCTCCCATTTGTCGAGCAGGTTACCAGCTGTATCCACAAGATCGTGGTCTTGAATGGCAGTTAAAGGTTCCCCGATGAGAAAATGTCCCGGTGTGAGCACCTGCAGATCGTTGGGATCGGATGACATGGGACATAGAGGACGAGAATTGAGACATCCTTCAATTTGAGCCAGAACAGTAACCATCCCCTCGTAGCTGAGAATAGAGGTACCCATAGTAGCCTTGAGGTGCTTCTTCACCGACTTGACTCCAGCCTCCCAGATTCCACCCATGTGAGGAGCTCCCGGTGGGTTGAAGTGCCAGGTAATAGACTCCTTGGCTAGGACCGAAGACATCTGATTATTGTGGTCCTCTGATGCGATGAATACCGACAGTTCGTTGAGGTCGTTGTTGGCTCCAACAAAGTTAGTACCACAATCGCTATACAGGTCCGCTGGTCTTCCTCTTCTCCCAATGAAGCGCTTCAAAGCAGCCAGGAAAGCATCGGTTTTGAGGTCGCTGACTACTTCAAGGTGCATAGCTCGTGTTACGAAACAGACAAAGACCGCGATATAGCCCTTGTACTGTTTCCGTCCTCTTCCTGTCATCTCTTTCAGAAGTATTGGACCGGCATAGTCTATGCCACAGCGTTTAAAGGGCTGGGCTGGGGTGACACGGGAAGACGGTAGCGAACCCATCAGTTGGCTTGAGGTAGGTGCTATGGACCGATAGCACTTAATACAGTTTCTAACAAACTGTCTGAGCACATCACGACCATTAATGATCCAGAACAAGGATGAGAGAGAAGCAAGAAGGGCTTGAGGTCCCGCGTGCATGTTGATGGTATGATAGTGATCGATGATGAGTGTTGTGAGAACATGCCTTTGAGGCAGAAGCACCGGGTGCTTTCTTTTTTGGGATAAATCTGAGTTGGTGAGCCGACCGCCCACTCTGAGGAGCCCAGCTGCATCAATGAATGGATTGAGTTTTAGGATGGATTTGCTCTTTACTGTCGCTCCTTTCATGAGTTGCTGTAGCTCATCGCTGAATACATTGTGCTGAGCAATCTTGATGCATCTGTAAAGAGCTTCGCGTTGCTCTGATGCACTTATTTCGGTTCCACTATGTACTGTTATGCACACCACAGCTGGCAAACTATATAGCACATTACAAATCTAGTTCAGCTGTCTAGGGCTCTGATTCTCGCTAATATACTATAATGCCAGTTAACTATGTATAACTACAATAAGCGTTGGTTCTTACTAGTAATAAGATATAATTCAAATATAATCAATAGCACATTATTCCGTACAGCCTACTGCAATAATCTCCAAGCTCCCCCCAACACAACAATTAATAACGATTAACGATATTTATTCAATATTAAATGCAACGTAAAAGGAACAAACTCATTCTCACAATCTTATATTTATCTTACACAATATCTTCTATTAAAGGAATACATTTACTGAATTGAAACAAGTCCGTTGGCTATGCCTTAAATACACACTAACCATAATAATAAAATACCTATGTAAAATCAGATAAGATGGCTAAATACACTGTCTGAATAATATTAATGAGCGCGTATAAATTCCCTACGACAATTATATTGCCGAGCTTGTGAGACCAGCGGTCAAAGCTGCGTGAGTACGAAGAGCAAAGAGATCTGAATAAGATCTGATCATCAGAACCAGAGATTCAATGGGCGCAGTGTATAATTCCAGAGGAATCAAGACTTTATCCCAGAGGGATAAAGTTGGTTAGTAGATAATTCCAGAGGAAGAAAGACTTTATTCCAGAGGAATAAAGTTGGGTGTTGATTCTAGGAGAATCTCCCTGTTCTGTGAATAGTTGAAGCTTTAAATACTAATTGCCTCGAGTAAGTTGAAATAAAGTCGAGTAGAATTTTTAACTGCTGTTATTTCATTGGTATCTGAAATAAATAGTAACGCCCATTGGGACTGTTACACTGGCAGTAGATAAGCAATTACTTGTCTTATTATTGTTGGAGTTGGTAATGGTTGCCCTCGGTAACAATCATCAACAACAATAAACAGTAATGGGAATACTTGAGCATTACATACGACCTCCTCCTAACTACAAGATAAATAACTAATTCGAACTTGTTTCAATTTTGATTAACTAACTTCATATTTAGCGACATATTATAAAGCAAATTATTATATTAATGAATATGATATACTGAAAATGTGAAAGTGCGTGTTTGTAGATTCATTTATGTCTGTGATCTAAATATAAGTATAACGTCTCCTCAGTCTTCCACTCAAACATATTAGTGTATCCTCGGATATGGTGGTAAAATTTTGCATCCTTGTCATTGTCCGTAAACGCCATCTTTGACTTTTCTGTCCCCGTTAACCAAGAAATATGAAGCTCCGTCTTTTTCCTCTGAGGAATTTCCATAGTAAGGATCATCTCGTCATTCACCACCTGTTGTCCAAACGCTATTTCCGGATGTTTGTCTTTGATAATGAAAATGTTTCCTGAAGTTAACATAAAGGACCTTGGAAGACCATCAAGCTTGGCTTCGTTCACCAGAAATTGATTCGGTAGAGACGGTAATATAGTACCAGTTTGCTCATTTTCCATTACTTCAGAATCAGAACTCAGCTCTAAATCCTTTTCCAGCAACGAAAGAACTTTTGAAGTTATGCGTCGTTTAGTAGAACTATCCACCGTACAGTCTTTGTATTGAGGAATAACGGCTGCCTTTGATTTACGGGACCGACGTGAACGTTTGATTGTAGGTTCGTGTTGATTAGCAATCATTTTTATTGTAGAGGGTGCGGCACCGGAATCTGGATTTTCCTTTATTTGTAGCATTCGTCTATTACTTTCTTGGAGTATAGTCGTCTCTTTTCTTATGCGATGCATCTTAGCTATAGCTGTCACTCTTTGGTTTTCCTGTTGTTCTCTCATCTTATCAATCGCTACTACCTGCTGTTTCTTTAATTCTTTATTTCTTTGAGCACCTGTAGCTTGTCCAGACATATACTTTGCCATCCACATAGAATTAAGACGTTTTGATTCAAGGGTCATACACTTTTCAAGGTATCGCTTAGTGATATCTGGGCCAGCATTCAGGATTATTGAATTGAAGTCATCTGTTTGATTCGTCTCAGTAAAGAAATGCAATTGAGTTGGAGGAACATTCCTGTCGATTCCCCGATTTATCTCCTCAGTGTGGTCGTCTATCCATATCCTTTTTTGTTTTGATGTAGTCATATAGGCTATTTTTGTTCCTTCAGGATTCCAACTGTTGACATTTGGCATTCGTAATACGTCGACCTTTCTCCAGAACTCTGGTCGTTGATACTCTGGTAGTTTCTGAGCCTCGACCTCCATCATCTTAGAGAATAAATTGCGATCCCGATTAGCCATTCGATTCCATGCCATGTGTTTCAGGTGCCTAAACTTGCTATAATCTTTTTCGGAAGACATCTGTGGAAACTAAGTAAATCATAGAATCCGTACTATTAATATTTGACCTGACATAACCCTAAAAAGAGGCATAGCCACACGCTCACATCACAAAACAAAAAAAAATAAACCACACCAATATTATTACCGTGTGTAGGGGCGATTAATATGCAAGACTTGTTTCAATTCGGCAAGGGAGTCCTAAGATGTCCTCGTAATATATATGAAATCAGGAATAATGAAATTGCAGTACAGAAAATTAGCGCAGGAAAAGTGGAAAACCAATACTGTGGAAAAACTACAGTGTCAGAAGCACAAATACGCGTGTTGAGATCCCGCTGTTAAATAACGTACAGACAAGAAAATGACGAGTAGCAAGTATAGCTACGAAAAATATAAAAGACAAGCAATGGAATTGTAGCTTATAGTAACCAACGAAAACGAACCAATATGAAATAGAGTGGATGCATATACCGCCTTTATTCAAAAGCAACGTATCCACTATCAGAGGTGGTAGTCGATTGAATGCACAAAATGCCATCTAGTAACGCAAAGGAAAATGGCACATTAGAACGTAATGAAGCAAATCACTTATTTGCTTCCTAGGTGGTATGATAGAATGAACTACAAAGGCGGTTAAATTCCTTTTGTGAGTAAAATCGATGATAACTTTTTTTTCTAATTTTTTTTTGGTTAGAGAGTCACTAGGGATAGGGGCTTCAAGAATAAATAGTTGGTTTTTGACGTCGATCTATAGCCATCACAAAAATTCACTTTTTGAGAAAACCGCTTGATAACTTTTTCTAATTTTTTGTAAGAGAGTCACCAGGTATAGAGGCGTCAATAATAAATAGTTGGTTTTTGACGTCGAGCAATAGCCATCACAAAAATTCACTTTTTGAGAAAACCGCTTGATAACTTTTTCTAACTTTTTGTGTGAGAGTCACTAGAAATAGAGGCTTCAATAATAAATAGTCGGTTTTTGACGTCGAGCAATAGCCATCACAAGAATTCACTTTTTGGGAAAATCACTTGATAACTTTTTCTAATTTTTTGTAAGAGAATCACTAGGTATAGAGGCGTCAATAATAAATAGTTGGTTTTTGACGTCGATCTATAGCTATTACAAAAATTCACTTCTTGAGAAAACCGCTTGATAACTTTTTCTAATTTTTTGTGAGAGAGTCACTAGAAATAGAGGCTTCAATAATAAATAGTCGGTTTTTGACGTCGATCTATAGCCATCACAAAAATTTACTGTTTGAGAAAACCGCTTGATAACTTTTTCTAATTTTTTGTAATAGAATCACTAGGTATAGAGGCGTCAATAATAAATAGTTGGTTTTTGACGTCGATCTATAGCTATCACAAAAATTCACTTTTTGAGAAAACCGCTTGATAACTTTTTCTAATTTTTTGTGAGAGAGTCACTAGAAATAGAGGCTTCAATAATAAATAGTCGGTTTTTGACGTCGATGTATAGCCATCACAAAAATTCACTTTTTGAGAAAACCGCTTGATAACTTTTCCTAATTTTTTTGTGAGAGAGTCACTAGGTATAGAGGCGTCAATAATAAATAGCCAGTTTTTGACGTCGATCAATACATAGGTCAACCATACCCTCTAGACCACACGGATTATAGCATCATACAGATCGTGGCTACCCCGAACACTCAAATACAAGCAAGATTAAGATCGCACCAAAATTTACCGCAACGAATACAGAAAACAAAACATAAGGATATTATAAGAGGAATTACCCCCGCCTTGGCGTTCAATGTCACGTTTATGAAATATAATTCAGAGGAATAGATTATAGCAGACATGTGTGTGCATAGATTCTGTCCGATAAAGTTGAATGGCAAAAATACTCCACTTGTACATACTCTCTATTGCATTCATGAGGCTTCTAAGCCCTAACACGACTCACGTAGTTATTTACACAAAACATTACAGCCAGCTAGACAAGACACGTTTTGAATATTGAAAATTTAGGCGCACATACACAAGAACTATGATAGCAGTTCAAGCTGGGTGCTAGCGGAACGTTACTCATTAGTAGATTAATACTGAGAACTTGCAGCTCTCGTGTCCCAGTCCACGTAGCAAAGGGTGTCACAGAAAACGTCACGCATAGGCTTTTTAAAACCTTGAACTCTGGACAACGCTGCCCTTGTCAACGAGTTGAAGATGGGTATGGGCCATATATTTCGTTACAATTCGCAGTAGTGACCATGACAGCGTTCGTAATATCATGATAAATTCATCTAATATCTAATCTGAAGGACGATTAAAAAGACATCTCATATACATGAGAATGAGTACAAGCAGACAAAATGTTTAAAGAAGTAGTATATTATAAACTAACCTATTCCTATTGGTATATGAATTTCATCTAAGAAGATAAATTGCTTGCCAATTTTAATTTGGATGCATGAATGACTCCTCTTATTCGATCGGTTTTGGGACATTTTAACTCGCATATGGATTTGGATTTTAATGCGGAAATTATAAAAGGCCCTTTAAAGCGTCTGCATAGAGAACTTGTTATTCCTTTGCTTGCATCTGACATGGTCGGTAATAAAGCATATACCAAATCCCCAAGTTTGAATTTACTAACAGCCCTCCCCTGGTTGTGATTATTTAGATAAGTGCGTTGGCTTCCCAATAATTCCTCTTTGGCCAGACATTGTAATAAGTGCAGTCTGTTGGGTAAGTTGTCCGACGCGCTCACCTGACTAATTTCTAAATTCAATTTGTTGTCAAAAGGAGTCCTTAACTCTCGTCCAAGATTAAGATAAGCTGGAGTAAATGTAGTACTAGTATTTGAAGCAGTCCTTAAGGCAAACGCAATTTCGTCCAAGTATAAGTCCCAGTCTTTGCAAGTTTGGATAGTTGTTAGTATGCGTTCTTTTATAGTTCGGTTAAACCTCTCCGTTATATTAGCTTGCGGATGAAAACTGGCGATGTGCAATGGTTTAATTCCAATACTAGAACACCACTCAAGAAACCGTCTACTAATAAATACTCTTCCATTGTCTACTGTAATAGTCTTAGGTACCCCCCATCTCAAACAGGTCTGCCATAGCTTCTCAATAATTGCTTTAGCAGTAGCTTTATGAAGGCCATAGAGCTCCACCCATTTAGTAAAGTAATCTACCACTACTAACAGATATTGACATCGACGTCGACCCTCGGTATACGGACCCATGATGTCACAAGCTATACTTTCAAACGGACCATGTATGGGTGGTGAAGAGGCCATACCTACTTTATAGGAGTGAGAAGCTTTAGTCATAATACAGGGTTCACATTTTTTTATAAATTGCACCACGTCCTTACGCATAGTTTTCCACCACAATCGTTCCTCAATTCTAATAAATGTCTTTTTTATTCCCATATGGCCCGATAATACATTACTATGAAAGAAGTGCAAAACAAGTTTAATTAGTGAGTCTGGTACCCATATTTTCCAATATTGCTTTTCGTCTTCCCAGGCCTTACCAAGGGGGCCAACATATTTATACAATGCCCCATCTTGTCCAACTACTGCGTCCCTACTCAATTTGATTGTAAAGTCCGTTGCATTAGCGTCACTAACATCTCCCTGTAAATACTTCATGACGTCATTTAACACTGGATCCTGTTTTTGTGCTTCAATAAAGGTTTTTTTGTCTATTATTTCAGCATCATGCACTAATGCCACTTCAACGGATCTAGATAGGGCATCGGCTGAATAATTATGAATGCCCTTCCTGTATTTAATGTCGAATTTAAATTGTTGCAGCTCTAGACCCCATCTTGCAATACGACCAACAGGGTCCTTTATACTCCATAACCATGTCAAAGCCTTGTGATCTGTTTCTACTGTGAATTTAGAGTACTCTATGTAACCACGGAATTTCCTTACAGCCCAGATAATTGCCAATAATTCAAGCTCAGTAGTGTTATATCTAGATTGAGCTGGAGTCAATCCTTTACTCGCAAAATATACTGGGTAGGGAATGCCGTCCTTTTCTTGAATTAACGTTGCGCCTAAGCCTCCCAAAGCAGCATCACATTGGATAATAAAAGGAAGTTCCAAGTTTGGTAAATGCAGGCATGAAACCTCATTTAGAGTATGCCGTAAAGTATCAAATGCGGCTTGGCAGTCATCGCCCTAAATAAATTTTGTATCTTTACGCATCAATCTGTATAACGGCCTGGCAGTATTTTCAAAATGGTCAAAGAATTGTCGAAAATAATTAATTAAACCTAGGAAGCGTTGCACGTCTTTAACAGTTGTTGGCGTAATATAATTAGCCATGGCCGCTAATTTTTCTGTACTTGGCTTGTACACTCCATTCTCAATTATATACCCCAGGAAATGAATTCTAGTAGTAGCTAATTGTATCTTCTTAGGATTTATAGTAAATCCAGCTTTAGCTAGCGCTTGCAATATGAGTTCAACATGAACTAAATGCTCTTCTAAAGTATTACTGTAGATAATAAGATCATCCACATAAGCGATTACAATTTTCCAGAGATATTCCTCAACGGCCTCATTAACTGCTTCCTGAAATGTGGATCCAGATGATATTGCTCCAAACGGAGCTCTTTTAAATCGATACACTGAATTAGGGCCATAGAAAGCAGTCTTATCTCTGTCTTCAACTTTCATTTCTATTTGATTGTAACCTGAAGATAAATCTAAACAAGTGAAATATTTACCCTTTGATATTGTCACCAAAATATCATCTATTCTAGGAACTGGGCAATTTGTAGGAATAGTTACTGAATTCAACTTTCTATAATCCAATGTCAGGCGATACTGTGGTGAACCATCAGGAGCATCGGGTTTACGCACCAGAACTGGGGGACTAATCCACCGAGAAGTGCATTTTTCAATGATGTCTAGTTCCAAAAGATCATCAATTAAGCCTTGCAAAATTGTACGTTTTGCTGGTGTCATTGGTCTTGGAGCGCATCTAATCGGTTTACTATCACCTGTATTAATCTCATGTTGCCTTAATTTGCATAACCCTGGGGTTTTTGTTATGATGTGAGAGTATTGGATTAGAAGGTTTTCAAATGCAGGCTTGAAGTTGTCAGGAGTTTCAGAATTATTTACAATTTTACGAAGGTTTTCGGTTGGGTCAATACATGTTTGAAGTGCATAACATTCCTCTTTAATATCGTAAATGAACCCTGCGTAGTCTACATCAAAAAATGTTTCCGCATCACAAAAATTGGCTTCTTGTCGTTGTTGATCTTCTGACAACTCCAATGCTTCCGTTGAGTTCTCAATACCTGTCATTTCATCGATAAAGGTCATGCTAATTGGATCAGAATCAAAGTCTTTTATACCTATAGGAGGATCTGGGTCAATAGTCCACCCCTTATGTTTCACATGTATGCCAATGTTATTTGCACCTATAAAATCTCTACCTAATATAACTGGGCGTTGTAATCCTGGTACTAGTATGAAGCGCTGGAGAATTGTACCGCCATCCCATTTTATTGGTAAGTCTGCAGTCTCCGTAGTAGAACATATACCCGTTACCATATGTAAATTATGGAAACTACGCTGAACTGAAATCCCCCTCATTTTAATGAGATCTACTAAGCATTTACCAATTAAACTTGAATCAGAACCTGAGTCTAATATTGCTGATGTTTGAACACCTAATAATTCAACTGATAATAGCGTCGGAGCAAATCTATTATTATTACTGTCCATAGTTAATGTTACAATTTGAGGATCAAACCTTACGACTGGATTCTTCACTCGAGCATCGGTCCTCAATTCCGGCTCGAGTGATTCTCGTTTCCCTGATTTGATTGATTTTGGAATGGAGCACTATGAGATGTTTGTTGGTTTGGCTGGTGCATGTTAGTGTGAGATGGACCTGCCTGTGATAAGTTTTGCTGATTAAACTGTTGTGCCCCTGACGAAGACTGTCCCGTATGAGTATCCATATTACGATTAGAGTTATGAGGACCCGACCGCCAATTATCGTCGTTTCGATAACCGTTCTTATTAGCCGAACCGGATCCACGATGATCTGTCTTATCCCAAGGTTCTTCATTATAACCACCTCTAAAGCTACTTCGGTCTCTATCGTTGCTATTGTTCCTTCTATAACCCGATACATTCTGATACATTTTTTCTACATGAGGAGCGCTGTGATTTAACGCACTGGCATCCCCTCGCAGCCCTTTGTGCCAATATCCATATTGATTAAATGACGCCATTTGTAATTCTGTTCCCTTGGATTGAGAATTACTTTGATGCTGCGAATTAAGCTGAACACCAGTGTACGTAACTTGATCATTGTTCGAATAAGGTAAACGATAAGCTAATGACGGTTCAATCCCTGAATTTGTAGTTGGAACTTGATACTCTCTATCCCTAGCAATACTGGCTTGAGCTTCATAAGCCTCTTCCAATAATCCTGTCATATTAAAGAATTGTCTACCAGTAGCAAGAATTCGTCTACGATACTCCGGATGCATATTTGAAATAACTTTTTCTACTCTAATGTCCTGTGGAGTCTCCGGATCCAACCTATCATAGAAATCATCTATGACCTGAATGAATTTAGTAAGAGGCTCAAATGGCCCTTGAAATCGCTGATCCAAATCCCTTTGCAAATACCTGCTATAACTAACAGACTGAAATTCCATCCTAAAATAACGCTTAAAGTTCGTCCAGCTATGAGCTACTTGAGGCATCTTCCTGTACCACAAATATGCATCTTCAATCAGAGCTAAAGGAACAACATGACGCAGCATCTCGTCATCGGAATAACCCACGGCACGTTGATATTTCTCTAACTCCATAAGGAAGTCATATGGAGTCCTTTTCTCATGAGAGCCCGCATACTTGGGAATCGAAATATCACTCGTCTTTAGGTGGTGAGTTCTAGTTAGCCCGGACCTATGAGTATTTAGTTGAGACCGAACCCTTGACCTTGGGTCATAAGATTCCCACCGTGACCGCCTATCTACGTCTCCTACCACACTCTCGTTAGATTCCAAATAATTAATTTTACTATTTAACCTGCCTATCTGAGACTCCAGAAATCTAATTCTCATGTCCTTATTTTCTTCACTAATCTGATCCCGCCGAGTGTATTGCAGACGCCAGTTGTATCTTTCCTGATCCATATTGCCCCGTTCTACACTCTCCTCACGATCACCATTATCATTTCGTACTCCAATCTGTTCTCTTTCACTGTTAATATTATGTTCCCTACTGACCAATAAAGCTCTACGTCGTACAAGTAATTCCTCTTCATCCGGAAATACAATCATCTGTCTCAACCGACTGGCGCTACTCATCATAGGATCGTGTCCATCAACTCTTACTACATCCTCATCATCGCCCACTGCAATCCCCTCATTTTGATCGCCATCATTACCATCCATTGAATTTTCACTAACTCTATGGCCAATACTACCGACTTGTCTTGGGGTAGAGCTTAGTATCATTACATTCGCACGCTGCTCCTCAATAATGTGATTATTTATTTCACTCAAGTTTACTGGAACGCCTGAATTTCCTGCTCTAGCACTAACTACCGTTGCCTGGGCGTTTGAGTTTTCCGCTCCTAAATTTCCCGGTATCAATAACAAACTTTCTACAACTGAGCCGCTGCTAACACTACTATTTCTTTCCTGCTGACGGTGAGCTCTAGTTAAAACAGTCCGAGTCTGTCGTTGTACAACTTTACCTCTCTTCCCTGCCATATTAAAATTCAAAATAATTAGATGTTTACTGCAAAATATTCAATTTTAAATTAACCTTTAGGTTCTATAATGAAATTTAAATAATCCAAAATCACTTCTAAACTATAACCCTATTTAGTCGTTTGCTAATATATAATATAAAGTAACAATGTCGTTACTTAAATTATTACTACTGATGTAAGGTCTCAAATTATCCCGGCCAAGCTTTTGTTATGCACACCACAGCTGGCAAACTATATAGCACATTACAAATCTAGTTCAGCTGTCTAGGGCTCTGATTCTCGCTAATATACTATAATGCCAGTTAACTATGTATAACTACAATAAGCGTTGGTTCTTACTAGTAATAAGATATAATTCAAATATAATCAATAGCACATTATTCCGTACAGCCTACTGCAATAATCTCCAAGCTCCCCCCAACACAACAATTAATAACGATTAACGATATTTATTCAATATTAAATGCAACGTAAAAGGAACAAACTCATTCTCACAATCTTATATTTATCTTACACAATATCTTCTATTAAAGGAATACATTTACTGAATTGAAACAAGTCCGTTGGCTATGCCTTAAATACACACTAACCATAATAATAAAATACCTATGTAAAATCAGATAAGATGGCTAAATACACTGTCTGAATAATATTAATGAGCGCGTATAAATTCCCTACGACAATTATATTGCCGAGCTTGTGAGACCAGCGGTCAAAGCTGCGTGAGTACGAAGAGCAAAGAGATCTGAATAAGATCTGATCATCAGAACCAGAGATTCAATGGGCGCAGTGTATAATTCCAGAGGAATCAAGACTTTATCCCAGAGGGATAAAGTTGGTTAGTAGATAATTCCAGAGGAAGAAAGACTTTATTCCAGAGGAATAAAGTTGGGTGTTGATTCTAGGAGAATCTCCCTGTTCTGTGAATAGTTGAAGCTTTAAATACTAATTGCCTCGAGTAAGTTGAAATAAAGTCGAGTAGAATTTTTAACTGCTGTTATTTCATTGGTATCTGAAATAAATAGTAACGCCCATTGGGACTGTTACACTGGCAATAGATAAGCAATTACTTGTCTTATTATTGTTGGAGTTGGTAATGGTTGCCCTCGGTAACAATCATCAACAACAATAAACAGTAATGGGAATACTTGAGCATTACAGTACATTTGATCGCTTTTGACATCGGTTGATGAAGCGGAAGCACAACGATGAGATGCGTTGGAGCTTACTTAAAGATGAGTACCGGTATAGTAGATCGTCTCTTTCACTGGTATCGTTGGTAATGTGAAGGCAGCTACTGCCTGGCTGCTCCTTTTGAAAGTTAGTTCCCCAAGTAATGGTAGCCGGAGAGACTGAACAGAGGTTAAAGCAGGTAGGCCAGGTATGAGCAGGAAACAAGCTGGAGACTGCTGGCTCGGTCGAGGCAAAAACTGGTGAGCCGGGAGACGTAGTCACAGTCGTAGGCGCTGTTGAGCATGGGACTGCTTCTTCAGTGGACGGTGTCAAGGTTGGGACCGGACTTGGGCTTGAGACCACCTTGAGACTTGGACCCAGACCCGAGGATGAGATTGGATCTGAGCTCAAGACCACCTTGAGACCTGGATCCTGAGCTGAGGCTGAGATAGGCTCTGAGCTCGAGACCACCTTGAGGCTTGGACCTGGAGCTGAGGCTGAGGTCGGATCTGAGCTCGAGACCACCTTGAGGCTTGGACCCAGAGCTGAGGCCAAGAGAGGATCTGATCTCGAGACCACTATGCCGGAACACAACTCAATGCAGGCATTAGGATGCTGATTCAGGTCTTTATACCACAAAGCATGTAAGGCAGTGGTTTCTGGATCACCACAAGTACTGTCAGGCTCTAGTGGACCTGCTGTTGAGGTCTTCCAATCTTCGTACCTATTCACAAGCCATGGCGGACCATGCCACCACAACGGATGATCCCGAAGCTCGATTGGGCTGATACCTCGAGACGCGCAGTCAGCGGGGTTTTCTTCGGATCTGACATGCCTCCATTGACTTGCGGGAAGGGACTCAAAGGTTGGCCAATTACAAGCTTCTTTGGAGAGCCAGTCCAGCACTATCTTGGAGTCGGTCCAGCCGTACATGCTTGAAATCGGAATGTTGATGTGGGTATGGACCACCTTGAGCAGCTTTGCGAGCAGAACAGCGGCACACAGCTCTAAATTAGGTACGGACACAGTCTTCATGGGGGTGACTTTGGTCTTGGCCATCACAAAGTGAGAGATGAACGAGTTTTCGGAGGTTCTTGATTTGAGGTAGATGACCGCCGCATATGCCTTTTCTGAGGAGTCTAAAAACCCATGCAGCTGATGGTCGGTTGAGCCAAAGGGAACTATGCATCGTGGGATTCGGATGTGCTTCAGCTCGGAAACCTGATTCTGGTACTTGGTCCACTTGAGTAGCATAGCATCGGATACCCTTTCATCCCATGTTACCCCTTCACGCCATAGCTCTTGCATCCACATTTTGGGTGTGATGGTGACCGGCACATTGAATCCGATTGGGTCGAATACGGAGGCAATGTCTGATAGCATGGTCCTCTTTGTTACCTTGGAAGCACGTTCGACCGGGGTAATGAGAAACAGAAATTGATCGCTCACTGGTGTCCAGCGGATACCGAGAGTCTTGATGTGGTCATCACAGTCAAATGACAAGGAGTCGCTGGTTTCTCGCCATTGTTCTGGGATCGCCTGAAGGACCTCAGCACTGTTAGAGCACCACTTGCGAAGAGGGAAGCCGCCACGGTCGAGCAAGCTGACCATGTCCTCATGGAGATTTATTGCTTCTGCTGGTGTAGGAGCACCAGATAAGAGATCGTCGAAATAGAAGTCCCGTCGTGCTACCTTAGACGCCTCAGGAAAACAGCTTTCGTTGTCTTTGGCGAGCTGTTGGAGGGCTTTTGTAGCTTGGTATGGAGCTGATGCTGTCCCGTAGGTAACGGTCTTCAGCCGGTAATGCCGCATGGGGTTGACTGGGGTCTTCCCTCCACACTATGCGGAGGTAATCACAGTGCTCTGGAGCAATGAGGACCTGCCTGTACATCTTCTCAATTTCGGCAGACAGAGCTATAGGATGGGTGCGGAAGCGAAGGAGATGAATGAGGAGATCATCTTGGATGGTCGGTCCGACCATCAGGATGTCGTTAAGGGCGACTCCTGAAGTGGTCTTGGCTGACCCGTCGAACACCGTCCGCTGTTTGGTGGTAGTGCTATCCTCCTTTAGGACACAGTGGTGAGGAAGGTAATAGCACTTGTCCGCGTCGACCTCAATTTCGGTCTCTGGGATGAGTTCCATGTGCTGAAGGTGCTCATATGCTTGCATGAACTGCACATACTTCTCCTTCATGCTTGGGTCCTTCACAAACTTCTTCTCAAGAGCGTAGAACCTCTTGATAGCTTGCTCTAGGGAGGCACCCAGCGGCTTGGCAGATGCCTTGAACGGAAGGTTGACCTGATATTTCCCATCAACCTTAGTGTGAGTCTCGATGAAGTGAGCTTCACATGCACGCTGCTCTGATGTGTCTGTGTCTGTCCTGTCAGGCTGTCCTGTCCGTCTGTCCTGTCCGTCTGTCCTGTCCGTCTGTCCTGTCCGTCTGTCCTGTCCGTTTGTCTTGTCCGTCCGTCCTTTTCGTCTGTCCTGTCCGTCTGTCCTGTCGGTCTGTCCTGTCCGTCTTTCCTGTCCGTCTGTCCTGTCCGTCTGTCCTGTCTGTCTGTCCTGTCTGTCTTTCCTGTCCGTCTGTACTGTATGTCTTTCCTGGCGGTCTGTCCTGTTCGTCTGTCCTGTCCGTCTGTCCTGTCCGTCTGTCCTGTCGGTCGGTCATGTCCGTCTGTCATGTCCGTCTGTCGTGTCCGTCTGTCCTGTCCGTCTGTCCTGTCCGTCTGTCCTGTCCGTCTGTCCTGTCCGTCTGTCCTGTCCGTCTGTCCTGTCCGTCTGTCCTGTGCGTCTGTCCTGTCCGTCTGTCCTGTCTGTCAGTCCTGTCCGTCTGTCCTGTCCGTCTGTCCTGTCCGTCTGTCCTGTCCGTCTGTCCTGTCCGTCTGTCCTGTCCGTCTGTCCTGTCCGTCTGTCCTGTTTGTCTATCCTGTCGGTCTGTCCTGTACGTATGTTTTCTCTGTTTGTCCTGTCTGTCTTGTCCGTCTGTCCTGACCGTCTGCCCTGTCTGTCTGTCAGGTCTGTTTGTCCTGTCCGTCTGTCCTGTCCGTCTGTCCTGTCCGTCTTTCCTGTCCGTCTGTTCTGTCAGTCTGTCCTGTCTGTATAACCTGTGTGTCTTTTATGCCTATTTGTTGTCTGTCTGTCAAGTAAGTTGGACCTGTCCGTCGGTCGTGTCCGTCTGCTTTGTCCGTCTGTCCTGTCAGTCTGTTTTGTTTGTCATTCTTGTCCTCCTTTTCGGTCCGTGTGTCCTGCCTTTTTGTCCTGTCTGTTTTCTGGTAAACGGTTTTGTCTGTCAGTCGTGTCGTCTGTCCTGTCGGTCTGTCTTGTACGTCTGTCCTTTTTGTCTGTCCTGTCCGTCTGTCCTGTCCGTCCGTCCTTTTCGTCCGTCCTGTTTGTCTTTCCTGTCCGTCTGTCCTGTCCGTCTGTCCTGTCCGTCTGTCCTGTCCGTCTGTCCTGTCTATCTGTCCTGTCCGTCTGTCCTGTCCGTCTGTCCTGTCCGTCTGTCCTGTCCGTCTGTCCTGTCCGTCTGTCCTGTCCGTCTGTCCTGTATGTCTATCGTGTCCGTCTGTTCTGTTTGTCTGTTCAGTCCGTGTGTCCTGTCGGTCTGTTCTGTCCGTCTGTCCTGTCAGGCTGTCCTGTCCGTCTGTCCTGTCCGTCTGTCCTTTTCGTCTGTCCTGTCCGTCTGTCTTGTCCGTCTGTCCTTTTCGTCTGTCCTGTCCGTCTGTCCTGTCGGTCTGTCCTGTCCGTCTTTCCTGTCTGTCTGTCCTGTCCGTCTGTCCTGTCTGTCTGTCCTGTCTGTCTGTCCTGTCTGTCTTTCCTGTCCGTCTGTACTGTATGTCTTTCCTGGCGGTCTGTCCTGTTCGTCTGTCCTGTCCGTCTGTCCTGTCCGTCTGTCCTGTCCGTCTGTCCTGTCCGTCTGTCCTGTCCGTCTGTCCTGTCCGTCTGTCCTGTCCGTCTGTCCTGTCCGTCTGTCCTGTCCGTCTGTCCTGTCCGTCTGTCCTGTATGTCTATCGTGTCCGTCTGTTCTGTTTGTCTGTTCAGTCCGTGTGTCCTGTCGTTCTGTCCCCTCTGTCTGTTGTTTTCGTTTTTGTGGAGTGTGTAACATTGTACATGGTGTAAAAACTGCGTGGACATAAACAGAGTTCAAATAAAGAACATTCTATTGGAGTTTGTGTTGGGCTGTAACATTCAAAGCATAGGCATTCAGTTGGCAGTTGGAGCCAGCATCGTCATAATATAGTGGGACTAACATTTATCCGGGTACCGGAGTAATATGGTCATATTAACGTGTGTTGTTATTATTATTCCTACCTATCTACATAATTTACCGGATTTTTGAAAATTCTGCAATACTGGACCGATTTCATCGAGCCATATATCATTGGAAAGCTAATCGCCAGTAGAATTCAAATTTAGGAACGGGCCTCCATTATAACAAAACGTTTTCAAAATAACGGTCTTTTAATTTTTAAATGCCGCCAAAAATGTGTTGCATGGGTCACAATCAAAAAACGAAAAAGAAGGTCTCTGCTTATTTTTGAAGAGCTTTCTAATGATACATCACTCGACACAATCCGTTAAAATTTTTTAATTTGCAATTATGTTATTTCAAAACCATTTAAAAACTAATAACAATCGTGCGTGCACACTAAGTTATTTACATTTGCCAAATTGTTACCGTTCGAATAATATATCAAGTTAGTTTATTTTCATTGACTAACCGGTCGAAATCTTCATTTAACACTATTTTTATAACTTAAGCGGGAAATTCAAACATTGGAATTTACAAATGGTAATTGCACATACTACCACTATTGGTCACCAAAAGATGCCTTTCAATATAATGATGAAATAAAATTACACTCGCTACACGCCGTCCACTGCATACCGATTTTTTTTAATATTATAGTTATATAGTTTATTATTAATAAGTATGTGTACATAAGTACAGTAAGTACATACTATTCGCTCGTGCCTATCTTATCCTACACATTCCTAAAAATAAAAGTGCAGCGTGGACGCCGTAAGAACTGCATTGTAACTAATAAGGACAGGGTGAATGAAAAGCTGTTCCTACATATGAAGAGAGGCGTTCTTACTGCAGTTTTAATATTCTGAGAAGTCAATTACTTCAGACTTGGGTGACTGTAACACGGAGGCGCTGCTGATGATGTACTGGGTGACTTAACATTGGCTACTAACCTGAAAGGATCAAACAAGCTACATCTGTTAATTTCATGCAGTAAGGGGGGAATTAAAGTACCCCCTTCGCGTGTAAGTATAATACTAACCCCCTTAATCAAATATATTGTCGATTTATTTGAAAATCATGATCGGGCTCAAATGAACTACAAGTAGTAACGAGAAATTTTTCTTTTCTGTTTGGATGAATATATTTGTTAGATGGAGAATTACTTATCTGGATTGGAATCATCAATACAAAGTTCTTACTAGTTATATTTACTGCTAACTTTACTATGATATGGAATCCGAAACTTTATTGGAAATATTTTGGTGAAGTTGTCATTCCTTGCCGAGCTAGAACAGCCAGAGCTGGTGTTAGAAAATACAAGTTCAACAATAAATCAAAATCAAGGCTCCTATACAGACAACATGAGCAACAATCAGATTTCCAAATTCAATCAGCAATCAAGTATCAATTTCCTACAATTTATTATACTAATGCTACTTCCTTAAATGATGAGAAATTAGAAACTTTAGAAGGATTAAGTGAATGTTATGATGTAATGTTAATAACTAAAACTTGGAATACAGATAATAGAGATTGCAATATAACTAATTTTAAATTATTTGAAACAACAAGAAATGACAAACTTGGAGGAGGGACGGCAATATTTGTTAGAAATACTATTCCGTGTTGTAGATACAATAACTTTGTTTACCATAAATATAGTGAGTTTGAAATAACTTGTGTGATACTAAGAACGAACTACCTACCCAGAGATACGTCTGTTATTGTAGTTGTAGTAGTTTATATTCCCCCTGCGGCTAATATTGTAATTCAAGAAAAATTACTTGAAGCGCTAATAGACTTGTATGATAATATTAAGAAAAAATATGTAGCACCGGGATTTATAATTGTAGGAGATTTTAACCGTTGGATTAAGAATAGGCAACTATAATACCTAACTGAACTGAAACAATTAATTAACTTTAGTACTTATATAGCTAGTGGTATAAATGGTTCTGATTCACTGGATTTACTGTACACTAATATTAGTAGATATTATTACCAACTCAAACTGCCCCACTTAAATTCACAGGTACTGGACATATTGGAATTCAATTTAGGGCTAATAAAATCTGTAAAGTAAATAGATGTAAAGTGGAAAAAGAATGTCACGATTTCACAAATGAAAATAAGAAAATATTTATGGATAAATTAGCCCTGTGTGATTGGACTAAATTTTATAATTGTAAGGATATCAATCAAATGACAAAAACCCTAAATGACTTTACTCACAATGCTTTTGTAGAAGCATTTCCTTTAAAAGTAAAACTAGTAAATAATAGTAAGAATTCTTGGGTGAATAATGAGGTAAAAGCAATTGCCAAAAAGCTTATAAAGCTAAAAGAATGTATCAGTCCTGAGTATAAGACGTGTAAATCCTTACTTACTTGTGC
Source organism: Dicyrtomina minuta (assembly GCA_949802685.1). NCBI lineage: Eukaryota > Metazoa > Arthropoda > Collembola > Symphypleona > Dicyrtomidae > Dicyrtomina > Dicyrtomina minuta. Next base: position 14,578 of record CATKUY010000391.1, on the reverse strand, counting down.
TGTCACTAAAGCTGAAAAATTGTTCAATGAGTCACTTCAAACCAAAATTTCAAGTGGAAATAATAATGATCTGTATAAAATTGTGGCAAAAATCTGTGGAACTGAACAAAGAAATTCTGTTGTTAACCAAATAATGTTAACTAATAATAATTATGGTGTAATAGAGACTTTAAATAGTAATGAACATTTTTCAAAAATCAATAGATTGTATGATTCATTAGTTAGGCAAACAGATGAGGTTGTGAATGTGTTGAAACCACGATTGATTAATGAATTCGATGTACTGAGAAAACTTGATCGGTTAAATACCAAAAAATCAAATGTACCTAAGGCCCTGCATATAAAGTTAGCCAAGGAACTAGGCATGGTTCTAGCCCCTCCTCTGACCTTTTTGTACAATTACTCATTTAAAAACAATGTTTTCCCAGATCAGTGGAAGATAGGGTATATAACCCCAATCCCAAAAGATGTGAATGACATTAGCATAGAAAATTTACGTCCTCTATCTCAAACAGACATATTTGGTAAAATTTTAGAGGAATTTATGTTTGAAAGTATTTATAGCCAAGTTATTGATAAAATATCTTTAAGTCAGTATGGATCAATTAAGGGATCCTCTACTACACATTATATGGTTAATTTATTTGATTTCATTTTTAAATCTGTTGATAGCCCACACAAATATGTAATTGTTGTAATGTTAGATCTGTCAAAGGCTTTTGACCTAGTTGATTATAATATATTAGTCAATGAATTATTACTGCTTGGAGTGAATCCTGTTCATGTAAACTGGGTAAAAGATTTTTTGTATAATAGGAGTCAATGTGTCAGAGAAGGAGATTTAATGCCACATTTACAAAATATATTTAATGAGACGCCTCAGGGTACAAAATTAGCGCCCTTATTATTTATTATAATTATAAATAGAATATTAAGTAATTTTAAAGATAAGTACCAATCAGCTGAAGAAGTAAATAATATACTAAATGGATTTGTAGATGATTTGACACTAGCTGAAGCTGTTAATTATTTGGATAAGTTTAAAATGCAAGACTACCTGGATGATATTAGTGAATGGGAAACTAACCTAAAAATGAAGCTAAATCCAAAAAAGTGCTGTGTAATGATTATTGATTTTTCAAGGGAGCAAAGATATAGTAACATATGTTTATATATTAATAATATTCAAATTCCAATTGTTAAAAATATAAAATTACTGGGGGTAAAAATTAATAATGTACTAACTTGGGATGACCATATTGAATTGGCGTGCAAAAAAGCAACAACAAAAATTAACATCCTAAGGAAACTTAAAGCATGTGATATTAAAAAGAGTCATTTGTTAACTGTTTATGAATCTTACGTTAGAAGTAACCTTGAATATGCCTCACCTTTGTGGAGCCAGGGATTAACTCAGAGTAATTTAAGCAAAATTAAAGCGGTTGAAAAACGTTGTTTGGGAATAATTGCGAATAAGTATGTCAGCAATAGTAATTATGTAAATGTTGCTTTAAGCCTTAATGTTGAAACTATAGAACATAGATTTAAAAATTTAGTAAAAAATTTTGGATTAAAGCTAATTAAGTCAACTAAATTTATGTATTGGCTGAAGTCACATGAACGATTTAATACACGTCCAAGTAGAAAAAAAATAATTTAAGAATAGCTAACTGTAGAACTGAAAGGTATCGCAAGTCTACTCTACCCTCATTAATTAGAATACTGAAGAATTAATGTTATTTTGAATTCGAATTTCTTTTTTTCCACTGCGCTTGTATATGCTGCGTGGGCTTCTTCATTTTTCTGTGTCAACAAATTGCTGTTATAATGTAAGGAATAACTATAGTACTAAGTTAAGTAATAGACCAAATTATAAATTGGAGTAATCTATCCTAAATTAGTTGTGCTATTTTTGCAATAATTAGAGCGATTGTGCTAGTTGTATGTATGTGCAATAAGAATTGGAAAAATGAATAAAACTTTATAACAATAATAATAATAATATTATTAAATACTCTGGGTGTTAGTGTCAAGGGAAATACCGGCATTGGCACACCGACCATTATATTTGGTGCATCCAATCCGTTACAACAGAGCCCCCACCCAACCATCAGGTTCTTCGCAGCCAGACTGGCGTAGCGTAGTTACGGGAGCAGAAGCTGCTAAAGCGTGGACACCGACAGGCGGTACCTCCACTTGTAAATACTAAAGCCAGCCAAGGACGTTCACGAGGACCGCGGACCACGTCAACTGTACCGCGCGGTCAAGGTAGAGGACGGACACCGACCGCCGACCACAACCCGGTTGCTTTTCTGTTCCAGCCTCCAGTCACGATAATAACATACGTTAAAAAGGGAAAGATTGGGAAAATCCAAACCACACTGGCGACCGTGCCGGCTACAAGACAGTCGTCTTGTACAAGAACCGGATCCAGCACAACCAGGTGAGAACCACCAGTTTCACATTGTTGTTTTTCTAAAAACTTTTAAATAAGCGAAGTAGAGTAGAACGGCGACCGCGGGACACATTTTCGAACTTGTTTCGGTCGAGGCACTAGAATAAGCGCATAAATACCACTAAGCAGGGACGCATAGCATCAGGCAGAGCATAAGCGCGAGCACCTTAGTCGGTAGTATTGATCTGAGTGGAGTAGATAAGCACACCGGAGCCCCGAGGGAGGCCGGTCCAGTTTGGGAGAGTGGTAGTGCAGAAGAGAAGCTAAGACCGAAGACCGAGAAGCAAGACTGAGATAAAGCCGATATGCGACGTGAAGATACACGGGGTAATGTGGACGTCCCGGGAGGCCGAGCTCATACTCAAGCAGCTCCTACTCGAAGACCCACAGACACCCAGAGCATGCGACCTTCTAACAATAAAGAAGAGATGGGATATCTACAAGCACGAGGTCGGAATAAAAGAGACACCAAACCAATGTCACCATCGGAAGTAGCAACAGCGTTCGCAGGATTGCAACCGCAGATAATGCTGGCTGAAAGGGACGGTGAAGTTGGAATAGTCCATAAAGCAGATTGCAACTGCGGCAAAAGCCGACCCGGTAGTGCAAAAGAAGTCCGAAAAGACAGTGCTAGATTTTGTCAAGCAGATGTCAAAAGAGATGCAATCCATGCAGCTAGCGGTACAGTCCATACAGACGGATCTAGCACAAATCAAAGCAATGGCTAGCAGGGCACAAAGGGGCCGGAGTACCGGCGCACCCTGTTTCCCCTTACCCCTATACCGCTCACGAGTACAAATTTCAAATACAAATCAGCATTAGCGAAACATCATGATATATTTTTTTTCTAACACTATATGATCTGAAAATAACGTGGACAAAATTTTTTCAAAATATGCACATAATTTTGGCGGCAAAAAATTTTTAAATTTTTAATTCTAGTATAGGCTAAACGAAAAAATGGCACATATCCACATAAAAAGATGTATGTCAATTTTTTTCGAAATTTCGAAATTTATTTTTTTACGTAGTCTAAGATATGCCATTATACAGAAATGCTTGGTTTTTTTTATACGATCGAAATTTGATGCTATATGCATTTTCAAATATTTACTTAAAAAGTAGGATAAATTCAATATAAATATTGATTGATACGAGTTAAAACCAGTTTATACTAAACTTGAACTTTAATCACGTTTAATCCTTCAAAAACGAGAGAAAATGAAACTAATTTTACAGCCTACGACTACTCTGCGCACATATCTATACTACACTGAAGTCTTTGAAACGATTAGGGACATTTCATACATTATGTTCCAAAAAAATTCTAAACTCGGAAACCCCACCCCCGATTAACACTAACGTTATTATGCATAAAACTTTTTAATCTCAATCCTCTCAACCCCTCCTCCTCACCCCTCCCCCCTCCCCCCCCCCCCCCCAATAATATTTTTTTACTATTTTATTAAGAATTCCACCTTTTCTGGTCGGTAAAGCATATCAAGGCACTGTATGAACTTTCAAGTTTTTTTGTTTTTGAAGCAAAGTTTTGAAAATTCATACAGTATCAAATTTCTATCGTATCAAAAAAACCGAGCATTTCTGTATAATGGAATATTATAGACTACGTAAAACAAAAATTTCGAAATTTCGAAAAAAAATTGACATACATCTTTTTATGTGGATATGTGCCATTTTCTCGTTTAGCCTATACTAAAATTGAAAATTCAAAAAATTTTTGCCGATAAAATTATGTGCATGTTTTGAAAAAATTTTATCCACGTTATTTTCAGATCATATAGTGTTAGAGAAAAAATATATCATGATGTTTCGCTAATGCTGATTTGTATTTGAAATTTGTACTCGTGAGCGGTATAGGGGTAAGGGAAAACAGGGTGCGGCGATCCCACAAGGAAACTTGCTACAATTGGCTGTAGCAAATACCGGAAACCAACAACCGCAGCAGCTTACGGCGAATACCGGAATCCAACAACCGTAGCAAGTTACGGCGAAATTCGATAGCAGGCAACCGCCAGTGTTACCAACAGCCAGCTTCAGTACGTCATCAACACAGCAGTCAAGTCAGCAAACACAGAGTAGTGCAAGCGGTACCGCGGCATCGTCGGACATCGTGGACATGGCGGATCACTTACTGCATTTGTTAGATCAGCAAAACTATAACACACGGGAGGCGCAAGAGCTGCAGAGAGAACAGACGCAGCTGCTAGCGGGTATGATGGCACCGACAGGGCTACACATCATACCGCAACACTTTGACCAAAAGATAGACATTGCACCGAATTACATAAAAGCATTCGAAGCGCATCTTGAAATTCACGGGGCCCAACCAAGGGCGTACATTCAGATCTTTCAGAAGTGCTTGACAACACCAGCAGAAGCAACCTGGCTGAAATCGACGCTTTTGGATGTAAACCACACCTAGGAGGCGGTAAGAGAAGAGTTCCTGAAAGCATACGACCGGTCAAGCGTACAGTCGGTATTGAATAGGGTAGTAAATTGGAAACAGCAGGCCCATGAACCGATACGGTAGTGGGCATCAGACTTCTATTCACTACTGAAAAGTATCAAGGAACCTCAACCGTGGGAGCCGCGGTAAATCATGAGCCGCATTAAGCGAAACATGCACTGCTCGCTATACGGAGCATTCCCACCGGGAACAACGGCACCGCTGAGGCTCAATGATTTCATAAAACAGGCAGAAAAGTTCCATAGGAACCGGGTCCAGATAGAAAAAGAGAAAGAGGTGTACCGACCGTGGAATCAACAAGACCGGAGAAGAAGCCGGGACCGGCAGCAGTTCGAAGGGCAACTTGGACAGCAGTGGAACTCAAGGGACTGCCAGCAACACCGGAGCAACGAGCGGAATCCCGGGCCCGGAGACCGCAGACGGGAGCAAAGTCAATGTCATCAGGCGCATAATTCACCAGGTCGATCCGGTTCATCACGATACAGATCGGCCAGCCCGCAAGGTAAACGCGAGTCACCGCGCCGAGACAGACAACCGGAAAGGAGAACTGGGAAGTGGTGCCATGTATGCAGCAAGAAGACGCACAATACGGAAGATTGTAGGTCCGCAAAGGCGAAGGTAATGGCACTTAAGATATTGGCTCAGGCATGTGCGGAGGAAGTCACAGAAGAACAGCAAAGCGAGGCACCACAGACCGAGGGACCGGAAGGCATGCAAGGTCTACAAGTTACGTCTGAAGAAGAATAATACCCGGATGAGAGGCAACTGTTTATTGCGTTGCGGACCGCGGAGAATAAGGAAAAGTGAAGCGCGCTTAGGCAAAACAAGAGTCAGGAATCGGAACCGAAAATGGACCAAGTCCAGAAAGCGATCAATAAACTGGAATCCAAATTTACACCCACAGTACTACCACCGTCTATAAACTGAATTCAGACACGGATAGACAAGGGGACCTGTGTCAATTACACAAACTATATAAAGCCCCTTACGCCCTAGTTAATATTAGGCACAAGCAAAAACTATTTCCATACTTTGCGTTAATCAATTTGGGGTGCACGGCGCTCGCAACATCGAAGAAGGAATGCGATAGATTAGGGTTAGACATAAGGAAATCGTCGGTAAAGATGTCGGGGTTTGACGGTACGGTAGTCACAGCGGGAACTCCTCCCGCTTAGTAACTTTAGATATGAGGATTGCAGGTCGGTGATTTCGAGAGGATTTCCTGGTTCAAGAGGGACTAATGTGCCCTATTTTCATTGGGAATAAATTTCGATGGAAACATGGCTTGAGTTTCGACGACGTGAAAGGTGAAATGCGGTGGGATGTACCAACCGAGGGTGAGAAGGAGAGAAGCGTCGGTCATTTTGTCCGCGGTCTTTCAGTTAGAACCGCAAAAGACGTCTGTGACTTGTCATTGGCGTCGACCCCGGACAAATATGACCGGAGTAGGCTAGGGACATCGTCCATTCAGGTGTTCGTCGAAACTCTAGTAAAAAAGTATCCCGGGGTAGTAAGGAGCGACGATAGGTTGGGGATTACAAACGCAATCATCCACGACCTGCAAATCCCAGAGGACTGCCCGGTGATACAATGTAAACCAGCGCGGAGACCACCAGCGGTAGGAGTAGGAAGACGAAACACTGCATGAATTGGAGTTACAGGGTAAGATACGGCGGTCGACTTCGGCATATTCCTCGCCCCTAATTATACCAAAACCGAACGGCGACAAGCGAATGGTGGTAAAACATAAAGAGTTGAATAGCTACACGCCGAAGATACAGAACCCGATGCCTATCATACACCAGATTCTAGAGCATCTTCCACTAAATCGGTACATGTCAAAGCTAGACTTAAAGTCGGGCTTCTGGCAAATACCAATAACGGAGAACTCCAAGAAGTTTACCACGTTTCACACGCAGAACGCGTGTTATGAGTGGAACGTAATGCCGATGGGTTTTGGTTATTCGGTAAATTTGTAGGTGAATTTTTGCATGTGTATCTGGGCGACATTTTTATCTTTAGCTAAACCGAGCAACCACATAAAGAACACTTAGATTTTGTGTTTAAGACACTTTATAATTTTCATTTTACGTTGAATTGGACAAAGTGCGAGTTCGATCTACCGGAGGTTGTGTTCTTAGGCCACATTGTCACGCGCTCCGGCAGTAAAAAATGCCTAAAGAAGGTAGCGGCAATAAAAAACTTTCCGTCACCGAGAACGATGAAAAACTTTCAGCGGTTTCGAGGTGCCATTGGGTGCTATATGCGGTTCATACCGCATTATGCCACGCAACTGGAGCCAATATTTTTAAAATTAAAGTCGGAGGCAGATCCGAACTTGCCGTTTTGGTAGGGAAAGAGCCAGCAGACCGCGTTTGAGACAATTAAGGAGGAAGTGGCGAAGGAAATCACGCTAAACACAATAAACTACGATCACCCGTTATATGTGTATACGGATGCAAGTGATGTAGGGCTGGGAGCTATCCTAGCACAGGAGTATTATTGTGAGTTAGCGAGAAAGATCAGGTTCCGGGTAATCGAATGCCGCAGCAAACTGCTGAATGCAGCGAAGCGCAGATATGACGCGAGAGAAAAGGAATGTTTGGCCATCAGGTTTGCAAACCGGGTGTTTGATCCCTTCATAGGGTATCAAAAGGATGTGATTTTCAGATGTGTTGACGCATCTAAAACATGCAGCCATAAACGACCAACTCTATAACCGGCATATTGTCAGGTGGGCAATAGAGTTGAGAGATATTGTCAATGACAGACTTCGTGAAGGGGAAGGACAACAAACTGGCAGATTTGCTCTCTCGCGGTGCGTTACCGGATCCCAAGTACGATGACAACCCAGACGAGCTCGAGATGTGCTTGGCAACACCAGAGACAGAGTGGAGGTAGACATGGACATGCTGGACAAGAACATGCTGCGGGGCTTGCAGAGAGAGTGGGAGGCACTATCTACCATTGCAAAAAGCCTCAGCCGGGTCGTAGAGCGGTCTAGATACCGGTACGACTGTGTAATTGTGAAGGGTATCCTCTGCAGGTATGTCCCGTGCAAGGAGCGGACCGAGGCGCGGTTGATCCTGAAGGATGGCACACCGGAAGGGGGCTTTTATAGCAACCAGGTAGATAACGTATGGAAACAGAGAGTGGAGGAGAAAGAGCGATCCGGCCGACCAGTACCGCCGGTAAGAGTGTAACAATCCATATTAATGAAGAAGGGTAAGCATATAAAATGGGCGCACCCGCTGATACAGGCAAGTTTCTTAGATCCGGAATCAGTAGCAGCCAGGAAACGCACAGTGCCGGTCATGCCGCAATCCATAGAGCAAGATGTAATAGCGCATTTCCATGACAGCACGATGGCAGGGCATCAGGGCGTTGAGCGAACCTTCACGGTAGGGAAGTCGGAGGGAGCAAGAGGCTCGGGCTCAAAGCTGCGGGAGCATATAAACCAGCCAGAGTGAAACTCCATACCCCGAAGACCATCGCCAATGATGCTAGTCAGGGGATGCCGTGAAAGTCGGTCTAGCTCTAAGCTGTGAGCGATCTAAATATCAGCAAAAACCAAAATCCCGTAGGCCTTCAAAAAGATGCTAGCCAGGGGTGAGTCCGTAGGCCCGTAGTAACTGCGCTAGGCCAGGACAGAGCGAAAAGGAGTAGAGGGTGTGTACCCGTTCCGTAGACCATCTTGGATGCTAGTCAGGAGCGAGACCTGGTACGCGGTAATAAACCAACAATCCCGTAGGCCTTCGTAATGATGCTAGCCAGGGGTTCATAGAAGAAGGAGTTGGTATGTACCCGTTCCGAAGACCATCTGGGATGCTAGTCAGGAGTGAAACCTGGTACGCGGTAGCAGTAGTAGCAGGCTTGTCTCGTAGACCACCGGGGGTGCTAGTCAAGAGGCAAAGTTCGTAACGGCGGTAAGAAAGTCGGGGAGATGTCCAATTCGAAGACCATCAGAGATGCTAGTCAAGAGGGAGGAGGAATCCGGTAGTTAGCGCGGTGCTCAAAGCTTTGTGAGGGTAAACTAAGCCAAACCCAGACCGCGGTCTGGAGGACGCTGATACATGCTAGGTTAGTTAAGAAGCATAGGTGAGAGCGGGGAGAGTAGAGACGCAGTCGTACTGACCGCGGATATCGTGTGGCCAAACACTTTCATGGGACAATGGTCCGGCCTTGGATTTCAAATAAACAGTCGCCGAGAACGTCTCACGAAAGCATGAATAAGGTGTGCTTCAAGCACATGGTGAGGCTGTATCGGAGTTGAAACAAGAAGTAGTCGCGGTCGGTCGAGGACCGAAAACAGTGTGAAGAGAGTAGTGAAGCGAGTGGTAGGCGCGCGCAGAAAAAATAGACCTCCGGTAAAGCTACGGGGGGATAGGCCCCGTAGTAGTTAGTTTGAACATCAAGTGGAATCACCGGTAGAGAGCCGCGTATATAAACATTACAACTCAACCTGAATTGGGACCGCTCGGAGTAAGGTGTTGCGGAACCAAGAACTAGTAGAAGAAGAAAGTACGGTGTTCCCAGGATTTGGGATGTCTCGAGTGGACATGGCCGAAGACACCCGACCGGGAAGAGATGAGGACAGAGTCACGCTCCGGAATACACAAGTGAGGTTCATGACGAAAGTAGTGTTGGGAGTGTTGAACTTGGGGCGGCTGTATGCGGAATCGTATTCATACACGCAGATGGGGTATGAGCGATGGCTGAAAGCGGTGAAAGACAGAGTGCAAATTCTCAGTGCACGTATGCCGCAGGTCGAGCCCCAGTTTTCGGCCGCGTTATTGAAGCAAAAATTCCTGATGTTGCTGAGGGAGGTGCGAGTGCTAGTGGACAAGAACTTGTTCAACCTGAAGCAACGCTTTGATCCCAGAGGCCTTCTTTCGATTATGTTAGTGCTCCGGAGAGAAATGGCTTATAGTTTGGACCTACGGCCGGGGGAGTAGTTATTGATGCGGTCGATAGCATGGATGATCCAAGTGCCATTCATCGGGGGGAAGTGAGCGAAACTAAAGACTCAGACTCCGTCAAAATGGGCGTATAAAGGCCGGTGCGCGCAACAGGGGGAAGTGTACGAACACTTTAGGGATGCATACAACGCGTTCGCCGAGTTTATAGATTTATGAAGTGTGACAGACACCGCCGGGGTGAAGGAGAAAGAGGCGGGCAGGATGATGCAAGGAAAGAAGAAGCTAGAAGGTTGAGTCAGGCTCAAGAAGTTGCAGCAACCGGTAGAGATAGTAATGCATATGGATGTACTCGGGATGTTGGACTCGACAGTGCAAGTGCTCGACGCAGATGGCTGTGAATCGACGCTTTTGGCCTTTAGAGATGATGACCAGCGGTCGGAGATGGTCATCGCAGACTGGGACGAGCAATCAAGGATGAAAAGAGGCGGAAGAGAAAGCAGCGGCGGAGGCTCTGGTAAAAGAGCAAGAGCGAATTGCAGAACAACACCGTAATCTTCAGGAGGAGGCGATTGCCAAGCAGAATAAGGTGTTGCACAAAAACTAGACTGGGGCGTCGGCTTCACAAACGGCGAAGAAGAAACGCAACAGACCCAAGAAGAATACGACCCCGGTGAGGACCAGGAGTAAAGATAGACCGGCGGTAGAGCCGGTGACTGGGTTACCGGAGTCGGCGAGCGAGGCGACACTGAAAGTAAAGACGGTTAAGCGGAAGCAACCGACGCCGACAGAGACACGGGCAATGAAGCCGAAGACAGCAGCAGCTCCAACCACGGTCTACGCTGGAGTATGAGAGGACTCTGGCATCTGGCTTTCTGGGAAGGACCGGGGCACAAGCGAAGGCTATTCAGGAGGCAGGCAAGCGAGTCATGAAGCTGTTGTTGGACACAGACACCCGGGTAAGGGATAACAGGCATCCAGTATTAGGAAGGGTTTATGTGTTCAACACAGTTTGTGGCTGGCTCCTGGTTCCCGATCATTACATCAAGTGGCAAATGCGATGGTTGGCGGATAAAACCAAGGGTCCGGTTTATGCCCCTACGCAACCAGGAATGTATGAGATGGGAAAGATCTGTCAAGTATGTCGAACGGTTGGGCATACGGTGATTTCATGCCTGTCTGCGGAGGAAGACCAGCCGGCGCAACCAGAAAATTGGGTTGACAAGTCGCAACCGTACTTGAGGAAGCCGGGCGACGATGATGTCATGTTTCGTATGGACGTCGTGCAGTCCGCGTGGAACCGTGTGGAAGTCAGAGCAAACGATGCGGACGCACCAACCGGTGAGAAGGAGGTGCTACAGGGCCAGTTGATGGGGCTAGTGCAGAAGCCAGCATCAGTGAGCGCGTATGACATGATGAGGGCAATAGACAAGGTGCTACAGACGCGACCGTGGATGATGGTTCGGACACCGCGAGAGCCGATGTTCAGAGACTCGGAGATGGAACGAAGGCTCCAGGATGTGTATCTGCAAGTGGCAGGAGTTTTGCGGTCGGTAGCGGACTTGCGTGCGCGGAACTCGAATCCTGATGTGTGGGCACCGGTCGACCGGGAGCGGTTCTATCAAGAGGTAACGGAGCGGGTCTTGGTTGAGCAGGAGGAAAGGGCAGCTCGAGCGGCGGACGCCTTCGGGAGTCATGACGTCTCCATACAGAGTGTAGATGTGAAGGAGCCCGGAGCGGAGGACCCGGTGGTGGTCGTACCAGAGGGAAGTCAGTCGGGAAGCGAACCACTGGATGTGAGTAGTGTGCAGAGCGAAGTCTTCGTCCGTACGTCAGTCTCCGGTTTACCTGTGACGCCGCTGTATGCCGACTTTAACCAGCTTCCAATAGTACCAGTAAAACTCGTACCCAGTCTACACGTACCAGCGCTACCCCTACTGAGCATACTCATGTCCAGCTAACTTTAACCTTAGCTTCTATTATGCACACCCGAACCTAAAGTTATCGAACCTTTTCTTAGTAAGTTGAGCATCTACTTTGGGCCCACCGTGGAGAAATTTTATAATACAAAACGAATAACGAAATCCGGCAAAGTGGAGATATAACCTTTGTAGGTCTGAAGCATGAGTGCATAATATGTGTCGTTCAAATGCCCTTACTTGTATAGCTAGATAAGCACCCTACCAAATTTTATGTTTTGCCTTCTTAAGAATAAGGAATAACCATCACCCAACACTGTATAGTGTATTGCCTAGAGCTTTAGTTATGGCAACGAAGTACAGCTGATTTCAACGGTTTCTTATGAAAAGAATTGTACTTGTTACTGTTGCCGTAACTGGAGTTATAGGCAAAAATTATCCAGTGTTGGGCGGTGGTTATTTCTGGGCATTACGATGACAAAACATACATTTTTGTAGGATTGTTAATTTTGGACTTTACGATGACATTTAAACGGTATAATGTAGTCTTTGCTTGAAACTTAAAAAGACCATTCAAATCTCCGACTTGCTTGAGTTATCAATTTAATAAATGTTTCTACGAAATTGCTTCTAAAATAAGATCTACGATCCAATACACAAACAGCACTAGCCATTAGCTTGTCTATATGCATTATACATACACGGTTCCATTACCTTGATTTCGTCTGGAACAGTGGAGACTCTTGGAGTTAAAAACCTACGTCATCCATCCTCCCATGTGGTCTAGTGGCTAGGATAGCTGGCTTTCACCCAGCAGGCCCGGGTTCGATTCCCGGCATGGGAAATTATTTTGATCCTAAGTTGACATTTTTTGGAGTGTGTATTCCACTTTTCTAAACAATTACTTACCTATGCACTTTGCTAATACAGTCTAGTCAAAATACTGCGTACATTTCTATATTTTAGACACATTTTAACAGATTAACTTGAGATTTTGCATCATTTAAAACGTTTGTAGCTTCATTACATACAGTGTTGTTAGGCAAAACTTACTTCCCGTGTATCATATTTTACTGAAGTCCAAAAGTGTCCAACTTATAACGCACAATCTTCGCTAGTGACAATACATCTATTCGTCTCATGATCCTGTACGTGCTATTTAATTAAATTTCTGAAATAAAACCGAGCATAATAATAATAGACTCTAAACGCACGCAATCAAAAATTTGAAGTAGTTTAAGCAAAATATTTATTCCCATGCCGGGAATCGAACCCGGGCCTCCCGGGTGAGAGCCGGGTATCCTAACCACTAGACAACATGGGATGTTTAAAGACTCATGAGCAGTACCTTATGTAATCTCAAAAATTCAAAATATTAATTATGTAAGCATAATTTGTCCTCGATGAAAATTATTTCCGATAGCGCTTCTAATAAAGCAACGTTTGTTACTACATATATACATCATTTACCGGAATTTTTACAACACCATCCGTAAGGTAATGACTAGTAGATTCTAAATACGGGAAAGTCGCTCACTTTACCGACAAATGTTTTCCATTTTTTTAAGAACATGATGTAAGTCAAGTACAATATTCAGGTCTGTATACACAAGTTATAACTACATAAATCATTTATTTTCAATTTAATGCATTGAGACTCCTCAATCCCACTTATATTCATCATCTATACACATTTTAATGTGGCAGTCATACAATGTAAACAAAACATGATTCAATTAAAACTACAAATAAATGTGTTACAACGTTAGCTACTAACACAATAATTATTTTAACCTGACCGGCTTACAAGAGAGAATGCCAATTAATGAAGGAATAAGGGAGAGATAGTTCGTATGCTAATAATAATGAAAATTCAATAGTAAAAATTGTACACACTGTAATTTGAATAATATTGAGTTCCACAAACTTCTTGTTCCCAATGGGATGACAGACTTCACTGAATAGTGAGTGTCTGCACTAAAAGTGTGCAGTTTAACTTCTTGGTTGAGTAAAGCCTGCATGGCTTTGCCGGTAATGACTTCTTAATCCTGCCTTGGTAGGAAATCTATAATCACAAACTCATATATATTTATTACCTATATAAATTGTGAACGTAAATGCTTGAGTACATTGAAAAATAAATGTTACTATGCAATGTTTTACCTTTGACTACAACGATCGCATTTAATGTGCTCCTCATGCTTTAACTTGTGGCCAGCTAATTCCTTGCCCGTGATAAATTTCTCATGGCATTCATCACATTGATGAAGAATCACCTGTCCACTCTCATGCTCATGTTGATTTTCTATGTGCTTCATGAGCTGGAATCTAATTTTAAAACTTGCAGGGCAGTGGGTGCATTCAAATTGCAATTTTTTCCCGTGCTGGTTCTTTATATGGTCCTTCAGGCCAACTTCTTTCTTGAATTCCTTGGAACACTCGGGACATTGAAAGCCATGAGCACTTCGGCGATGCTGGGCAACTTCCACTCTATACATAACAAAATTAAAAAACTTAGTTCACAAACAAGAGACCAGTTTTACATGTTAACCATAGAGAACAAAAAAGCTGTGTAGCCAAGCCAAGAGGCTTGAAGTCTTGAAGATGTCCTAAATGTTTTTTTTTTAATTTTTATTTTTACCAGTTAGGCAAGAGGAGCCCAAAATTAAACCTATGACGAAATTCTTTTTAGTTCGCCTATTTTGTAGATATTTAATAAAAACAAATTGAGTACATACTTGCTTGGAAAGGGAAGTTTACACACAACGCAGTGCCCGGGGCCCTTGTAGCTGTGGGCATT
>CATKUY010000390.1:0-74000 GCA_949802685.1 Dicyrtomina minuta | reverse complement strand
CACCCCACCAACCCCAAAACACTCCTATGCTACAACACACTAGGTAAAACATAAACTCTCCCAGTAGTCTTAAGGGCAGTACTAGAGGATCATGTCTTTCAGGTCAGATGAAGTAATTATCTGTATGTGCATTGTTTGGGTTGGGCAGGCGGAAAGGATCACAAAATAATATTATCAATTAAATTAAGTTTCCTCGCCTGTTAAAATCAGTGCGCCAAATGCCACATCCAACGTTCAAACAAAAATAGAATGTAGCAAACGAGAAAATTTCAAAATGGCTCAAGGGCTCAGGATTGTTTTTGTAGCCGACGGAAAACAAAATCCCGAGAAATATTTTTACAGTTCTGTTGTGCTGGTGGATGACTATCAGGATGCAACAAACAATTTACTGTGTACACAGTCAGGCTCAATTGAGCAATTGACAACATTAAGCCTCAAAAACACAAAATAGTTTTAAATTGCCATCTATTCCGCTTACAAATTTTACCTGTTCCTATACCAAATTCTAACACTTAGCATCAAGTCTCCCATTTAGGTCATTCCTGAAGCGTGTTGATATTTTAATTTGGTTTTTAACTACACGCTATGAGTAAGGGAATGCAATGTTCAGCAGCTATTAATAAATCTGTTTAAAATGGTGCAGAGAAAATATTTGTTGACGATAAAGGACCAGCAGTTAATTCGTAAGTTTCAAATAAAAGAGCAAGTTTGTTTAAATTAAAGCTAACCGTGCTCACCAAGGCATCAGAGTTTCCTACATCTGCTGTAAGAAAGTAAGAAACGAGATATTTACGAACACACCTGTCCACAGCAGTGCAACTAGAAAGACTAGAAGTTTTAAATGTGGCGTGTGTCTGTATTCTGGTGCAACAAAAAGTCACTTAAAGCAGTATTTCTGGGCACACTTCATTCACAAGCGTTTCAAATGTACAAAGTGCCCTCTCATAACAAACATCAAAAAACATTCAGAGCGCCATTTGTCAACTCATGAGAAGCATAAATGTAAACTATTTGCGTGTCAATTTTGCAAGAGATCATTCGCTGCGAAAGGTAACAAGAATTCTCATGAAATTATATGCATCCAAAATCCAAAACAAGATGACGCCACTTGGGCTGACAGCCAAAAGCGCTTTCAATGTAATTTCTGCAATCACAAAATGGTTACTAAATGGGAGCTAACACTGCACATGAAGACCCACACACAAGAGAAACCCTTCCAGTGTGACAAATGTGACTACGCGGCGGCTTCATCTGGTAATCTGCAAAGACACATAGAAACCAAACACAATCAAAATAGACTTCGAAACTTTGCATGCAAACTGTGCCTAAAAAGTTTCTTCACAAACGAAGACCTCTATAGTCATATCCGTACTCACACTCAAGAACCATGCACTGACTCTGCGTGTGAGTTTTGCAAGAAGCAGTTTCTGTGGAAAAATGATCAAAATCGGCATGAAATAACTTGCAAATTAAATCCAAAGCAAAGTGACGAAGAGTGGGTTTGCCAGCAGAAGAAGTTCAAGTGCAAATTGTGCGACTATTCGTCACCGGTTGGACCTAATTTAAAATCTCACGTGATGAGTCACACGGGACCAATACCGTTACAGTGTACCTTTTGTCAGTATGGAGCGGCGACAAAGACGAACCTACATAGGCATTTGATGAGACACACAAGGGAAAAGCCCCAAAAATGTCCGCACTGTAACTTCACTGCTGGTCAAAAGTCGCAAATTACGGATCACGTAAAACGACGTCATAGTCAAGTGAAACTTTAGTAAACCCCAGACAGGAGCTCGGATATTGTTCTGTTTCATGATGCAGGGTTAAGCTGTTAAACTTCATTGACTTGTCTCTCATGTGTGTAATTGTTAATATTTGATGTTTGCCTTTAATACACTATTTGAGAATATTAAAAAATGAAATGGTTTACGATAAAAATTAATAAAAGTAATTTAAAAAAAAAATGCTCAATCCACTAATATGACACCTAAGTACAAACACATAAATTTAGCAAATTAATTAATTTATATTTCTATTTGTAATTTTATTGCCACAATGAACCTTTAAAATGGACAAATAAATATTGTAGTTCTAAATTTTGCATATTAAAAAAACTAGGTTTCTCTGCTACTGATTTAACAGAGTAATACGTGATGCCTGTTTGAACAGCCTACCCAGATATAAAATAACACAGTCACTGCTAATTCGTCACTTCTTTTTTTAGCACGCGGTATCCCTCCAAAACGCTGACTGATATCTTTAAAAGAGGGTAAGTGGTATCAAACGTAGTATTGTAACAGTAACAATTAGACAAATTTGATAATCTTGATGTTACTAGTAAACGAGTTAAAAATTTTTAAATAGTTTCGAAAAAACATAATTCCAGATTTTAAAATTTTAACAGAATTTGTCGAGTGATTAATTATTTAACATTTTTTGAAACATAAGCAGACACACTTTTTTTTTTAATCCACCCAGTACCCACAGACCTTAAACTCGCCCACCAACCCTCTTCAGCACCCCACAAGCCGACCAAAAGCGCTAATACTGGTACCGGCACCAATCCGAAACGCTAAAAGAAGCATGAAATAAAGAGGTATGTACATATCTGCAGAGAGATGTAGTTAATTCCAAAATTACTCTGTTTTGACAATAATACTCAACGCAACATAACCTTTTGCGTGTTTGTCAAAATTAAACCAGAAAAAACAATGACTGTTTTAAAGAATCCAATTAATTTGTATCTATTAAACAAAACTGTTTATTCCTTGACAATGTTTTGGATAAAAATAAAAATTACTAATGTATAAATATTAAAGTGTTTACATGCAAGCAAAATGTCTTTTATCGATTAACGGACAACGGATATAGGGGATTAATTTTTCCAGTCCATCGGCGTCCCTTATAAGCGGATTTTGCTGTATTTTAAATTTCAGCACCGCTGCCATCAATAATATTTATTATAATTGGTGATGTTCGCTTTTAACTTATTCGATTTAACTTATCACATTTAACCTGGCAGATTTAACTTATGGTGAATTTATCCTATCCCGATTTAACCTATGGCTGATTTAACTTGTGGTAATTTTAACCTATTCCGATTTAACTCATTCCGATTGAACTTGTGGCAGATTTAAATTAGATTCAAATTAGATCCTGATTTCTCCATTTTAATTTAAATACTAAATTGAGAAGTAATAAACTGCAAAAATTAATGCTAGTTACTGAAGAATGGAGCTTGTAAAATACTTGTTGCCCAAGCAGGACCGAGAACTCCTTCGCGAATTTGGAATTACTAAGGAAATTCAGATCACACTTTTAAAACTCAAACCGAGCGTGAAAACAAATTTATCACAGCAACTACCTCCCCTGGCCCCTTCTTATAAATGTAAAGTAAGTAGCTACACGTTGTCAAAATTAGCGGACCACAGCAGCGCAAAAACTGCATATGGAGTACCACAAATTAAACTTTTTAAATACCACTTGTGCCTTTTTTCAAGAAGTGCGTACAAAAATAACTTAAAAAGACATTCAATGACACATTTAACTTCCATGCGATTCAAATATGACAAATGCATGAACCAAACGAACAGTAAAAGTGATCTTCAGAAACAAACAAACTTAAAGCAGAGGCGCAATCATTCGTGTCCTATTTGCAGCTCAACATTCTATACACAGTTCCAGAGTTGGACTCCCATTTCTTAACGCATAATTACAAAAGATGAACCATTTTCGTGTCAGTTTTGCAGCAAAACATTCACACAAACTGGAAACAGTAATTCTCATGAAAATATTTGTGAAGAAAATCCAAAGCAAAGTGACGATGGATGAGTTGCGAAGCAGAAGCGATTTAAATGCGAATTTTGTGATATTAAAATGAGAACCAAAAGTGATTTAGCAAGAAACATGAATACTCATACACGAAAGAAATCTTTCAAATGTGGCAAACGTGCGAGCACACTCATGTTTCCGCTACCAACTCAAAGCGTCACATGGAATGTAAACACAATTTAAACACGCTTAGAAAATATACTTGTAATTTATGCAAAAAAGCATTCTTCTCAAAGGCCGGACTTTATAACCATATCAACACACAAACCAAAGAAACTTCATGTAACGTATTTCCTCTGATAGTACGCCCCGCGTACTATCGAAACTCGAGCTTCGACCCCCCGCGTACAATAAGAGACCCGCGCATTAATAGAGACCCGCGAAAACGCATTTAATCGTGTGTTAAATAGACCCGCGTACTATCCAAACTGAGGCGGCTACCCCCCGCGTACTATTAGAGACCCGCGCATTATTAGAGACCCGCGTACTATTAGAGGAAATACGGTAACTCCGCGTTTGAGTTTTGCGAGAAAAAGTTTTTTGGAAATTCAAATCGTAATTAGCATCAAATAATAATTATGCCATTTATATCCGAAGCAAAGTGACGAAAAGTGGGTTCGACAGCAGAAGAAGCACAAGCGTGAAATATGTGAGTATTCATCGGCAGAAGGGGGCAGTTTGAAACAACACATGATAAGTCACGCTGGACTTACAGTTAGAATTTTCAAATGTGTGTTTTGTAAGTACTGTACCACTGCCCAAGAGGACCTTTATAAACATTTACGGACGCACATAAATGAAAAGCCGCACAAATCCCCGCATTGTGAGTGTACCGCGAACACAAAGGCATTCATTTCCATGTAAAGCGACGCCATACAGCGCACAACTAATTCGAAGCTGGTCAAAAATGTTAGATTGTTTAATAATTGTAAATATAATATGAAATCATTCAGTATTTTGATAAAACCAAAAAGGTAAAAGCCAGTATTCACTTAATTGTGACATTTTCTTGAGATGTCTCGGTTATTATGTGTAATAAGGTTTTCTACGCCACATTTGCTATTTATGAAAGAAAGTTTTTTTTATTAAATTTTTAGTCATGAATTCGAAAAAGATTTAAAATCACTTATTGGAATTTCTACTTAAGGCAGAGGGCGATGCAGAGTATTGGAGAAAAAGTGATGTAACGACAGCACAAGAAACTTACGTTGTGGTCCAAAATACGAAATATTTTTATGGCGTCACAAAAAATTTTCCAAAACAAGTCTACGAGCAATGTTAAAGCGCCAATCCTGATTACGCCGCATGAATTTGTAAGCTATTTAATTAAGTGTTAGGACTGCAGCAACACCATAAATCATATTGCATACAAGAACCTTTTCAAAAAATTATTCTTAAATTACATTTTTACTAACTGTAAAATGTTAGATGTTTGACTTGCTGTAAAAATTTTGCAATTTCTAAAATCGTAAACTTTGGGTTTTGAATTTATTGTTAAGTAAACTTATATCGTTTCTTTGTATGTCAAAAAAACCTATGAGAGGCGGAACAGCCTACCAACCTAATACTCATGTACGACGGGATAAACTTTCATAAATTGTTTATTCAAGCCATAATAATTTTATGTCCAAAGTCCAGGTTAATAGCGTCACGAATTTCTAAAAAAAACAACAGCATTTAAATTTTAAAATTTTCAGAATAGGTTTATTAAAATTGTATTAATTTGTAAAATAATTACGTAGCTTATCTTACTCTGTAAATTGTCATTATTTCTCAGAACAAATTCTGCACTAAGCTGAAGCTGAGGACGTTGGTTGAATGCAAAAATGCGACAAAATTGTGACAGAATTAGAGGATAGCTGTCCCGTACCACTGCCGACCTATCCACAAACGTAATCTCCAACGTTTCTAACTCTGGCGCACAAAGTATAATTAATGATTTAATCCCATTTATTTAATATCTTCCAATAAAAAGCTTCTACAATTCAAGAAACCATTACTTCATTAAACTTAATTAGCATTTTTCTTACCTTTTAAGTTCAAAATTGAATGTTGGGGATGGGAATTTTCTCTATAAACGTCTACAGCTTGGGGTGGTATTTTATGTAATTCAATCCGATTATTATTGTACCAACCGCACAAATCTGTTACATACTGAGTGCCAAATCCTGTAAGAGCCGCGTCTAAAACTGGAAACCGATTTCCACTAAAGTTTTCGTTGTCCAAATGAATGTCAAATTTAAATTCTTTGAGATGCGCAAATTCATACAGGCCACTTCTTGCTGCTTCAAGAAAATCGAAATATTTAGTGTGGATTTGTAAGTACATTAATTCAGGAAAAATTCGCAAACAGGCGGTTATGCAATTTTTAGGAATGTAATCAGACTCTGTAAAAACTAAAAATTTCACACTCAGGGCAGGCTCATAATTAGAGAAGTATTCTTCCCACAAGTCGTCCTTAACAAACCGCTTCATTTTGAAAATAATTTTATTCAGGTTCGGAAAAGTTTCGTGAAACTGAAACCCAAGCGGGAAGTATTGCTTTCTCGTGTCACTGTCGTAAAGTTGTACGGGTAAACAGATTAGTGGAGGTGGTGCGGCTATACTTAGGCATTTAACTCTGGGAAGTACAGGCAGTTTGAAATTACCACTCTGGAACAGTAATTTAAGTGGAGATATCAACTCAAAATAGGTTAAAGTAGTTGCATTAGCTGTTACAATGGCGTTCAGAGTCTGCGCAGTTCTTTTGCGCGTCTCATGGTCCTCTAGTCCAAACAATGCAACGGAAATAGCGTGTAAATGAGGCGCTCGACTTACGAGACATTGTTCATATTTTTTTGGTGTTGAAAATGCAGGGTAAAAATTTAAGTTAGTGAGTAAATTAAAATTGTTCGCTTCTACAATTCTACGTGAATATTTTGTTTCAATTCTTTGTAATTTTGCAGCCACTCGTACAATTTCTTGAATGAGACGAACAGGCTCAAAATCCCCGCAAAGCGTCACATACTTTAGATTTTTTAAATATTTTTGAGATTTATCAGCGCTTTGAGATTTTTGAGCAAACAAATTCCACTTTTGGCTTTTCCATTCGATTGGGAATTCACTTAGTTTTAAAGATTCAACATTGGGTACTTGACGAATCAGTAATTGTCTCAAAATAAAAATAGCTGGAGGGTCGGGAGGCTTGTAGTAGTACTGGTTTTCTTTTAAGGGACAAAAAACTTGAACAGACAGCTCCCTAATTAAGTGACCGTAATTGCTCAGAAAATTTTGAATGCAAAATTGGTTCAATTTGCCATTAGTAAAAGTAAATGATGTCACAGGAAAGTTTTGAGAGGCTGATAAAACCCTCTGAAGTTCAACTAACGTAAATTTCGTTTGGAAATTATTTTCATGTCTAGGCTCCCTCCTTCTTGAATGTAGCACGTACGTGTGGCTGTCAAAATTGTAATCAAAATGCAAAGATGTTCTTGGAAATTTTTGTCGTAAGTAACTTGATGCAAAATAATTAAAATTAAGGTTAACGAGTCTGCACGTCAGAACTTCGGAATAGTTTAAGTCTTCAAAAATAATATCTGCAATCTGTAATACCAAAATAAAAACTGTTTACAACGAAATGTTTGCTTAAAATTGGATAAATGAATCATTTTTTGTGTGTACTAATTTAGCGCAAATGTGCAAGTATAATGGTAGTATAATGATATGCTGAGAAATAACTACAGTAAGTAATCCACATTCCTTATTTGATTTTGAGTTTTGTCTTAAAGGCAATGTTAGATTTTTAGAAAATTCTGTAAAAATATATATTTCATTCTCTCTCTCTGTTGAAGTGAACGGAAATATGCATATCTAGGGGCTTGTATTTTTTAGTGTTTTTTTTTACAAATGTTTTAAAAAATTCTGAATCCTAAAATAATAATTTAAAAAACATAATAATTTCAAAAAACATCTCGTCGAAGTCATATAAGGAATAAACAGGCTGCAAGGTTTCAAAATTTAAAGTTTTTAAACTTTGGCGGTTCGCCGCATCTGCGCAAAAATTTTTAAATCACAATTTATTTGATTTATATCCTATATCCGATCTGTGGTATTTTTACGACCGACTTGTAATTTTTGAAACAAACATGTTGTTTGTGCTTCAACGCGGCACATTTACATTTTGCAAAATAGTGGATGTTTTGAAATGCGCGCTTGGCAGTAACGTAGCAACGCAGTTTGAACTCTACAAATTAGATAATATTATTTTCATCTTAAATCATATAGCGATATTAAATTGCACATATTATATAGTTTAGCTTTTAAACTAATAAAATAAAGACAAATCTTCGTTTTCACAGCAAACGGAAATTTATGGCAGTATGCTATTAGTTTATTCAGCAGTAGAGTTGGGTGGTTTAAAATTACTAAGGAATTTGAGAACTTTAAAATGAAAAATAAAACATTCCAAATTTTTGAGAATTTGACACAAGAAAAGTTTCCAGGAGATTCGAATTTTGAAATTTTAAGAAACATTCTCAACTTTTAAAGTAATTTAAGTGGCGCTTAATAAGAGTCTAAGAATTAGGAAAAACCCTAATGACGTCACATATTGATGACTTTAAAATATTTTAGTGACAAAAATCTCTACGAGGTCGTTTTTTATTCGTAATTACCGGTAATGACCATTTTTAAATTTGGCGCGAAATAAAAAAAAGTTAAATACTCTTAAAGGACTTTAAATTTAATTTTAAAATGAAAAAGTAGTCCTTACAGTGGTCATTTTTTCAAAACTGACTATGATTTAGGTGGACGGCGACAAAAATGAATAGTGTTATGCATTTGATTGTATATTCTATATGTCTATCTAACGTAAATGATTTTAAGTTTAAAATCAGCGATCATGTACTTTGCATCGTAAATTAAAACCCTAAGTTTATGTTTCTACAAAAAATGTATACACAAATAAATAATTAATGTATTATTATACTTACCAATTGAATGCGGAATATTACGTTATTTTGAAACACGTCTGTATTATCATCAGAGGAAACAATCGCAGACTGGTGACGGCGTCTTTTTTGGCAGCTCTTAAAACTTCTAATGCAAGTAACACTGTTAGGTTGTTTCTGCATTTAAATATTTAAAATAATTTTAAATAAAAAAATACCAGTAAAATAATGTATTTTATTCTAGTAAATGCTCTAAGCAAGGTCTTGGATACGCACTGCTACTACTTAAAATTAAATCAAACGGAGTGACTGGATACATGAAAAGAGGTTATACGAGAGTGTTTATTTGGGTAGACAACATGTCATTACTGAATTAGACTATGGCTTGACAATATTGACAACCGTCACTGGCAACACGTATAAAAAGAATGTGATGGATATGCCAGGATAATTTTTGTTACATCCCAGTACTAATGTCATACGCATTATTAGTTGTGTACAAAAAACGAATTTCCTGAACCCTCACCTCTTGTGTTATTAATTATGTATATAGTATATACGCATGTAAAAGAAACACATACTTGCACCCTTTCTCTCTCAAAACATTATACGTACTTTATACACGCTTCCTGGAAAGGCAAAGTACAATATGACTGTGCTACTTTTAGAGATAATAAAGGATAAAAGTAATTATTCCAAAGCCAATGACACATAGGTATTTTCCAGTTAATGAGACTGTTGTGGAAAATGTTCGAGCTAAACTGTATGTATGTGATTAAGTACAAATTCAATGAGTTTGTTTTCAACAAAAGAGGATCACAGCCAGCATGCACTAAATTTTCACCTTTTCTTGAGGTATTTAGGTAGGTACGTGTAATATAGATTTTTCCCGTCACTTTTGACATTTATGAAATACATGTATTTTTGTCACATGTAATTATATGGTCATTATTAGTAGGCGTAGGCTAATCCTGACCATGACAATTGTACACACAGTGTTGTTTGATTTAAATTCTCAACAAAAATATATCTAATTATACCTAAATTCGGCGGTCATTCAACTTTTAAAAGGGGATTACTAATTAATTTTTGCTACCTGGAACAAGTTCCTTAATTATAACTTATTACTAACTTTTTTTGTGTCACTTTTTAAAAAGTTGAAAGTCAAAGCATTTTATGAAGTTCGATGCCAAAAAGTAAAGTTGTTAAATCACTTTTTGATTTAAGGTTTTTGTTTGTCGAATTTAAAAAAATAAAATACGAAGACTTTTTATAAAAATTCTGAGCACTTTTTTAAAAGTGGTCCAAGACTAAAAGTCACTTTGCGTCACATTGTGTATGTAACGATAATTATTTGTATTTGCATTGCCGGGCTCAGCTGTGTCGATACTAACTAAACAAAGTGGTGGCAAGCTTAAAAGAGCGCTTTCTTTTTTCAAATTTTAACTCCTGTTTTTTTAATTGCGGGAGGTCAGTTGGGTCAGTTGGGTGGGTTAAGCTTGAACTAAGTGAAATAGAAAATTCCCAGCATAGGAAAACAACAAAGTAATATACCTACTTCGATTATAACCTCTAACCAAATAATTACTACCTATTTACATAATTTAGTACATTGTTAAAATACTGGGCCGATTTTGACGCGCAATAGCTTATTTTAAAGCCCTTAAAAAACGAAAAATCCGATATTTTTTTGTTGACCTCGGACCCATACAACACAACCGGTTTTTTCACAAAAATTCGCAAACTGTTCAAATATTTTGCTAAACTCGAACATAATTAGATCCTGCTAATCATTACCTTTTGAATGATGTATCATTTAAGCCCATACTCATTGAGTCACCGGTCTGAAAACCGAATTTTTGGTTTCGACAAGTTTTTGGCGGAAATTGTCTCCTATCACTGTTATCTCATTGGGCCAGACACAAATAACGCCAGCCATGTAGACGGTATGTCACATTGAAAAAACACTGCATGTCAGACATAGCTGTTTAAGCAATGCTTACGAGGGTGACAACGAGGGTGGGTCGAAAATTTTGTAAATTTGAGTGGCATCATTAGTGTTTTGCCCCAAATCGGTCTATGATGTAGGCTGTCTGAAGTCTGCACTTTAAGCTGAGGTTCACAAATTGGTTTACTATCGAAGGTGGGTCGCTCTATTGTGCCAGGTATTTTCATGACGAAATATATATTATTACATTTCATTAAATGACATGAAATAATAATACTACTGTTATTTCACTAATGCTGACAGACAGAATAACCAATTGTCATAAAAGTTCTTTTATTACCGCTAATGTTTAAGGTTGCTCAGCTGGTCTGGTAAACAGACAATATTAGTTCTAATTCGAAAAGAATGCTGTTCTTTGACAAGCTCATCAGACCATCATCCCACAGTCAATCAGTCAATCATCAATCATCCCACATACGGACGAAATTAAATAATATTTAATTACTACCTATTCACATAATTTAGTACGTTGTTGAAATGTTGGGCCGATTTGGACGAGTAATAGCTTATTTTGAAGCTCTTAAAAAAATCCGATATTTTGTTTTGTTTACTTCGGACTAGTGTTGTAATTTGTTAACAATTGTTCTTTCCCCTTATGGTATTTAACATAAGAAAACAACCTGTGATTGGGCACAATTGTTGTTCAACATTTTCCAGTTTTAAATCTCATAAGAAAATCAAGAACAAACTAACATTGTGCACAAATTATAGCACTACTTCGGACTCGGACCCATGCAACACTTTTTATAGGGTTTTTTCACAAAATTTCGCAAACTGTTAAAATATCTCGCTGAACTCAAAGATAATTAAAGTATGCTAATCATTATCTTTCGAATGATGCATATCGTGGGCGAAGTATCAAATCCGCTTCCTTCCAATTTTCGCTGGAACCAAATCCGCTTCCTTCCATTTTACCTTAAAAACAAATCCTCTTCCTTCCAATTTTGATTTAAATGAGCGTTTTTGTTGACCAATTCATAATTACATGCATATGAAAAGTGCAAATTGCTCTATTTGCATCAAATCCTAAAACGCAAAACGTTCTAACTACATAGATTTTAAGACTGCAAATGGTTCTATCTACATGATTTTAAAAAAATCAAAATCTACTAAATACATGATGTTAGTCACAAACTGTTCTAACGACATGATTTCAAATGCAATTTGTTCTAACTACATAGGCTTAAGTTGCAAACTAATCAAACCGGGTACATAATTTAAAAAAAACAAAATGTTCTAACTACATTGTATTAAGTTGCAAAATGTTCTAACTACATTGTAATAAGTTGCAAACTAATCTAACCAGGTACATGATTTACAAAAATACAAAATGTTCTAACTACATTGTATCCAGTTGCAAACTAATCTAACTACATAATTTTAAAAAGCGCAAAACATTCTAACTACGTGATTTAAGAGCGCAATTTGCTCCAACTACATAGTTTTAAAAAGTTCAAATTGTTCTAACTACATGATTTTGAGTGGCAAACTGTTCTTACTATATGATTTTAAAAATTGCAAAATGTTTTAATTGCATATTTTGAAAATTTTAAACTGTTTTAGTTAAAAAATTTTACAAATGCGAAATGATCTAAATTTTGCACTTGTAAAATCTATATATCTATTAGTGTACAAGTTGCAATTAGAACCATGTAGTTAAACCATTTTGAAATTTTTTTTTATGTAGTTAGATAAGTTTTTAACTGAAAACCATGTAGTTAGATCAATTTCCATTTTAAAACTCTGCAGTTAGAACAGTTTGTTACTAACATCATGTAACTGTTATTTAGTGGATTTTGAATTTTTTAAAATTATGTAGTTAGAACAATTTGCAGTTTTAAAATCCATGTTGTTAGATCGTTTTGCGTTTAAGGATATGATGCAATTAATACATTTGGCACTTTTTAAAATCATGTAGTTAGAACAGTTTGCCACTCAAAATCATGTAGTTAGAATATTTTTAACTTTTTAAAACCATGTAGTTGAAGTAAATTGCGCTCTTAAATCTCTAAGAATGTTTTGCACTTTTTAAAATTATGTAGTTAGTCGTGTAGTTGATTAGTTTGCAACTTAATACAATGTACTTAGACCATTTTGAAACTTAATACAATGTAGTTATAAAATTTTGCAACTTAATACAATGTAGTTAGAACATTTTGTATTTTTTAGAGTGCAAAATGTTCTTATTACGTGCTTTTGAGTTTTACACGTAGTTATAGCTTTTTGCACTTCTTAAACGTTATATTTAGATCATTTTGCAATATTTTTTAACTAAAAAAGTTCAAAATTTTCAAAATATGCAATTAAAACATTTTGCAATTTTTAAAATCATCTAGTAAAAACAGTTTGCATTCAAAATCATGCAGTTAGAACATTTTGAACTTTTTAAAACCATGTAGTTAGAGCAAATTGCGCTCTTAAATCATGTAGTTAGGACACTTTGAACTTTTTAAAACTATGTACTTGGAGCAAATTGCGCTCTTAAATCATGTAGTTAGGACACTTTGAACTTTTTAAAACTATGTACTTGGAGCAAATTGCGCTCTTAAATCATGTAGTTAGGACACTTTGAACTTTTTAAAACTATGTACTTGGAGCAAATTGCGCTCTTAAATCATGTAGTTAGGACACTTTGAACTTTTTAAAACTATGTACTTGGAGCAAATTGCGCTCTTAAATCACGTATTTAGAATGTTTTGCACTTTTTAAAATTATGTAGTTAGATTAGTTTGCAACTTGATACAATGTAGTTAGAACATTTTGTATTTTTTTAAATCATGAACCTGGTTAGATTAGTTTGCAACTTAATACAATGTAGTTATAACATTTTGCAACTTAATACAATGTAGTTAGAACATTTTGCAACTTAATACAATGTAGTTAGAACATTTTGCAACTTAATACAATGTAGTTAGAACATTTTGCAACTTAATACAATCTAGTATTTTGTTTTTTTTTTAAATTACGTACCTAGTTAGATTAGTTTGCAACTTAAGCCTATGTAGTTAGAACAAATTGCATTTGAAATCATGTTGTTGGAACAGTTTGTGACTAACATCATGTATTAAGTGGATTTTGATTTTTTTAAATCATGTAGATAGAACCATTTGCAGTCTTAAAATCCATGTAGTTAGAACGTTTTGCGTTTTAGGATTTGATGCAATTAGAGCAATTTGCACTTTTCATATGCATGTAATTATGAATTGGTCAACAAAAACGCTTATTTAAATCAAAATTGGAAGGAAGCGGATTTGTTTTTAAGGTAAAATGGAAGGAAGCGGATTTGGTTCCAGCGAAAATTGGAAGGAAGCGGATTTGATACTTCGCCCCATACCGGTTTACGGCTACCGACCGGAACAGCAGAACATATCACAAGAGCCGTTTCGGTCGGCAGCCGATTGAAAAACCGTCGGTTTTCCACCGTCGGCTTTTCGCTTTGTTTCTACATTGAAGGGATCCTCCACAAATAACGTCAAGCGTCGTTTCAATAGTTAAAGGAGCCGTCCATAAATGACGTCAAGGGTCGTTGCAAAAATTAAAGGGGCTGTCCATAAATGACGTCAAGGGTCGTTGCAAAAATTAAAGGGGCTGTCCATAAATGACGTCAATGGTCGTTGCAAAACTTAAAGGGGCTGTCCATAAATGACGTCAAGGGTCGTTGCAGAAATTAAAGGGGCCGTCCATAAATGACGTCAGAGATGGATGCAAAAGTAATTGGTGTCGTCCATGAATGACGTCTATGGTCGTTCTAAACATTGAAGGGGTTATGCCCAACTGAGGTTTATTACATTTTTAATGTTTGGGACGACCACAGACGTCAATTATGAACGACCCCTTTAATTCTTGCAACGAGTTATTTGTAGACGATCCCTTTAATGTCCTTAAAAGACGTCACAGGTCAGGTCGCAAAGTTTATTTTGGAAGTGATGACATAACATGTTAAATATAAACATTTTCAAAAAAGTTAAGCTGATAAAAGGGTCCTAAAATGAAGATTTTTCGATGACGTTGTGTACGGATGATCCCAATTGTACTCAGGTTTGAATGCTTAACCTCTTAAGCATCAATAATATATATAAAACATAAGTTGTATTTTATGAAAAATGGAGATAGTCAGATTTGCTTTTACTCCACAATGGTGATAGTCAGATTTGCTTTTAGTCCAAAATGGAGATAGTCCGATTAGCTTTTAGTGCTGAATGGAGATAGTCAGTTTTGCTTTTAGTCCAAAATGGAGATAGTCAGTTTTGCTTTTAGTCCAAAATGGAGATAGTCAGATTTGCTTTTAGTGCTGAATGGAGATAGTCAGTTTTGCTTTTAGTCCAATATAGATATAGTCATATTTGCTTTTAGTGCTGAATGGAGATAGTCAGTTTTGCTTTCAGTCCAATATAGATATAGTCATATTTGCTTTTAGGGCTGAATGGAGATAGCTAGATTTGATTCTTTGCCGACGATATTTCACTCAGCAAGGCTCTAGCATTACAATATATGTGCAAGTATGCCAAAATATTTCACGGGATGCACGGGTTCAAAAAAATGATTCGGTGCCTACCGCGGTAAATCGGCTACTGTGGATATCCACGGCCAGCCGCGTCTGCGAAAAACTTCCAATCGGCTACCTATCAGCCGTTGAACAGGCATGCTTCGCCCACGATATGCATCATTTGAACCCACACTCATTGAGTCACCGGTCTAAAACCGAATTTTTGGTTTCGACTAGATTTTTCCGGGAACTTCAAATTGTCTTCAATCACTTAGCTTATTAAGGGACCGGACACAAATTCGCCATCCATGTTGAGGGTAGGTCACGTTGAAAAAATTTGACACTTCATGTTAAGCATAGCAATTCCTACGAAGGTGACAAGGTTGATGGGTAAAAATGTCATAATTTCGAGAGACACAATTTGTGTCCGTCCCCAAATTGGTTAACGATGTAGACAGCGTTCATTTCAAACTTAGGTTTACAGAATGACCAATGACTACTAAATATAATTATGTTAAAGTTCAACGTAATATATCAATAGTTTAAAAAAAACCATCTAAAACGTGTTGCATGGGCTGGTTGTAAAAAAATAGCTAACTAGTAAGAACATGAGTAATAAGTAAGAGTTTTACATGGAGATAAAAGTATGTGTAACCTCATGGCATACAAATTGGTATCAGTGATAAGTTTCAGCTTTATATTCTAATTTAGTAGCAGAGTCTAATTTGGTTCAAGCTCAGTGGTATTGCAACTGTTTTTGAATGTTTAAGAAAAAATGGGTTCTATTCAAAAAATAGCCATAAATTTTGTCGTATGGGCTGAAAGTGAAAAAAGAATATTAAGTTTTTTTTATTTTCAAGTACATTAAAATGGTACATTTTTTCGTCAAAATAGTATTTCAAAACGGTTTCGGATTATGTGAATAGGTAGAAATAAAATTGGTCTAGTATTTCAAAAGCGTACTAAATTACGTAAATAGGCACAATTAAATAATACTATGAATTAATCGTGGAAGAAAAACAATTACAAAAGCATATAGCACAACACTAATTATATTATACTACATAATATTACTCCCCCACATTACTGTTAAGGCTGCCCTTAAACAAGGGGCGAAGCCCCTTGTTTATTACCTATATAATTACAGGATATAACATGCATAAGGCATAACTAATACTCCGGCTGCACGCACAGGTTATGACTATGACAGATATGTGGGTAAGAGAAGGGGGGGGGGGGAGTGTGAGCTAGAAACACCTACGTATGAAAAATATTTGCATGACACGTGTAACGACACACCAAACACTTATATACACGATAGTGGGGAGGGGGATGGGATGAAAAAATACGGTTAAAAATTCTGCGTAAAAACACAGTTAAAATGATTTGGTTATTGTTTTATGCGGATGGTCCATGAATGACGTCGCCAAAGTCATCACACTTTTATTGACAGAAAGTAATGGACAGAGAACCTGACACCTGGCCGGAGCGATACGAAAGGAGTTCCAGATCCAAGTGCAGCCAGATTACAGGTAAAATTCACAACTTAATTTTGATTTATGATTTACGATTTTGGTCCCTTGACCCTAACCAATTTTTAACTGAATATACTTAAGCAAAACTCGTAGATTGGGAAGAACAACACGAAGAGACACGCCAACAGGAAAATATAAACATACAGTATTTCAAACTTATTTTTGTTTCTTTTATTTTCAGAAATTCTTTGGCCCCAACACGGACCATGTTGCCAATCCCCTTGTAATTTTCAAATACTCTTGGGCGTCTCCATTTTCTTTCTCCTTCCCCACGAAAATTGCAAGCCAGGAAAATCAAAAAGAAAAATATGATTTTAAGAAGTGTAGAATTTAAGTTCTCTGTCTTCCAAGTGCCATTGTGGTACTGCCCGATCTTCTTTCCTCCACGTCGATCCTGGGCTTGGCATTCTGCTCCAGGGCATCTCTCCTTGGAGTTCTATCAATTGCTCCTAGTTGATGATTTTGGAAGATTGATGAGTCGAGTCTTCAGCCGTTATCTCTTTCTATGGATCTTCTTTTTGTCTGTCAGATAGTCAGATAGCTACGGCTGTCTGATCGATTGAGGTCAATCTGTAGTAGATGATCGCGTGCATCTTCATTCCCTTCTCACACATTACAACTTTAAACACCACACAAATGCAAGTGCAAAGTGCCATATTGGTTCGTGGGTTGATCGAACTAACCAGTTTTCCTAAAATTATCGTTAAATTGTCCTATTCCAAAACGCATTGTAGGAGCACCACTTTTAACCACCTAAAAATGCATAGGCAAAGTAACATTTTGTTGTTGGGGTTAAATTAAACCAACTAGTTTTCTTAAAGTACCTGTTAAATGGACCAATGTCAACACGCGCATAATTATAAATTATAAAGGACTAAACTACAAGTAACAACATGTATAATTAACACTTGTGATATCAACGCAGCTAATCCTAACTACGATAAAGAATAGTAGAGAGCGAAATAGAATGTCTGGCATGTTACATAAATAACGTCAGCCAAATATCATTACATTATTGGGATGATCCATAAATGGCGTCACCCAAACTTGTATATTCTTGAAGAAATAGTTTGTCAGTGACGTTACGCACATTACTATTCTTACATTAAGATAGTTTATAAATGACGTAGCCCTAATTATTACTTTTTTATTTAGATGTCTGTAAATGAGCTTGTGTTGCCTTCTAGAAAACTTTCGTTATTCTCTAGCTAGGATGCACACTTGGGTAAGAGACGTATGTGGGGGTGTCTCTGAAAAGAGGAGGGGTTAACTCAATAATTATTAGTCAATAACACAAGTTTATTCTCGTAAGCTGGTCTTACGCACCATTCTCTTTATTCACTTACAAGTTAATACAAATTACACAATTACAATCTTGAATCAACTTGGAATAATTAACCTAGCTTGGCGGTGTTACAATGCTGCCAAGTCACTACTTCTATTTATACTAGTAAGTAAGTTAAGATCGATCAAACTTTGGTAGATTACCTTGGGATGCAACAATGGGGCAATTAGATACTCTTCAGTGGTCTTCACTGTCCCGTACCAGAGTGAGACCGAAGTCTTTAAAGTCTTGAGTGTGTAGGCTGAAAGCTTTTTCAAGTCTTCTAAGTCATTGGTACATGACTTAATTCTTCTAAGTGTTTCGCGTAAATCTTACTATTAACCTAACACCTAATTAGTAACAACTCTAGCGTACCCTTAACCTGTGTAAAGGAGACCAAGAAGTTACTAAGTCTTTTGCAGTCAACCTAACTGTCCCTATTGCCTAATTAATAACAACTCTGCGTGCCCTCAACCTGTGTTAAGGAGACCAAGAAGTTATTAAGTCTTTCGCGATCTGCAAAAATGTTCCTTACACCTTTTAGTAATAGGTCTAGCGTACCCTCAACGTGTGTTAAGGAGACCGAAATATTACTAAGTCTTTAGAGAATTCTAAGTCTTTGGAAAGACAAGAATACTCTAAGTCCTTAAAATATTCAAAGTCTTTTGCAAGACTAAAATATTCTAAATCTTTTGCACACAGCCTAACTTACCTACGTAAGTAAGTTCGTGATCTTAGACACTTTTTGTCTAAGTCTTTGGCGAAGATGGTAAGCTATAAAAACTGCTAAGTCTTTGAGTCAACCCTAACTTGGAACTTCACTTGACTTAACTTACGCAGCTTACGCCTCAATAACTCACGAACACAGACCGGCTATCCGACGTAAGCTCCTCCGAGTATTTATAGGAAAATTCTATTACATATGCATTAGCATGTAATAGCCGGAGGAACGTTTAAATAACGAATCCCTCAAAGTACTTAAATTTAATGTGTTTTAGGAAAATACCAGATGTTCTCTACATCCTGCGTTCTTATTCTATTTTTAGCTTATTTAAATGTGTTTCTGTCATGAGCTTTGATTGATGGTATTTGGTTGCTATGTTTACCATTGCGTACATATATGCACGTGTACAATCGTTTTTAGTTGGTCTTAAAACGTTAGGTAACAGGTGGCCACTAGAGTCCTATTCTTCCTGTTATATACATATATGCAGGTGTTCTTGTGATTCTATGAAGTATAAAATCGTTTGCCAGATGGCTGTTCACCAACTAATGCAATGGTGACAAAAACGTTTTTTATGTGTAGTAGTATGGTTATGCTCACTACTACACTATTTGGAAAACGTAAGAAATTGGTATATTTTACGTTTTCTTACTGACATGAGTGTCACTTGTAGTAACACTCACTTATCACCAATACGACATTTTGTGAGAAATCCGTATTATTGATAATCTCCAGCATCTTATAATGCTATATTAGTACACATAGGTACCTACCTCCACTAAACTCCTACCTACTTGTAAATGAAAGATTCATTCGTTTACTCAAACGACATGAGGAAGAATGTAGCGATGTTTACGTGTGGTGAGATGCAGATTGGAGAGAAGCTAACACGTGTGCATGTATATTGGATTACAATGGCATACAGCACAACGTACATTCTTGACCTGTCCATCGTTCCTCTCTCTGCTCTCCTCTTCCTTCATCTCTCTTCTACACTCTTCCTCTCTCCTCTCTGTGTGTAGCAGGAATGGGATAGGAAAATGTAGTAACGTTTCACTCATTTCTAAGTGTAGAAACGTCAGATTCTAACACTTGCTCGTATTATCCTTCTTACATCTCGATGGCTTACGAATAACGTCGCCCATGTCACTATTTTTTGGAATAGTCTATAAACGACGTCGTCTTTATCATTCCTGATAATGTTTCTGATGAAAAGTTGCAAACTGTCAAACAAGAAATATCTGTAGCTGATCATAAAATCCTAATTTCTACTAGAATATTTTTGATCGTTGCTACAATAAAGACCTACACACCTATTACATATAATATAAGCCGAAAGCTCAGCATCTACTTTGGGCCCTCAGTGGAAAAATCCAGCGCTTCGCGCCGGATTTTTCTTTGGGTAGTGGATGTTTGTGTTGAACACAAGCGTGTCATTATTATGAATTAATTTTGAAAACTTTTTTAAGCCTCGTGGGCTTGCCCGCGCAACCTTCCTTTTATGTATGAAATATGACAGAGTATTGACTACTGTCAAACTTCTCACAGACTCATGACAACTTTTACAATTGCGTCATATTACAGTCAGGAAGCAAAATGTGAGTGAAAAGTGATGAACAGATTAGGATTTAATTCTAAAGGGTCGATTCCGACTGGGTTGCATTAAAGGTTGTAAAATTTTAGTGGCCCTTATTAGTACTAAGCATTAAAGCGGTAGGAACAATCGGGTTTGCGAATTCAGATCAGCACTGTTAACCCCTCTCCCTAAAATAATTATTTACTCGACCCCATGGTGACTGGCCTACGTCGTGTTCGTATGCAACATTTGCATATTCAAACTCATGCATAAGAGTGCTTAGATAATCACAAGCGGTTGCACACGGGTGAAAACTCACCACACAAAAATCGTCTTATTTCAATTCAAATTCGAGAAAAAGGCTTCAGATATCAAATGCGCCCTGAAATATTTCTTACAAAGCACTGAATGCTTCAACATGCATTTGCACACACAAAAGGAACACTGTTTAAATCTTTAAAACGAAATTTTTATGCAGCTCAAATAAAGTGCTGCATAAACAAATCAAGTAAAAGTTAATAATCTAATTTAAATTTAATGTTAAAAAACAAACAAGTACTTGACTCTAGTCCGGTGTGAGCTAATGCGACACTTCAGATTTTACGGGGGTGAGCCATTTTCTTGTGAGCTTTGTGTAGGTACACCTGATCCATACATAACACCCTTGATACCCACAAACGCACTCACACTAGTGAAAAACTTTTTCACTGTCCACAATGCCCCTACCGCTCTGCTAAGATATAAGGTGTGCGTAACTATGTCCAATGGCGTCACAGGCAATTACAATAATATAATAGCTGAAGAGTTTTACACTTAACAAAATTGATGCTCCTTACTAACACCTAATTCCATCTTCACTTGAATGCAACATATGCAAAATCACATATATTACGCGTAAATGTGGATTCACACGGATCAAGGGCCACACCAATGCACCCAATGTGACTTTGCTAGGACGTCATTCAGACATTCCCACTACCATTTAAAGAAGCTCAGTTCCACCAACATTCTGGCAAAACAATTTCAGCTGTGAGTTGTCTCATAAACGGTTTTGCACAAACGTGATGCTCTTACATATTTTTATACACACGAAGGAAAAAGCTTTCGTATGTGCATTTTGTGACAAAAGTTCTTAGCAAATACTCAATAAACAAAAAGCATACAAGATTCTGTAATACATTGCAAAAAGATGCAAATATGTTAGAGAGGCACTCACATATTCACAGGGGCAAGAAGCCCATCAGCTGCTTTTCTGTATGTATATTCCTGCAAGGCATACCTTTTTAACACGCAAATGCGTACTCACACAGGGGAAAAACCTTAATTTTAAATCCATCATTGTCCACACTGTTCTGCTTGGAGTTTAGACCTTGCTATTTTAAGAGCGAAATATTATTGACTGATATTTGAATCTAATTGTTACTTACTAAAAATGCAGTAATTATGTTGCAGTATTGACACCAAGTTTACAAAACTGCTTTTGAAATTGCTTCAGCAAGTTCCGCCAGGGATAGCGCGGGATCAATAATTATTTTATGTCACATATAATTAGCACAAACATGTGTTCTAAAATTCCGCATTTAACAATAATATTGGCTTCTGAGGGTAGGAAAGTACAATTTAACGTAGTTTGTTTTATAACAAAACGACACCTTATTTCCACATAAAACCGCTGTGATCTTCTCATGCAAATATTTATGTCAAAATAGTTACAAGCTTAATAAATAAAAAACAAAAACTGTTATTACGTACCTGCAAATAATTTGTTTGTAAAGAGATCAATTATGCTTTATATTTCCGAATGTGCGGCACACTTTTACTTGACAACTAAACAAGTACGTTTTGCAAAATTCATCAAGCATTGTGCAATGATTTTGTTTTGTTTGTTCAGATGCAGCGAAATATTGTATTTGTAGAACGTAACATGGCACAATTTACACGCAAGTTAAACTTTAGTTTAATATTGTCTTCTTCCCTGGTAATATTCAAGATTCCAGCAGAAGACTTAGCTCAGTCACTTTTCTTTATTTAAATGGCTTCTCTTGAGTGTGCTCCTTCATGTAAAATGCCGGATTACTATCCATTTGCGTGCTCTTTTTTACATAGTTTGCATTACAAATGAAAAACAATTTTGTCACGCAACCCAAATAAGCAACTCAACCCCAAAGCGAATTGATTTGTTATTGAATTTTGTATGCAACTTTCTTCATGCTACACGTTAATTACAATGTGAGCGATCTCTTTGTCTCAAAATTGACCAAGTTATGTTTATGTATATCTCTCGCATGAGTTTACACGTGACATTTGAGTAGTGTCAGCTATTTTGTCAGCGAGAAGTCAAATTTGTTCTGGAGATCACGACTGAAATTTAATTACCAATCCTTGCGAAACGACGTTAAATTTTATAATTTTTTGAGGAAATCATCTTTGGCTCCGTCCTAAATGTTAAGAACCCACACGAGAAATGAAAGTGAACGAAATTAAGCCAGTCATTGTCGTTCATGCCTGTTTACGGCTACCGACCGGAACAGCAGAACATATCGCAAGAGCCGTTTGGGTCGGTAGCCGATTGAAAAACCGTCGGTTTTCCACCGTCGGCTTTTCGCTTTGTTTCTACATTGAAGGGATCCTCAACTAATGACGTCAAGCGTCGTTCGTTTCAATAGTTAAAGGGGTCATCCATAAATTACGTTAAGAGTCGTTGCAAAAATTAAAGGGGCCGTCCATAAATGACGTCAAGGGTCGTTGTAAAAATTGATGGGGTCATCCATAAATGGCGTCAAGGGTCGTTGCAAAAATTAAAGGGGTCGTTCATAAATGATGTCAGAGATAGTTGCAAAAGTAATTGGTGTCATCCAAAAATTAAAGAAGTCGTTCATAATTGACGTCTATGGTCGTTCTAAACATTGAAGGGGGTATGCCCAACTGAGGTCTATGTACTTTTCCAATGTTTAGGACGACCATAGACGTCAATTATGAACGACCCCTTTAATTCTTGCAACGATACTTGACGTCATTTATAGACGATCCCTTGAATATCCTTAGAAGACGTCACAGGTCGGGTCGCAAAGGTAATTTTGGAAGTGATGACATTACATGTTAAATATAAACATTTTCGAAAAAGTGAAGCTGATTAGAGGGCCCTAAAATGATAAATAAAAATGATTTTTTGATGACGTTATGCAAGGATAATCCCAATCGTACTCAGGTTTGAATGCTTAACCTCTTAAGCATCATTAATATATAAAACATTAGTTGTATTTTATGAAAAATAAAGATAGTCAGATTTGCTTTTAGTCCAAAATGGAGATAGTCAGATTTGCTTTTAGTGCTGAATGGAGATAGTCAGTTTTTCTTTTAGTCTAATAAAGATATAGTCATATTTGCTTTTAGGGCTGAATGGAGATAGCCAGATTTGATTCTTTGCCGACGATATTCCACTCAGCAATGCTCAAGCATTACAATATATGTACAAGTATGCCAAAATATTTCACTGGATGCACGGGTTCAAAAAAATGATTCGGTGCCTACCGCGGTAAATCGGCTACTGTGGATATCCACGGCCAGCCTCGTCTGCGAGAAACTTCCAATCGGCTACCTATCAGCCGTTGAACAGACATGTTGTCGTTTTGTCTGAAACTAAGTTTAAGAAAGAACTTTGAAGTAATAATGTGAATGGCTTTTGTCTTGTAGTGCCTTTTAGCTTCAAGCTGGTTACTCATGGATACTTGCAAAATTGACTGTGTACATTTGGAATTTTTGCCGGCGAACCTACTTTTTGGCACTCGCTTCGTCACAATTTTTAAATTAATGGATGTTGACTTGTGTTCTATTCATTTATGTTTATTCTACAAATGTCGGGATATTCAAAAACAAGTCTAACCATGAATATTTAAAAATTTTATGATTTAGGTGACGAGACGGCTACAACGGAGTCACAGATATGAGATTTCAATGTTTTTCCATTGTGTGAGCTCTACCGTGTTTGAGCAGCTGACGTTAAGTTTTCGTTCTTTTATTACAGATCTAGCATTCCAAAACCTTCTTCTTAGCCATGTTATTGTCTCGCAACTTTGCTTTTTTTGATGTACAAAAATGATTTCATGAGTACTTGCCCATTTATTTACGGAAATTTCACAAATGAATAAAAAGGGCTTTTTTTGTGTAGGCGACATACATACAATTTGAACTGCAATTGTTTGTGTGCAAAAAAAAGATTTACTTCAGAGTTGCTACGGATAATTGGTTTTCTGCTTAGTAGATTTTTTAAGTCACATTAAAATAAGATTTCTTCCTTCGGAAAATCTTTGCAATGAATTGCGTTTTTGAGCAGCACTAGCAATGTTGTTTATCTGTAAAATAAATTATGCAGACTCATATTAATGAAAAACTTACGAAACAGTAATTGCAATTCTTAATTTATTTTAGAAATTCTTTGTTTGTAATCATCATAACCTTACAGAACAATATTGTAGTACTTGCTACAAAAATAATATCATAGGTATATTGTCAAGCTCCAAATAGAAGCTGGTTCTCCAATAAAAACTGGTTTTTGATAGTGGCCGCGGGAGTCTACCAATAAGCAATAATGTTATTTTCTTAATCTCAAACTTGGTATTTTTTAAACAAGCTGGGGGTCTCAATTCAGAACTTTACAGGTACAAGTAAAAGCATTTAAGTATACTTAGTAAGTAGGCTAGCTATTTAGCTATACTTATATTTAATTATCTAAACAAAAAATAGAAAGGGCTTGTGTTTTGGAAGCAAAGAGCTAACATTTCTTATAAAGTCAGGCAGGATATAGTTATTTATATTTAGTATATGATTATATAAGAAGTAAAGTAGGAATACCATATCAAAGCATTCTATTTACGTTTTTTCCAGTAATCCTACAATTTATATTTCAGTCACTTTTCAGTTCCAGTTTTCAGTTGCAGCTCACACATCCTCTAGAAATATTATAATAATTATTGAC
The DNA here is from genome assembly GCA_949802685.1 of Dicyrtomina minuta. Lineage (NCBI taxonomy): Eukaryota > Metazoa > Arthropoda > Collembola > Symphypleona > Dicyrtomidae > Dicyrtomina > Dicyrtomina minuta. Next base: position 48,613 of record CATKUY010000390.1, on the reverse strand, counting down.
TTGCTTTGATTTTTGCTCCTCCGCCTGAGGTTAATAATTCAACTAAAAAAAGTAAGTTATTAACCATGGACGACTTGATTCGATGCAGCTATGACGGTTGCAATTATAGAGCTATTGATTTTCAAGATTTGGTTTCGCATTTCAGAATTTACCACAGTCTGCGGAATTTCAAAACGTGCCCCTTCTGTTACAAAATATTTGAGATATTTAATTCGTTAAAAAAGCACGTCGAGCTTTTCCATTTAAATAAGAAACTACGTAGATGTGTCTTTAAAGGCTGCATTTTTGCGACATATAGTCCAATTGGTTTACGAGTCCACAGAAGAAAACACAACCGACCATTACAATTTACTTGCAAAAAATGCGGTGACATGTTCAGTACCCTTACTGACATCGCAAAACATCAGCGGCTAAATAAACGTAAAAACATAATAATACTTCACATTATTCCACAAAGCCAAGAAATATTTATTTGCGCATCTAACAGTTTTATTGAGCCAATTTGCAGAATTTACTTTAAGTAACATTTTTATAAATTATCATAAATTGTCATTTTAGATTTATTTAAATACAATCTGCAAACTAAGAGTTAATTCCTATAGTACTGTGTGCATTGATAATTAAGCTAGATTAAAGTAATCAACATTTCTGTTCAGATGTGGGTCTTACAAACTTGAAAAAATATTGTATTGCAGATTCAAACAAATTAATTATTCTAAGCCTTTATTGTAATTAAATTGTTGTTTTCAGCATGTAAAAATGCATCATACGTACGCCCAGCAGAAACAAGTTCTTCACTGGAACAAGAAACAGCTAGAAGTGCTGCCGGTTTTGCATTACCTGAATCTGCTCCAAGTGACCAGGTTGTTTCAACTTGTGACCCAAGTGATGAGGTTCAAGCAAGTCGAAATTCTGAACATCAGTCAAATCAGCCATTTGAGGCACTTGGTCCAATAAATGTGGATGATTCAATGCGACTTGGAGCGGAGCAGGATGCGCATGAAGTTCAATCTTCGACTAACATCTACCGTCCGGAAAGGATTAATACTGTTCAGCTTCATCTAGGAAACGAGTTTGTTCCTCATGCCCAACAATTAAGATTAAATTTCAACTCTCAACCTAGAAGTTTAAGCAGGTCAATAACTCATGTACCTCAGCCAACTGAAAATTTGTTCGTTCCAATCTTCCTTCCGCAACAAATTGGGGACCAGCAACAATTAAGTGATAATCCGCAGGACGATCATGCTGAATTCGACCCGCATCATCACCAGTAATAAATCTAAGGTCGATTATATAATTCAAGAGAAATACGATGACTATTATCATGCTAAAAACAATGCATTTTTAATAGCAATCCTTTATATTCCTTGAAGCTTATGTCAACCTTTGAAATAATTATATATTCTACAAAAAGTGATGTCAAAAACTGCACTGACTACGTTTAAAAAAGTTTCAAGCAAATCATCTTAAAAAAATGCTAGACGTGTGATCTACATTGCAATAATGGGATTTATGTCATTCAAAACGAGATGTTCTTCATTCAATGAAAAAGAAAATTATATAAATATACTAAATCGTCATGGTTTGACACAGTTTTAATTTTTTAAAGAAGAGACCGAAAGTGCAGTGTAGATAAAAACACATTTTAATACGCCCAAATAAATACAACTGTACATAATATTTAATTACATACTTCGAACAGTGCAGTGCAAATAATTAAAATCCAATAGGCACAACTAACATTAAGACTCAAAGGAAGAGAGATACATTTGCAATTAGTTCAGAGTTACTTGCGAAGTTTAAATACTTAAACGACATCAAAAGATTAACTAGGGCGTCACGTGAGAACCCACACCAGGGGAAACCCATTTTATTATGCTATGAGTTCCTATAGTTGTTCTGAAACGTACCCTTTGGACTTTGGATAATCACATCAAAAGGCACACCAAAGAAAAATCCAGCGCTATAATCTAGCGGCATACTGAAGAAAAACCATTTGAATGCAATTTTTGTGAGTACTCGGCTACTGGTTAAAGATAATTAGGTGTGTATATAATGTATATAAAAAAACTATTCAAGTGCGAAAAGTGTGGCTTTACAGCTGCTTGGCAAGAAAATAAAAAGAAGCACATGCTATATTAGACAGTTTTCCCAAAAAGGAAAGCTAAACTTTCATGAAATTAATTGCAATCAAAACGTAAAGCAACGTCATGCTAGTTGGATTGAGCGTAAACAGCTAAGTATGAATGATAATTAGGTAATTGAAATAATGCTTGTTAATCATCCACTGACAAGTCCCTCGAGGACCCATGCAAAAGAAAAACCATTTAAATGTAACACATTGGACTTTGCTGGAGCCTAAGCTAGCACATTAAGAAACGACAACGACATTAAAACATGACCCAATCTAAATAAAATAAGAAACTTTGTATGTTAATATTGTGCACACAAGTGTTCTACTTAAAGGAGGAACTCCATAATCACAACCACACACACACACACACACACACACAAAAGAGAACTTAAATGGCTCTGTATGTGGGTTATGCAAGAAACAGTTCACAGTATTTGCAAGCCAGCCGGAAGTTGCATGAAATGATTTGCAAATTAAATCCAAAGCAAAGTGACAAGGATTGGATGCGCCAGCAAAAGAAGTTCAACTCTAAGTTGTGCGAATATCATCATTCATCATCGTATATATCTTATTTGAAACTGCACATTATGAGTCACACGGGAGTAAAACCATTTAATTACATGTACTCTTTTCTTCTACGAAACGACAACGAGAGAAGGTATTTACAGGTACTTAGGAACGCACACTAATGAAAAGCTAAATAAATTTCAGCACTGCGACTTTGCTCCGAATCACAAGTATAATATAGTATTGATTACGTACGCTGACGTCATAGTGAGCGTTAGATCTATAATTATTATACATTTTTTTAGGGCAACGAAGTTTCTTTTGTTATACAATTATTATTGTCATGATAATTTAACCTAATGTTGGTGATTCAGAAATTTACAATTTAAACCATACAAAACAAAACAAAACTGAAAACCTGAACTCAGTTTCGACCCCGCGCCCAAGTGACTGATCCGTGACTTGAAAAACTCAAGTATTAGTGAACAACCATACCTAACCAGCGCTGCTAAAAAACAGTGTGATTATTGCAAAATGTAAATAAAATTGTTTCATTAATTATACTAATCTGACAATACTACAAAATATTCAACGTTTTTGCTTTGTACTACGTAAGTTTGTCCACATGTCCACCACTCACATGCACATGAAAGTTAAAACAGCTTGGTGTCAATTTTGCGGCAAAGGGTTTGCCACAAATCAAAAGAAGAAATCCCATGAACGTATCTGCAATCTGCTTCAGAAATCCAAAGCAATCCCAGGCCAGTTTATATCAGAGCCAAATGCGGTTTCAATGCAAATTCTGCAATCCAAAAATGCAATTTAAAAGTCAGATTACGCTTCACTTAAGGACTCATACTCGTGAGAGACCATGTAAGTGTGACATAATATGTGACTACGCTGGGTCTTCTGCTAGAGTCATCAAATGTCACGTGGAAAGACGACACAATCCAAATAAAGTTAGAAGCTTCGCCTGTGCATTGTGCCAAAAAATGTGTTTAACAAAAGGAGATCTTTATCGTCATATCTTCACACACACAAAAGAATATGTATATAATGCTGTGTGTGTGAGTTTTGCAAGAAGCAGTTTGCAAATTAAATCCAAAGCAAAGTGACAAAGAGTTAGTTGACAGCAGAAAAGCTGTTAACTTTAAGTGTAAATTGTGCGAATATTCTGCAACGAATAGAAGCGATTTAAAAATGCACCTGGTGTGGAATACGGGACTTAAACTTATTAAATGTTCGTTTTGAAATTATGCAGCGGCGGTGCAAACGAATGTTTATGCACATTTGAGGATGCACACCAATTAAAAGCCACACAAATGCCATCATTGCCACTTTAGAGCAATTCGGAAGTCGCAAATAGCTAAACATGAAAAACGGCACTTCTCAAATTGAAATGTTTGCTAAACTGTAATAATAAAAATTGTGAGTGATTTGTGTTGAACATAATGTGATGTTCAACAAATACAATATTTAAGCACTGATTAGGGCTCACAACTTTCCTGAGATCAATCTTTATTTTTTCTGTAATAGAAAGTAGCCAAAGGATTATTAGTTTGAAAAGAAGTTATTTGTAAATTAATGATTTGAATAATCACACTAAAATTTAACTGCTACATGGAAACTGGAAACCTGATTGAAATCCAGTATTCTTCGGTGTTCCTCAGTGACCACTCATCACTGTAGAGGCCTAGGGAATGAGACTCCTTTACTGTGGAGGAGGGGACGGGGATAGGTGAAAGGGTACAAAGACCGAGACGATCTAACGCGGTAGCCTCCTATTTACTCACCCGCAGTGACTCGTTGAGTCCCGTTGTAAGAACTTTGGTCGACTTAATAAATATTTTTTACTATTGGTATTTTTTTTAATTATATTGAATTCAGCAGTTGACACGCTTTAGCCCTCTATTTATATATATCTATTTATTTTATGAGCGGATTTATTGCGCGATTTTTGATAATGAAATAAGTTGACAAATAATTTTAATAAGCGAAAAGATTTAATTTATATTGCAGTAGGTAATAGTAAGATTAATGTTTTACAGCTTTCATTTTTTAAAATTTGTTGTTTTAATTAATAAATTTGCATTTTATGAATAATTTACAAAATCAATATAGGTACTTCATCTTGTCATTTAATCGCTTATTGTTAATTAAATTTGTGAGTTTAAAAAGCATAGTTCATAATACTTATACGATTTTTACAGAAAGAGATCGAAAGCCACAGACCGCAACACTTTGAAATTTTTTGAATTTCCATTTAAATTAAATCAATCTTTACAATTAACTAAAAAAAAATGTTCATTGCATAATTCATTGAAATTCACAATACTTATATATAACAGCGCGTAGGCCTTAAGAATTAGTATGCACTGCATCAGAAAAACAAAACAATTTTTACCAATATTTACACTCCATTAGGACGTCGTTTAACGTAATTAGTCATTTGTGACTTTTTACGTGTACCATAGCTGCAGTGCAGACATTTGTGTGGTTTTTTATTTGTGTGTATCATCAAGCGCCTATATAGAATATAGGTTTGCCTTTGTCGTCGCTCCAAACTCACAAAACGAACACTTGAACGGTCGTTGTGGTTGTCCCGTGTGACTCATTATGTGATTTTTTAAATAACGTCTTACAATTGATGCATAATCGCAAAGTTTACACCTAAACTTCTTCTGCTGTCGAACCCACTCTACGTTACTTTGCTTTGGATTTAATTTACAGATTATTTGGCGTCGAATTGGATCAGGTTTCCTTAAGAACTGCCTCTTGCAAAACTCACAAGTGGAGTCAAAAGTTTCTTTTGTGTGCGTATGTATATGAGAATAGAGTACTCCGTTTGTAAAAAAAACATTTTTGGCACAACTCGCAAGCAAAGTTTCGAAGACTATTTCGATAATGTCTGATGGTTTTCTATGTGCCGATTTAGAGTTACCGGTAAAGCCGTGGCGTAGTCACATGTATCACGTTTAAAAGGTCTTTCATATGTGTGGGTCCTCATGTGATATTTCAACTGAGATTTAGCTACCATTCTTTGATTGCAAAATTTACATTTAAACGGCTTTTGGCTCTAAACCTCAACCCAACTGGGATCCGTTTGATTTGGATTTTATACGCAAGCAATTTCATAAGAATAATTCTTGTAAGGTTTTGCAGCAAATGGTCTGCTGCAAAATTGACACAAAAATAGTTTTTGTATTGTATGTGTTGACAAATGATGCTCTAACATGTAAGTTGCTTTTTGTTGCACCGGAATAGGAACACACGTGAAACTTAAAACGTTTAGTGTTCTGAGCAGCACTGCTGGTGACAGCTGTGTTTTTTATTTTGGCGTTGACGACAGTAAAATAAGATGAAACTACAGGCGAAGTGTGGTGGGAGTTGTTGTTGTGTACGAGAGTACAGGCTGGGCCAGACCGGGCCATGGCAAGGATTGAGGCATGTTGTGATATATGGGACTGAAACGACAGATAACCTTGCTAAGCATATGGTTATTTAATTGCATTGTAATGTAAAGTCATGGGGATGAATTGAAACGAAATTTAACCTTGCTAAGCATATGGGCATTTAAATGCATTTTAACGTAATGTCATGGATATTATTTGGAGAAAATGGGAGCTGGATCAGCTGAAGTTGTATTATTGGAGTGGAATAGTGTGGCTGGTATATGGGCATTGTGAAGTAATGAGAAAGAGCGGAGAAGTCAGTGCTAATGTTTGGACTGCGTTTCCACGGCGACGTGTGTTAGGATATGAGAATCAGCTGAGCTGTGGCTGCCAGTGCTGATCATATGAGATCAGTCAATATATTGAGATTTATGAAATTTAAAGTGAGCGGGGATTTGCATTGTTTGGGGAGATCACCATGGCGGAACCAACGGGATCATACGGTATGTGAAATAAATGGAACAGAGGGAGTTGAGGAGTGCTTTGCAAAGGGGGAGACAACGTGCCTATATCATTGGAACCGTATGCGTTGAATGTGTGTGTACATACTTCAAAATCCTGAGAGAGGGTTCTTGATGGATTTCAAGACCAAGAATTGCTTTGCTCAACTACATAATATTAATCAACATAATATTATGTCAGAAGGGGGCGATACCGTTTCTATTCATTATGTAAACGAAGAGATACATTGAAAAAGTTGAGGTTTCTTGAGGGGGAAACAAGGTGCTAATAGAATTGGAACCATATGGGATTGAATAGACATGTACATACTTCAAAACCCTGAGAAATCGTCCCTGATGGATTTCGACCCTGAGAATTGCTTTGTTCAACTACAAAGTATAGAAATAGAGAGCAGCATGTCTGTTATAGCTATGGGACTTGAACTAGGATGCTTAAGATAAATAGAATTTGATCGAGAATGTGGGGCTTTTTAATATTAGGTACTTATATGCTATTATGTATAACCCGTTACGTAACTATGTATGTATGTACACGGTATTTAGTATGTGCAGTGTACTAGTTGCGTAGTGCTAAATGCGATTAACATTTATATTATATTAAATTATATACATTGAACATAATTAAATGAGCTAAATGCACTTCTTTAATGTACATACTAATTTAAAATGTTTAAATATTATAACTGCAATTAAAATTAATAAGTGATTATTTTTTAATTTAAAATTTAATTTAATTAATTACTGTTAGAAAATATCTACCTAATTATTCAAAATGGGTAAAAAACAAAAATAAAAATTTAAGTGCTATTGCAAGCGCACATGTATATATGCATATGTATGTATTATTATATAGCATATCTGCAAACTGTATAGAGATGTATACAGTGGTAGGCCGATATTTGGGTTCTGTATTAAATAATAATTTGAAATATTATGTATTATTGAGTGAATCCGGGCAGAATTGGATACACCATGCAGCCCTTAGCATTAAATAGTGCACTGAGCTATATATAGACGGGTACAAGTTTTTTTATTGCTTAAAGTCAAAAGTGCCGCAGGTCCGTATGAGCTATATGTTTAGTTGTTTGTTTGTTATATGTTTTCAGTATATGATTTAAGAATTACGAAAATTAATAAGATAAGCGTGGTTGCAAGTGTAAAATACAAGAAAAAATAACAGGTGAGCGATTGCAGCAAGACGCAGATTATTTTTATGGTATGCAGATATTGTATGCAGGTTTTCTATTGCAAAGTGAAAGTTGATGGTAATGCAGTGTTTACATATGAACACAAAATGAACACATATGTTACAAAAAAATTTTAAAAAATTAAACGTGTAAAAATGTATATATATTTACATATTTACAAGTTTAATTTTTTTGTATTTTCTCTCTCACACACACAAATTCATACATACAAATATTGACACATATGATTTACAAATACATCACATATAAAGATTATTGCACTTAAGTTTTATAGCCTAACATATTATTTACAGCCTTAATTTATATTTACAAGTACACATATTATTGACAAGTGTGCAGTCAATCTGTAGACGCCTAAATTAATTTATGTATTTAATAGTGTACCCACACTTTACAATGACAATTACAATATTATTATACTACTATTTACAAATATGTTCATCCTAAGTTACTATCAAACATTACCTAGTTATGTATTGTTACATTTATTTTAATAATGTTTGAACTATTACTTTTAACTTAAACTATTTGTGTAATATTGATTTACTTCCTCAACTTTATTTACGACTACAATTATAAATTAATACTTCTTAAATAGCAGACTTCTACTTTCAAATTGAAATTATAACCTTAATCAGTGTAGCCCAAGGGTAGGCTGAAATTACAACTGCTTGGATCTGGAAATACTCTAGATAAACTTTAACTTTTAAAAGCTAGCCTACTTTAATTTTTAATTATTAATTTATGGTCGACATTTACTATTGTATTTACATCTGGTTTACATGGTGTGTTAGTTTCTAACATTTGACTTTATGTGTCGTGTTAACACAGCCGCAACGAAATTGCAGGAATACGTGCACACTTTTTTTGTTTAGAATTATTATTAAATAATATACTATACTTCTTTAGTATTAATACTATAAGTTCTTTTACATCTAACTTAGAAACGTTTCAAGGTGTAACCCTGGGATTTAACCAAATGTTACTAAAGTGTTTTTCTCCAACCCTAGACACTCCAGCCAGCATAGAAACGTGAGTGCATTTTTGGTTGCGAGACAACTAAAGCCCGGGACATTTTGAAAATTTTCTTGAAAATTCAAATTTCCAATTATAATTTGATTTTTAATTTTAAGGTATTGTTTATTCAGGTATCACTAACTGACTGTGGTACTACATAAGTTTGAGTTTAGCGTTATTTACGTGTCAGAAATTTCAATAAATAAATAGTGTTTTTCAAATAACGACACAAAATACAAAACACAAGATCTTTTTTATTCCTTATTAAATAAATTTAAATTAAGCTACTTCCACATACACACACAAGCAAGTCACAACCAAGGCATCAATGATAAATTATACAATTATTGAGGAGGTTTGTAAACATGGTATGGTCTTAACACACGGTTACTAGATAAATATTCATTTAGATTAGACTTAAATTTACATAAATGATACAATTCTTCACCTTTATCAGATTCACAACATTTTACAGACTCAGGTAAAGCATTCCATAAATCAACCATTCGATAGACAGGGAAGTTACGAAAAGACTCAGACTTAAACTTAACACTGAAGAATTTAAAAGCATCGCTTATATAGCTTATAATATTATTAAATAACATTGTTTGAACCATAGCGGATAGGTGTAATATTTGTAGGAAGAGGCTAGGTAGAAATCAGTCAGTTGTAGTATGTAGTAGTTGCAATAAGAAGTTCCTTGTTGTATGTACTTCACTTACTCTTGAGGGCATTTATAGTGAAATTATTTTAGACTAGAAATGTATGAAGTGTGGTGAGGATGGAATTAAAGTTTTTCGTAGTGGTTGTAGTACTGCCAATGTAGTTGACCAGTTCAGTAACTTCAGTAATTTGAATTATTGTATACAACGCATATTTCCATCGTCTAATTACCCTAATACTTCTAATGTTTCTGTAGTAGGTAGTGTACTTGAGCGTAGTACTTTAGGTAGTAATGAGTCTGTTCTGTCAAGTTTCTAGGGGTTTAAGGTGTTGCACATCAATTTAAATGGCCTCAATATAGCTAAACTTGAAAGTCTGAAACTACTAGCTATTAAATATAATTTAGATTTACTATGTATACGTGAATCAAAGTTAATTAATATTGTGACTTCAGGTTAGCTTGTAATTAGAGGTTATTCGTTGCATAGAGTTGATCAGGATGATAACAGTAGTCGTGATGGTGGTGTGGCTATGTACATTGGGGATGGAATTTCGTTTGTCAAGTTGGACATGTTAATTGAACTACCTAAACCAAGTAAGGTTGAGTTTATGACAGTCAAGTTAAATGTATCTTATTGTAAACCTAGGCAAGTCACCGTGGTGTATAAATCGCCTATTGTATGCTGGTCAGTATTTTAAGAATATTTTAGTATGTATGTTGCTCAATTGACTCGTTTGGGATTTGAGCAGATTGTAACTGGTGATTTAAATATACACCTACTTGTTCAAGATAGCTCAGCAAAAGCTCTGGCAAATACTGCAAGGGTAAATCTCTTAAAGCAGATCAGTGCAAGTCAATTGGTCTCTAATGAACGCTTAAAAAAATGACCAAGGGTTCCTTTTTCTTAAAAAATCTACCTCAATTTGAGCTTGACTGAGCCCGGAGGAAAGAAATTGTTTACTGCCGTTCCTTTTTTCTCCTCTACTTTCTTCCAAAAGAACAGCAATGAGTCTCGGTCTTTAAGGGAAAATGTTTTTCACCTAATTGAGCTTTTCTCTTAATCTGAGCCAACCCCCTAGGTACTAGAAGTAAATTCTACCTACCTACAAACAATGTTGAAGACTATTACTAATAAGCAATACAGCATGTTAATGTTAACAATATATTAAAAATATGGATAAATATTAAATAATAAACACTAACACTAATGAAAAAACAAAACACAGCATAAAATTAATAAATAATAAATAATAAATAATAAAATATTTTTTATTATTCTGTACTGTATTCTATATTAGCCTATCAGCTTTTTTGTAAATGTATATATTATGTATATATGTGCTTCATATATATTATATATTAGGCATTAACATTATACACTATATATTTATAATATATTTAACATATAGTATATTTGGGTCTGTATTATAGATGTATTAAAATAATAATAAAACCAATAACAGACAAAGTGATTGATGCACACAACATATACAAATATTATGTTTTATATTCAAGTAATGTTTAGTCAGCAGACATTACTTTTGAGCTGACAGTTGTAGGCGCTGAAAATTGCTAGTTCGTGTGCTGCTTCAAAAAACTGTTTGGGGCAGTAAATTTTATTACTAAAATATTAACAGTCGCCGAACTTTATCAGCACAACACTAAAGCCTACCTTTTTTGAATAATGTACAACACAAAGAGTCACTCTTTTGAATTATGTTAACACGATTTATCACTAACCTTAGTAATTGTAGCATTAACAGCCACTGTTGTCGTTGCAACACCACAAATCATATTAATAATTAACGATACGATTCATCAATCATTACGAATCATTACAAAGTATTACAAAATGCACAACAACAGCTGATCAGAAAGTAGCAGCATCTGGCCTTTGCTCTTCGCTGTGACGTGGAGTCCGCCATCCAGACGCAATATTATGTGATTTATTTTTAGTAAACCGTATGCGCCATGCATGCATATGCACTATTCAGGCAGTGTATGCACTACTCAGGCAGTGTATGCACTAAGCCAGTAGTGTATGCACTACTTAGGTGGTGTGCGCACAGAAACTGCAAGACACCTGACGGCGAACGAAATTTAGGCCAATCTACGCAACGGTCGTCGGGTAAAATTGCAACTTACTAGACGACTGTTTTTCTAATATGGACCCTCGTGTGACCATCTTACCCCGTACTAACACAAAGCCAAATAAGCCTTTAATGATTTATATCGCCACACATGTGGATAGCCCAGTGTTTAAGATCAACTTTCTTACGAAAGAGATCCGAGGCAAGTGGGAACCAAACCCACGCCTAGGAAAGAGTAATTGAGAGCCTCAGACGCTATGTCTCGCCCGGCACCACTGGACCACCAGGGCTCTCTTTTGTGCATTGTGTGCATATGTGTGTTTCACAAAGTTTGTAATTTATTTTTACTAATGACAAAATGATAAAGGGCTATTACAAACCTCTACAAATAGCAAGGTTACAATTTATTTCTTCACAATTTCCTGTCAGCACCAAAAGGAATTTAAGCTAATATAGAATCCAGCAACTATATTCAAAGTTGAAATATCTTACATTTAATTTAGTTTCAATAGTGTTTGATCACTTGTATGCACTATTTAAGTATTACAGTGAACTTTAACATAATTAGATTCCGGTAGTCATCCTTGTCCGAATGGTGTCTAAACTCATGGAGTGGAGAATGGAACACACAACTTAAAGCTGCACTCTACTGATAACACTCTGCTTTGTTAAACAAGAGGGTGTAGCAAGAGTTCCTTGCTAGCAAGAGACGTCTTGGATATTATAAGAGCTTTTGCTATACAGTTCATTTTTGTCTTTACTTTAAAGGCATTTTTCACCCGTATCACTATTACTGTCATTTTTATTTGTGTCTACTCATATCTACAATATACAACTCGCACTTCACGGCTTAACTTCCTGTTAATTACCACTGAACTAATAACCATTTAGTCTTCGACCCTAAATAGCACTAAACAGATGTCAAAGAGTGAATCTGTATAATCTTGTCACCCTTATACGTTATCAAGCTCGTTTCTTAAAAGAAAGTTTAATCGACGACAATAGAATTCGTAATCTAACTTTAAAAGTTCAAATTTTATCAAACTTTTATATCAAAATTTATAAATTTTTTAATTTTTTTAATTTTTTTGTACAATACAGTGATATGTTCAGAGAGTAAATTACCATCAAAACTACTTATCAACTTTGTTAAAAGTGCAGGTAGTTAACAAGTAAAAATTAAAAAGTAAATTAAAAAGCGTAATTGAATCCGCAGACTCCTCGACTGAGATAGCTTTCAGCGCGTTCAGCACCACTAAAGTGAGTAGAACAGTACCTTTAGTGAAGTATCTACAAGGGATAAGATAAAAAATACAATAAAACTGTAACAATTGTTGACGCCTATTTTATCCCAGCAGTTACATATTAGCAGAAAATAGTCTTATATTAACCATCTTAAAGCTTTACTTCCTCTACTAGATATTCACAGGTCTGTAAATTGCAGCTTAAAAGCAATTCGAATATTTACTAATTCTATTGATTTCCAAACTATGTTTTTTCCTGCTCAATTAAACGCAATTTTATTAATATTACCTAATTAAGTACAAAACTTAAACTTTTGTCGCCTTAATTAATTTTAAGTATGTACGATCTTTGTTCACGTGAATATTAGGCATTTAGTTTAAGCGAGTTGCCCTTCGCAAATGAGCAATTTAAAAACAAAACTTTTAAACTAGTTTCGATTTTGAAAAACAATTAAATTAAGAAAATAATGATGGCATAAATGTTTGCTTAATTTTTGCATTTAGGTTTTTGCTATTGAATTTGTCCTTATTAACACATTCTTGACCTTAAAAAATAATTTTACTACTTTAAATTCTGTATTATGTCAGTACTTCTAATGTTTATCTTAATAACTGTGAAAATCCTTTTAGTCAGTCAAATTACTACAGCAACTTCAGAAATTGTTGCAAAAAATATGTAAATGAGAAGGCTCAGTGATTCCTTTTAATTTAGAGCAATAATTTCCACTCCCTGTTTTTTGTTCACCTTTTACTAATCATTTTAAGTGTTTCATGCTGCAGCATTAACCAGTAATAATGGGCTCATATATAGTAATTAGTGATAAAGTGACGGTAATTATGTCATTTGGAAGCTTTATAGGAATTAATAATAAAAATAATAATAATTGCTTTTATTCAAGTAATAGAACAATAACAGTTATGTTGTTTTCGTCACCGAACACATATATAAAATAAATAAGTGGGTAAATGAATTAGAGTTTTGTAATAGAGAATATTTTGCGGTATATGGTTACATTTATAGCTATAGTATATCACAGAGTTTAAGATATTAGTCCCAGTATAGTAAATTAGGTAATCTTGGTATAGTAAATTGGGTAATGTTAGTATATTTACTTAGGTAATTCTTTTACTTATAAGGTATTTACGTATTTCCACGTCAAACGTTAATGCTGATTTAAGTTCTTGAATTGTTGCAGGTAGTGAGTTCTATGTATGAGTAGCATTGTAAGAGAATCCTTTTCTAGCGTATAGGCCTGCCAATGGTATATGAATCAGGTTGTTTGGTTTTCGTAATTGTCGTGTAGTTTTTTTTTCTCGGTTAGCTATGTAGGTATTCAAAATATTTTTCACTTTCCTTTGGGTGTTACTAAAGTGCTTGTGTATGTATTTTGATTAATACACCTTTGTTTGCTTCAAAAGTGAGCCAATTTGCTTTCCTAATAGTGCCATATATTGTTGAGTTTGCGGGTTTAATTTTTCGGAGTATTTTGGTGCTTATTTTAATGATAAGATTATTTTATCTTGAAATTTTTGTTGGACTCAGGTTTTCCTATACTATGATTTTGTAGTCCATGACAGAGAGAACAAGACTTGCACTAAATATATGAAGGTTCTGTGTACTAAAGAATTTGCGGTATCGAGAAAGAAGTTCAGTTCGTGTATGCATTTTCGTAGCGACTGCTTCAAGATGAATGTCAAAATTTAGGTTCTTGTCATGCAAAATTTCAAGATATTTAAATTCTTGTACTCCTTCTATCATATAGTTGGAAATTTCAAGTTCAAAGTTTGTATCTTGTTTTTGCGTGAATGGAGACTTAAACATCATCAATTTTGTTTTTTCTTGACTTATAATCATTTCGTTTCTTCTTGTCGATGTTTATAAGTTATTAAAGTCAGTATAAGGTGTATCCCTGATGTCTTGCATCTCTGCCGCTGTATAGTAAATAATTAAGTCAGTACAGGATACATTTGCAATTTGTAAAAATATAAGGTAGGTCATTCATGTAGATTCCAAACAAAAGTGGCAAAAGACAGCTTCCTATGGTTGCTTAATATGGTTCTATCTGACTTTTTAGCTGGTATTTACTGCTCTACTAACATTAAGTGTTTGGTTTCGTCCTGCTAAATGCTTTTTAGATTTTTTATGCTTGCGAGGCAATGACGCGACATGCTACGTCTATTTTACTACGTCAGTTTTTGAATTGTAGCGGTAAGCAGTCTTACAGTTCATACGTTTAAAGCATACTTTTAGTTTAAGGTTGAAAAGGTAAAGTTACAGTTCATACACAGTTAAAATATCTATCGATGCTACTTTATTAAAATTCATGTATTTGAATTGTTATATCGAACTACATAAAACCAATATCACTGAATTTACTAATTTAAGCAAAAATCACAGTCCTTTTAATTAATTTTAATCACCATTGATTCTTTGCTACAGGTAAAATGTAAACCTTTTAAAATTTAGCAAATTAAAAGCCAAGAAATCAAACTGGTCTCAATTTTAATGAACAATTGAATTACAAAATATTGCTTGCTATAATTAACGATAAGTTTTTCCTGTTTAAGTTTTCCTCATGTTGCAAATTCTGGCTATAAAACGATTTTACAATTTGTTTTGTGTCAATACACTAATGTTTGCCTTACGAACTGTTAATATCATACCTGTCAAGACTGCTTTAGAAATTGCGGAAATAAATATGTAAAATATGGACCTTGTTAAGTGAAAAGAAAATTATCGAGCTCCTTTTAAGAAAATGCAGCAGATTCGAGAAGGGTACTGAATCTACACGTGACTTACAGTCAGAGTTGGTCTTGAGGGAAAAGATCCCAGACAGTAGGTTAAAAATTCCAGACTGTAGAGAAACATGAAAGAAAAAGAAAGACGCTTCCTCAAAGAAGCATTTTAAGCCGAGATTTGAGAATCTTGAGCCAGTCAGATTTTATTCGGAATCAGAGCAACATCAAAATTACTCTCTACTTCGTATAGACCGTAGCCGTTACCATTTTTGTAAAACTTACCAAATACGCTGACTTTGTTTTGTTTCTTTTTGGTTTGTAGATTTCAGTTCATAAATTTTGTTGATTTAAAATTTTCGAAACCGTATTTTATTATTTCGATTAAGTTTAAAAGTACATTAAATCGATCGTTGTTTAATATTCGAAATTATCCAAAGTAAATAAATTCATACACCCGACCCAAGCTGACACTCTGACTAAAAGTACGTGCGTGATAATTCGGTATCGTATCTTTAAATATTAATAATAATTATAAATAATTTAGACGAAATCATAAAATAACATTTAGCTTTTCTGTTTTAATTTTCTTTCCGATTTAAGGTCAATCGTATTTTTTTATTAGGAAATATTTTGTTTCTGGAAAATTAGTCCTACTTTCCTTTCCCTAACTAAAATTTGTAAGGTAACGTTCAATAAAATTAATACAATTTACCTGTTTCCCTACGTTTATAATATTATTGCATTGTGTATTTAATTACTATTTACTTATAGTTATAAATGCATACATAATATAATATATTTATTCGATTTGTTCCATATACTTAGTTAAGTAATTTGCTCACCAACTCACCCACCATAATATAATTAAGTACAACAGTCACTAGGTCTTAAAGACCTATCATTCCTCACCGCTTAAACCTCTCATAATAGCCATTCAGGATATATTATATTTTATTTGCATCTTTGGGTTTTTAGCACTTCAGCCAGTTCACCCAGCATTAAATATAATTGTTTCCCAGAAAGTAGGAAATATCTGAGTCGCAGTTTTTCTTCTTTCATAAGTCCACTTAATTTAGGTTAATAAGTGCCACTTTCTTTTTTCTTTCCTCTACACTAATCATTTTAAGTGCTTAAGTGTCATAATGCAAATACAAGTTAATAGCATCATGCCTCATAATAAGTAATTTAAGTAAAATAGGCAATAAGTGCCAGTAATTTTTTAGATCCGCAATTAATTCTTCAGGATATCACGTAATGCATAAAGGGATCGTCTATGTGTAATGCCATCTCTGGGATATGTTGTTTTAGTTGGTATTGTGTTAGAAGAAAGGGAGGGGGGTACTAAATGAGTGGTGCATTGGGTGACATCATTTACAGACCATTCTTAAGTTCGTATATAGGTGCGCTTGTTGGTTCAAACGCTATTTGCTATTTTATTGGTGAATTTTTTGTTCAAATAAACAACACTTTACAAGCAGGGGCCAATTGGTCAATCAAAGTGGTCTCAATTTCAAAGAGCAATTAATTTATAGAATATTGCTTGCTATAATTAACGATAAGTTTTTTCTATTTAATTTTTCCTTATTTTTCTACTTTTCACTGTATAACAAACAAAAATTTAGATCATAAACATATTCAACTACGACGTTGAAAGTTGAAACTTTAATCGCCCTTATTAGTTTCAATTATGTACTAATGTTTGTTTTCTTAGCAATCACTGATACGGATTAATTTAGTCTATACCAACAGGGCAAATACAAAGCAAAATGCCAGCCTTCTGTTTCGGTTGCCTGTTGCCTCAGCTATTTGGTTCACCCGTTTTTAGCTCTTCACTTTAAAAATTCCTGACATAAGTCCAGTAATCAATTTATTGTGGATAACTAGTTAGCCTAATAACAACTAAAAAACAATACAGACCTGCCTGCTCACATTTCTGGTCATATAAAATTTTTTTAAAGAAAATCAGTTTAAACCTGTGACCTGTAGTGTACGGCCAACTGACAGACGGACGGACGGACGGACAGACGGACATGACCATTACAATAGATGCTTAAGCTCAGCATCTAAAAACTGAAACTAGCATTTATGTATTGTAACGATTGATTTAAAAAATATTGTTTACTACAGCTATAACCACAAGTTTTCCTTTTGGATTTTTTTCCATTTGAATTATTTCAACATTTAAAGGATGTCACAATTTTAATTTGTTTTTTGTCAATACTCTAATGTTTGCCTTATGAACTGTTAAATTTATTACCGTCAAACTAAGAAAACCACTTTAGAAATTGAAAAAAAAATATGTGAATTATAAGCTTTATTAGGTTCACTTAATTCAGGTAAATAAGTACCACTTCCTTTGTTCTCTCCACCTCACTCACCATTTTAAGTACTTCAGTGTCATAATGATGTTATACAAAAACAATTTAAAAGCCTCGTGCCTCATTAGAAGTAATTTGAGTAATATCGTCAGTGAAAAACCGAAATGACCCAAATCTAAATTCAGCTAAAATCAAAATGAGCTATGTCATAAAAGCAAAACAGTACATAAAATGTTAACTAAGAGTTTTTGAAAAGTGCAAAATGTTCTTATATTACATGTTTTTAAAAAGTGTAAAATGTTCTATTTACATGTTTTTGAAAAGTTGCAAAATTTTCTAATTCCATGTTTTCGAAAAAGTGCAAAATGTTCTGCTTGCATCTTTTTGAAAACTTCAAAATGTTCCACTCACATGTTTTTGAAAAGTGTAAAATTTTCTATTAACATGTTTTTGAAAAGTGTAAAATTTTCTATTAACATGTTTTTGAAAAGTATAAAATTTTCTATTAACATGTTTTTGAAAAGTGTAAAATTTTCTATTAACATGTTTTTGAAAAGTGTAAAATGTTCTATTTACATGATTTTGAAAAGTGTAAAATGTTCTATTTACATGATTTTCAAAAGTGTAAAATGTTCTATTTACATGATTTTGAAAAGTGCATAATAGTCTTGAAAGCATTTAAATATATTTAGATAGTTGATATTGTTTTTAGCTAAAAATGAATATTGGCCATTTTGGTTCTTCACTGACGAAATATAAGATAAGTGGCAGGAATTATGTGAACTTACAATTAATTCTTTAGGATATCACATCTTATCTTATCTTCAAACCTTCTAATTGAACCTTCAATAACTTGACACCAACAATTTCACATTTATTTCCTTTTCGTCATTATCTCCTTATCATCTAACAACTTTGGTTTCATTCTTGTGAGATTAGAAAAAAAGAAAAGTCACTTTTATAAGTAATGCTGCCTGATTCCTTGTTGTGGTTTTTAAAAATCCAAATCTACTAAATTCAAAAATGCTTACAATAGAAGAGTTTCGCGTGACTTTAAAGTTATACAGCTTTCTGGGCAAACTAAATATTTTACCTTTGCACGTTGATTTAAATACTGGGAAAGTTTCACAAGAATCATCTCTGATCAAAAAAACTATTTGGTATATTTTCTTTATTTGCACTGTTTTCGTTTTAATTTACCAAAATGGAAGACTCGTACAGTCTCTTATTTTCCCGGAATATTTCGTCCTCCGCCATTTTCCTATTCAAACTGTTAACTGCTTGGCATTTAATATTACAACTTACATTAATTTTACGGCATACATTCAATGGCCTGGGATGACAGTTGGACTGTTTAATCAACTTTTTGCGAGTAAGATATCTATATTATACGTTATTACAATTTTGCAAAATAGCGAAAGTGTTGTTGTTTTACATTGTAGTTTGTAGTACACGTAAAAAAATAACTCTAATATTTTTATTACATTTTTTTTTACTCACAGAGTCATGGATTATCTCGAAAAAAAGGAGTCTTAGGAAAATGAAGAAAATGGAATTAGTTGTCATTTACCTTCCTTATCTCTGCTTTATCGATGCATTGTTTGCAGTCTTAATTTTTGTGTACGACCCAACTTACACAATTTTAATTTACTCGGCCCTTTCAACTTCTCAAAAAAACATGTTTTCTTTTTGTTTACTGTTCCTTGTCGAATTTTGTATTTATGTTTTTTGGCTCTCAAATCTGATTTTCATAAGCGTTTTTCAAATGCTATTTTTCATGAAAGTTGATTCTGACATGCGCCGTGGTGTTTCTCGGCTTGTACAACGTAGTTTAGGATTGGTGACCCAAAACCATAATACTAACGCCAACAAACTTAGTGTTTGGCAGACATTTAAAGAATGGCGACATCTGCAGCTTTCAATTAATTGCTTCAATCTGAGCATGTCAAACATTGTGTTTCTTAACAAAAACATGCTTATTGTTGACTTCATAGTGTGCACAGTCTACGCAATAAACTACTTTCCCACGCAAAAATATAGCTTCGGAATCGATCGGAAATTGTTCTGTAGGCGTTAAATATTGTGCCCGATGGAATACTATAGTTAACTATCGGAAACGATAGTCAGACAATCGGTTGATAGACGATCGGAAGAAATATAATAGTTTCCGATCGTTTGAAAACTTTAAAAATTTGACCTTTGACATACTTCATCATCTGTCCGCAGGATGTTTAATTATTAACTAGTTTTCGTAATTTTTAAATAATTTTCAAAATTTTTTACAAAATTTACAAAAACTTCAAAAAACTTTTCAAAAAATGTTTTAAAATGCTAAAAAAAACTTAATCATCACCTTATTGACATACGCTATTTAGGCTACAAAATAAGTGACCTATGACCTTTGACCTTGCTGAAATGGTCACGTAATGAAATAATTATATGGTAATATATAAATAAAATACAACCTTTTTTGCAATTTACATTATTAGGTAATAATTAATTTGGTCACCTTTTGACCTGACCTTTTTGGACATGTCAAGAAATTAATCCCTGATAACTCTTAATTAGGTAGTTAATTACGAAATTGTTAATGTTGCTTTCATTTTTTTCATAAAACCAAGTATTTATGACGTAAAGCATAAAAATACACGAAGGCGCTATAAGTTGGAGCTTAATTTCTATCTCATCAATTAAGGACTATGTAGCGGAAGGGTTAAGGTACAGTGTCAACAACCGAAGTCTAGAAATCGAATTCTGACAATGTTGGAAATTTCCATATTTTTTTCTGACTTTTTCGTAACTGTCGGATTCGATAGTCGCCTATCGGAAAAAAGGGTCGTAAAACGTTCCAAAATCCGACGACATAATTCGATAGCTAGAAACGATCGAAAACGGTCGGACAGTTTTGCGTGGGTTACCATAGATCTGCTATTGGGATTGGTTGCGATTGCAATTGCTTTCACTGCAGTTACATTGTACATGTCATTGTATGACCAAGCTTTTAAAATTCCTGAAAATATGAAAAAATTAAAAACTCAAATATCCATTACGTCTTGTACTATTCTACGCAATGGAGAATATAATAGGGATTTAGCTCTTCTTAAGAGAAATGTAAGATCAGTGAGAATTGTCGGAATAATGCAAGGCAGTTTTCGAACCATGGAACGAGAATCCACACCCATGTTTTTTGATTTCATCACGAGAAGTGTTGCTTCAATACTTATTTCACTTCGATAACTTATTTTCAAGTCTTTTTAAAGCATCTTAGGTGTCACTTAAAGTAAGTTAGGTGTCACAAGTCTTAATAATTAGTTTTTGCGTTATTGGATGTGTTTATAGTGTTTAATTTAATATAATTAACCATCTTACCCTTTACATCTTACTATATATATATATATATTAGACTTTATTCGTCAACTGCTTTCATTACAGAAAGTTGACAAAATGACACAGTATACGGTTGTTTGTATACGATGCGTGGGAGTTTAGTTCCTACCTACCTACAAAATTTACCGAATTTTTCACGATATCGAAATATTTCCCCCATATCAACGTTGTAATAATACACCATTCGAAGGGTAACAACGAGTAAATTCCAAATAACGGACTCTAGTAGAATTTACTTACAAACGTTTCCCATTTTTTACAAACTGTATTTTTTTGAAAATTCCGCCGAAATCTAGTTAAGCTACAGCTTTTGCATACATTGCAATTTATAACCAATCAAAATACTTACATTTATTCACATTTACATGTCATTTGTGCTGAAACGTTTATGAGTTATATGCACTTTAATTCATAACAACCCCATTCGCGAAGATTTATGTACACTTTTGTCCATTTAAATTTTCCTTATTTTCCTACTTCTGACTTTAGTCAGAACTTTTATTTTAACTTGTTTTGTGTCAATACCTTATTGTTTGCCCAATGAACTGTTCAATTCATTACAGTAAAACTACTAAAGCCATTTTATAAATTGTCGAAAGAAATATGCGACTTATGTACGTGTCTCATTAGGTTCACTTAATAAAGGTAAATAGGTGCCACTACCCTGTTTTCCGTCCACCATACTAATTATTCTAAACGTTCCAGCAGCGTCAACTTTACACTTATGATTAAATATCCTAATGTTGAGCGAATGAAGCAATGTTTTTACAATATAAGTGGCGGTAATTCTGTCAATCTACAACTTATTCTTTAGAACAGTACGTAAGGGGCACATTTTAAGGGGTACATATTGCGTCAGAATTTAGGGGGGAGAGGGGGGGGGGGTTAGCCTAAATTAGAAAACTGCTGATCAAATGCTGACCAATGAACCCAGGGGGGAGGGGGGCTTGTAGCTTGGTTGAGGTCAGCAATTTTGAACAGGTCTTTCTCGTCACATGACAATGGAATCCGCAAATTTTTTAAATACTCAAGCAAATTTTCGACTAGCTGCAGCCAGAAACTGCTACATTGTTTGTTCAGCTGATTTTGTTATTTTTAATGCCCTAATTTTCGTTCTGTGTAGATTGAAGTATAGTGCAAAATGTACCGACAAAACCTAGTGCTACGACGTATGCACAGAAGGCGCGACGTCATTACGCTGAGTCAGCATAGAGGGGGGAGGGAGGGGTTTAGCGAAATGCTGATCAAATGCTGACCAAGAAGCCTGGGGGGCGGGGGGGGGAGTCGGAAATCTGGATTTTTGTGCTGACGTAATATGTACACGGCCCCTAACTGCAATAAAAACAAAACTCTTAGTTAAAGCATTGTAGAACTTATAATTTTATAGTGCTAAGGTGTCAGTTTTAAAAATATCGGGAGTCTCGAATAAAAAAACAGTTACAAAACATCTAACTACTCATGCTACATAATTAAAAAGTATGTTTTTCGACTGTCAAACTCAGCCATATATAATTAATATCACTAACAAACAGTATTAAACCTAGATCTTTGTTATGAACTATTATGAATTATTATTTATAACAAACGCTAAACTTTTTCTATTCGAATGTTTTCTAATTTCCTGTTTGTAACCATGAAACAATTTCCTTATTTAAGTTCTTTTTGTGTCGTTACGAAATGTATTTCCTTATAAACTGGTATTTAATTTTAATCTTATTATTATTACTAAAGCTACTTTAAATTTGTCAAAACAAATTTTTGAATTATGACGCTAATTAATTAGGTCCACTCATTAAATATATAAATACTATCTACTTACCTTCCAGTTTCCACTGCACTAATTATTCTAAATGTTTCAGTTACATTTTTTTAGGAACGGACACACCATACCTTTTTTATAAAGCTGCCAGTATACAGATACATTACAAATGTTCCCATTTAAATTTTTTTGAACTAAATCTATTCTATTTTGTCCAAAACGCGTACAAAAGATAAATTCGGTCTGACTCTAAAGTTATACACTTTCTTAGCTTAATTCAATATTTTACCAATAAAGGTGGATTTAAATTCAGTAAAACTGTCAAAACAAAGCCTACCACAATACATTTTTTGGCAGGTTTTAATTTTTGTGTACAGTTGTCGTTTTAATTTATCAGAATGGAAGATTTTTACAGTTTTTCTTGGTCCCAGAATATTTCTTCGCCATAACACTGTACGCTTCATTAGATGATCATGATCAATAATTTAAAATCCTTGAAAATATGAAGAATTTAAAAAATCATTTATCTATTTTTTCCTCCTGTAGCCTAGAAAAAAGAGACAAAGCTTATTTTAAGATACCTATTAGATCAATGAGAATTGTAGGTATTATGCAAGGTGGATTTCGTACAATGGAACGAGAATCGACACTCATGTTTTTTTATTTCATTACGAGAAACATTGCTTTAATACTTATTTCACTTTGATAATTTACTACATTATTTTTAAATGAGAGTTAAATAGGCTTGCCGTGTTTCAGTGTGTTAAAGTAACGTTCTCTCCATATATTATGTAAGCGCGTAATTTATTGTAATCCACAACAATTTAAGGTTTGATCTGCTTGTCAATTTTTGTTGCTTCAATAAAACGACGCCTTGCTTATTGTGAACATATTCTATTTATATTTTCAAAAAATATTTTTTTTGGTTTAATTTAGAACTATAATATCCACGTTTTTAACATAATATTTCTGTATCCGACCTCTGCCAAACTAATGAATGTAAGTAGTGATGCCATTAGGGCTCGTACAGCAAATATCGTGTTATTATGTATTCTAGTGTGATTTTATGACCCAAGGCTTGAGGAAGGTCAAGGAATCAAGGGTCAAGGTCAAGGTCATGAAAAATAGGTCAAGGTCAAAAAAAAGTCTGAAAAAAATCAAAATTCAAAAACATATTTTTTTATTGCCATTTAAGAAAATGTATTGTCAACACCAATCAAGGATATAGATATCTTATAATTAAAAAAAAAGAAATATATTAACAGTTAGTGCCACCTAAGTAAGAAAACAATTTTTTATTATGGGATGCAAATATTGTATCAGAAAATAAAAGGGGACTAAAAGGTAATGTATTTTAATTACAGCCGCACGCTTATGTACAAAACCATTTTTTTTATTACAATTGTCACTTAAGAAAATTTCTCGTCAACATCAGTGAAGGATATAGATATTTTATATTGATTAAAAAAGTAAGTGTATTTTAATCACAGCTTGTACCAATCGCTTTTAAACAATTCATTACGAGGTATATTTTTTACGATTGGAAAATAACAAGGGACTGTATTTTTATTACAGTCAGCGTCGTCACTCAAAAAATTTGTTGTTAGTATGGGTAAGATCAAAAAATGAAATGTATTTTTATTACAGCCAGAACCGCCACTTAAGTACGGTAATACTTGTCGTTCAAAGATAAATATAGGTTTTATTGCAGTCTCTTGTCAGGAAGCCCCGCTCAGAGTAAACATATTATAACGGTATTCCCGTCAATGTGAAAAACTTGGGTCGTTCTTATTGAGATGATGTGGAAGATAGTGAGGGTGCATGAGTACTTAGAAAGGTCTACCTACCAAAACGTATTTATTAAGTAAAGGGAACGGTAATGAAGTCACGAGATTTTGTAGTTATCTTTATGGGTACTTGAGTTGAACCTGAGCCGATACCAATATTAATGTTAAAAATCGAAGACACTCGCAAAATCTTCTCATTATGATTTTTTAACTGGTGAAGAAACTTCTCAAATTTGTTATAAAAATAGAGTAAGTTTTAAATCTCGATATGGATATAATTAAACGGGCAGGTGAGCGGTATCAGTTCGTTGCTGAGAAATTAGTGAGACAGGTTCTATATACGTATTCGCCAGGGGAACACGAGGTGAGTGATAATGCGACTAAAGTACTGCGTGATTGTCACAATACATTTAATCGTGAACTTAAAAGAACCAAGTTGAAGTTAGAAGCCCAACTAGAGCTGAAGCTTGATATGACGAACTAAAAGATTTCTACAGTGATTTTCCAGTGAAAAATTGTGTGAAAGATGTGACTGTGCCAAAGGCTGTTAAGGAAGATCTGAATAATGCGAAGATGTACAGGGGGGTTGACATTCAATTTGTGGGGGAAGTACAAGCTGAGAAGGAAAATTAAGAACCTAAGAAGCGAATCAATGGTAAGTAATTATTTTTTTTTTATTTCAACAATTGTTTGAATTTTAGTTAAATAAATTATAAAATTTGCGTTTTTAAAAAATCACAATTGTTTGAATTTTATTTAATTAAAGTGTGTAGTTTTATTATAATGTATGTAATTTTATATGTATAGTAATGTGAGTGCTATGTACGGAGATTATTAACATTAATTATAATATTATTTACAGAACCCATACTGAGATCATTGTTGGAAATATCACCATGTGAAGTGAATAAGAAGGATTCCAAGGCTAAGACTGCATAGGCTATTAGTAAGTAAAATTATAGATTTTTTTAATAGATTGTTTTGAATTTTTATAACTCTTTTTTTGATGTTTCTTTTTTAATTAATCGTAGGTCCTACGGTTATAATAAATGTGAGTCTGAGTGGAGTCAATGCTAAGAAGGAGCTGAAACACGGCCAGGTGATAGGCGTAGAATATCTTAACTAGTGATTTGACTTGGCATATTTGAATTCCCCGTTTTACTATACACCGGCTCTGATGTGTGGTATGGTGCCACAGACGGCGCCAATATCAGAATTAAAGTACTCTCGACGAGCAAAACATTTGCCAACACCAGAGTGGAATTGCTGTACTATGCTACCACCACACAAAGCGGTACAAGTTTTCAAGCCTGATAATCAACTTTAAAAAGGAGGGAAGGAAAAACATATTAAAAAAATGAACTTAGCTACGGAACAATTGATGACACATCTGAGGGAGATTGTAGTAGCTGAGAAATCGAGAGAAAAAAAGAACGTGTTTCATATTCGCAAGCATAAATATTATAATATTTAAATAATATGTAATGGAGTTGTAATGTCCAATTGTTTGAATTTTAATTAAATTTATGTTTTTTAAAAACATTTTAATTGTTTGAATTATATAATATATTAATTGTATTAAACGTTGACTGCAAAGGGGGTTACCTGGATGTGAAGACATAAACGATAATGAGGTTTTGGCTCTAGAACCCAACAAACTATTGGTGACATCTCAGAAACCCTAGGATAATTACCATCCACTACAGTTGGCCATGTAAGTCGTAATTGATATTTTTAATATGTAACATTTAATGATAGGATTGGTTCCTGTAGAAAATCTAATAAATACGAATTTTATATGATGGAGCAACAAAAGTATCCGGAAATGACGCCATCAAAGCCTGGAACACCCAAGTGGCGTGGACCATCCAAGTGGCAAGTGACAATACTGGATCCACCTCCAAAGCTTGGACCATTCAATTATCAGGGACCAATATCGGTTCCACCTCCAAAGCCTAGACCATCCAAGTAGCAAGGACTAATACCGGTCCCACCACCAGCTCCAATAATGAGAAAAGAGAAAGAGAATGAGAAACCGATTCTACGTTCAACAAAAAAGAAAGACTCTCAAAAGCAAATCAAGATTTCGTCGCCGCCTCATGTTTTAATCGGAGGGAAGAAAAGTGTAAAGAGAGGCAGGAATTAAAATATTAAGCAAAGTGGTGAAGAAAAGAAGCAAGGTGAACCACCTACAAAAATAGATACTGCACTTAATGCACCATTTCGTAATATTTCTTTAAGACGGACTCTTTTTAAGGATGAAGTTGATATCAAAGGCATAAGGCATGAGGATAAAAATCAAAAGGTAGATGCAGTCACTAGTGATGCCAAAAAGTCTAGTGATGAGTATGAGGATTATAATAATAATAATGATGATGATGATAATGATGTTTTTAAAAGCATTAAAAATGTTTATTAATTTATTTCAGTATATCAATTTAATATATTCTTAAATACTATTATAAATTTAATTAAATTGATATGTATTTAAATATAATCAATGTAATAATAAGTATGCGTAGAAATAAAACCTTCTTACCTTGATATTAATTATGTAAATACTACAAAAATTATTGCTTTTAAATTTATTTGTTAAAACTCATCTAATTCAGATAATTATTTTAAACAAAGTTAAAATTAAAATTTAAACAATTTAATAGTTTAAGAAATTCACATTATCTGTATCGTTTAATTAAATATTCTAAAATCCAAAATTTAGTTTGTATTTTAAGATCTGAAAATGTTTAAATATTTGTAAAATTCTGAATGATTATTTTAAACTGCAATTTATAATTTGACAATTATTAAGAGTTACATTCCGTCTACAAGTAGGTACAACTAAATGGTATGACTAAATATATTACTGTGACTTCAATAACTAGTTGCGCTTCATACTGCGGCGCAGTGTCTTGCAAAGCATGCCTGTTCAGCGTAAAAAACATTTTGAACTCAAAAAAATCGACAAATTTCAGCGTCTCATTTTTTTCATTTTTTTGCTATTTTAGTGATAAATTACATTCAGTTGTACCTATTTGTGTATGCAAATATAGTAAACATTATATTTTAAAAAAATAGTTGTTTCTATATTTACATTTTTGATAAGTAGTAGTAAAGTCATAGTGTATACAGTAAAACAAAAAAAGATTATTTTTCAAAATATTGTGAGATAAAGTGAAAGTGAGTATTTATTATTACTTAAATTTTTTTCTTATTTGATTTTGTAGCTAAAATTACTAACGCCAGTGTCAGCTCTATTGACGAATTAGTTTCTGATGCTGACGTGGAAAGAATTTTTAAGAAGAACAAGCATATAAATAAAAATAATGTTAATCGCGATGAAGAAAGTGACGATGAGCTGAGTGAAAAATTTTCCTAAAGTCGACGAAAGAGACAGAGAGAATCAAATAGTGAGTATAACGATGATGAAGAAGCTGATGATGAAATGAGTGAGGTAAATTTACAGTACAAACGTGTGAGAGAGATTGATACAAGCAGTGAGAGTGAGCAAAAAAAAATAACAAACAAGTAATACTTAATGTAGATGGTATCAATGATGATAGCGATGTTGGATATGTAGATAGAGCTACATTTTTAAATAGTATGTATAGAAAAACAGGAGCTGACGAATGGCGGTGTGATCAATGTAGAATTATCTTTAATTACCCACAAGATGTAGATTGACATGCCTTAGACTTTTATCCTATATTAGTAGATCATAACCAGAGCGGTTGTGGAGTAGATCTGATGCCATTACCTTTTACAACAAAAAAATATTTATGTTACATATGTTTTAAATTTAAAACCCCATATCTTTTAAGAAATAGATTCATTATTTGTGTTCAAAATCACAATTAGAATTTGAAATAAAGGAACAACTTAAATTATTTAAGCATTGAGAATAAAATATTGATATTATATGTAGTTTTAGAAAGTATAAACCTAATAATATTATTTGTAATTAGATAAAATCATTCACATTTATTATCATAAATGAGAATAATATTAATTTTACATTAGAAACGTAATTATTAAAATTAAATGACACTTTGCATAATTATCAACAAGATGGATCAGGCTTAGTCTTAGATCAAATACCAGCATAAGAAATATATATGTATACATATAGTCTACTAAAAGGTGAAACTTATATGTCTTTAGAAGGAAAGTTAAATGAACAAAATAAAAACACTCGCTGTATTATGAATGTTGGTAATAGTCAAGTACTGGTAGATGCGGACAGAGAGGCAAATTTACCTTATATTTGTGACGATGATATATATAGTTGTTTTAAGTGGTCAATTTGTGCTGTATTGTATCGTTCTAATAATCCTACAATAAAAATGTTAAAAGCAAGTTCATCAGGTAAAGGTAAAAATGCTTAGCTTAACTTTAATAATTTAAAATTTCCATTGACTATTAACCAAGTCAGTATCTTTGAAAAATTAATACGAAAATAGGTATAAATGTATTTAAATATAACAATGATAATGAAATAGAATTAAAACGTTTTTTTCCTAATCCATTAGACTTTGAGCAAATGCAAAAAATAGAAACGCTAGCACACTAGCAACAAGATGAGGACCTTTATCAATATCTTATGAGATTAGTAGGAGAGCTTGATATTGACATTACTCCAGAAAAGTACAAAGTAGGTAAATACATGTTCAAGGCATTAAATGGATATAAAAGGTGAAAAACGACAACTATGTATTTATTATTTATTTCGTAACACAAAAACCTCTGTGAATCAAATAAATCTTTTAACTATTGATAATAATTTTACTGAGCCCTTTGTATGGCCTAAAGATATAGGTTTCTTGTTAGAATTTGACCATAAAATACCTAGACTTTGTTTTGTTTGTTTACAATCGTTTTATTTTGACGAAAGACTAGATAAACATGTAAAAATGTGTTAAGCTTTGGGAATGCAGTATACACATTTTCCACTGGGTGATGAGCCTCTCAAGTTTGAAGCCTATTCAAATATGATAAAGGCGCCATTCCGTTTTTTTGCAGATCTTGAATCTAGAATGGTTCTAATACCTGATGCAAATGCTGACACAACAAAAAGAATTCCGGATTCTTATTATTTTATGCATCGAAAAGATACTGTTGGTGGGGCAACAGAGTTCACTTATATCCATTTAGTATGTGGGTACTCTTTTACTGTTCTTATTAATGTCAACGATGTTGTAGGCCGTGAAGTCTTTTATACAAGTGACGATTCTGAGGATATTATTCATAAATCTATAGGTAGGCTAATACGAGATCATATATACTTTATGTGTGTTATAGACGAGCGGCAGGAAAAGGCAAATATTTTAATGTATAGCAGACGAGATTGGCAGCTAAAAGACCTATGTTACTTTTGGGAAAGAGAACTACCTGACCTTGTTATTCATAAAGATATAGTTAAACTCACAAAAAAAGAAATAGATGACTTAGGTCGCACATCATGATCATTTTTCTGTAGAATTCAAAGGTAAATTATAAATTATATTTCAGGCTAAAATCTTACATTTCTATGCCACAGTTGGCAGTCATTTTACAGTGTAGCCACTGCTAAATGAATTTAAATATTACTACTTTTATATGTCTTGACAATTGTAAATTGTCTATTCACATGCGAATTAGTATTTACTAGGTTTACTAGTTCAATTTGTTGACTGTGGCTTGAGTTACTTTTTTTTACCTGTATTTTTTTTCTAATCTGTACCGTTCATCAAAACACTAAAATTCTTACTTTAATTTGTGCTTGTGTAGGTTAGTTAGGTACCTAATTAGTCAGAACTTTTTTAAAATTTAAACCTTCATTTGTTTTTTGTAAGTTTGAAACCTCTAGTTTATTTTAAACTTGAAGTACTCTAAATGTTGTTCACATTTATAACTGTTTTATTTGGCTGCATTAATTTTATTAAACTATGTGGAGGTATCTTTAGTTCATTAGTTTATTTATTTATCCATTCAGTTTACAGTTATTTTAGCTGTGCCTCATCAGACTAATCTTTTGTGTTTAAATTTACGTTTAATACTTTGGTTTGCCTTCTTTTACTTCTACGATTTAGGATACTTAGTATTGTAGAGGTACATCTAGTTTATTTATATTGAACTAAACAGTTCGTTATTTAAATTATATCGTGCTGCAATCGTATCCAACTATCAACTTAAAAATACATTCATTAATTTACAAGTGATTTATTGTACTAATTTAATAGAAGTCGACCTGTGTACTTTATTTAATATATGCAACCATGTCATTTACGTGCAATATTTTGTTCGGAGGCTCATATATTGGTCAGTTATGTTGTATATACTTCATTGGCGTCTTTAAGTTCAACTTAACCCTATCTTCGACCTGAAATATTTAACTGGTCTCTAGCGGTCTACAAGAAAGGTTCTATCTTCGTTCTTCTGCTTGTCAAAATATTCTGTACATAGTTTTATTGTAAATTAAAGAGAACTCTCTAAATGTTTTCTTTCAACTATTTAATTTGCGAAAGAGTCAGTGTTGATTGTTGAGTAATTATTGTCGATTTTTATAATGTCAATCCTAATTCAAAGTTCAATCATTACCTGTGTTTATTTCCAGTTTATTTATTTGGGTACCCAACAATTCAAGCATCACTCTCATTTTGCAAACCATCTCTCTTATTCTTCATTTCATCTTTAAATGTTATTCAATAAATCGCTTAAACAGCGTTGGCTGCACTTTAACACATTTAACTAATTAGAACGAATCTTTAGTTACAAAAACTTAATTTATTTTGGCATATAGGCCAACACAATAACCAAATGTATAAAACTAATTAATCTTATGACAATAAAAATCAAAAAACAGACTGCGCATTATTACAGATCTGCCTACTATTCAAACTGAGGCCTCTTAGACTCGCGCACTGTTACATACCCGATCACTATTACTGTCAAGTCCGACTATAAGGGATTCTGATTTAAGCAAAAACGGCTGCAAGGGATGAATTTAAAATATTTGGTTTGCCAGCTATGCTTTCAATGTTAAAATTAAACGGATTTAAGGGAACCGATATAAGGGTTTGAATTTAAGGGACTGTTTCTCCACGCTTTTGAGGCCTTTTTAGGTTATTTATAAGGGAAATTGTAATAAACGGAGCCGAGTTGTAAATAAATAGTCCCTATCTTTCTCTAGAATACTATTTTATTTTTTACTGTGTACTCAATTGTGACTGTGTATGTGACCACAACAATTCATCAACTAGATAAAGATGCTTCAGCAAAACAAGTGACTGTTAAACCACCAAATATCTTGTAGTCGATTATGTGGCTGTACGAATCATGGAAATTAGTCACTGGAAACACTGTACGAAATTGGTGCCAAAAGTTAGTAACTTGTAATTAAGTAAGTACCTAACGCTCTAGTGAACCTAATAAAATTACTATCACTAAATTAACAAGGAAGTGAAAATTTTAGTCAACTTAATTTAATGTAGTAACATTACCTTGTTTTTACAATCAATGATTGTAGGTAAAAACTCATGTTTCTCCTATTAACTTTTGAAGAATTATTTTTTTCCTACCTATCTACATAATTTACCGGATTTTTGAAAATTCTGCAATACTGGACCGATTTTATCGAGCCATATATCATTGGAAAGCTAATCGCCAGTAGAATTCAAATTTAGAAACGGGCCTCCATTATAACAAAACGTTTTCAAAATAACGGTCTTTTAATTTTTAAATGCCGCCAAAAATGTGTTGCATGGGTTACAATCAAAAAACGAAAAAAATGTCCCTGCTTATTTTTGAAGAGCTTTCCAATGATATATCACTCGACACAATCCGTTAAAATTTTTTAATTTGCAATTATGTTATTTCGAAACCATTTAAAAACTAATAACAATCGTGCGTGCACACTAAGTTATTTACATTCGCCAAATTGTTACCGTTCAAATAATATATCAAGTTAGTTTATTTTCATTGAGTAACCGGTCGAAATCTTCATTTAAAACTATTTTTACAACTTAAGCGGGAAATTCAAACATTGGAATTTACAAATGGTAATTGCACATACTACCACTATTGGTCACCAAAAGATGCAGTTCAAAATAATGATGAAATAAAATTACACTCGCTCCACGCCGTCCACTGCATACCGATTTTAGCATTAAAGAGTAATACCCCATATTACTGTTAAGGCTACCAAAAAACAAGGGCTTTAGCCCTTGTTTTTCAAATTACTAAATTCACTTGAGAAATTACATAAAGAAATCATTATCTAAATTATGGTACTCACTATGTCTACTTAAATACACAGAACCAGGAAAAACAAATACTTTTCTGAATAAACTTAGGTAACGTAGTACCTGTTTATGCGATTCACAATTCTGAATTTACCCTTGTGACATAAGTCAACTTACCCAATATCACTTCCGCTTTTATTTCTTCCTTGTAAATAACCTTAACATATTTTCCAGTTTCATTTTTAAAAGAATTATTCTAGCCTAACGTTATTCTTCTACGGAGCTGCCAGTAAATATCAATATTTTGATGCACTTTGTTACATTTTGTTCAAATTCATTTTATTTAAAAAATGCTTACACGAGACAAGTTTAACCCGACTCTACAACTATACTGTGTTTTAGCTAAACCTAATATTTTACCCATGAATATTAATTTAAATACATGGAAAGTCTCGAAACAATATTCATTGTCAAAAAAGATTGTTTGGCACGTTGCATTTATTTTTACTGTTTTCATTTTGGTTTATCAAAATGCAAGATATTCTAAATATTTATAAGTCTCAGAATATTTTATCCTACGCCATTTTCCTGTTCAAACAGTCATCTGCTTGTCCTTTAATATTGCAATCCATATTATTTTTTCGACATTTAAGAAGTAGCACTTTGTAAAGGAGCACTTAAAAGTTGAAAGCTCTAGCACATATTACTTGTTCCAGGAATTACGATTATAAAATAGGTAGGTAGTTGAGTTGTAATTATGCGGATGTGATATTAATAATTTAAGTAAATAAACAATAGGAAATGAAATTAATAATCCTGTTTTGTTATTTAAATATTGCTCCTTGTAAATATTAATTAATACCTTGAAAATCTGAGTTATTTAAAATTAAAGAATTAATTTCGGTAGCTATGATAATTTAATGTATAATTCTATAATTATGTTTTCAACAACAAATCTATTACCTTTTAATTGTTTCCTATTTTGTGACCGCATTTCCTAATGTTTCTGTTATTATTTTGGTCCTGTTGACGTTTTAATCTATTCCTTATCAATTATCAAATTCAGGGCCGGACAAAGAAATTGGTTTTTGGCAGCAATTTGTTTCCATACAAAAACTGCCATTTTGATTTTATTGATTGTTTTCCTTAGTAAAGCAAAATGTTGTATTTACATGTTTTTGAAAAGTGCAAAATGTTCGTTTTACTTGATTTAGAAAAGTGCTCAATTTTCTATTTACGTGTTATGACAAAAGTGGAAAATGTTTTATTTCCATGTTTTTGAAAAGTCGAAATATTTTAATTTTTACATATTTTTAAAACCTGCAAAATGTTTCATTTACATGTGTTTTTGAAAATTCAAGCAGCAGGGGCTGCCTCTGCCCTCTAATCCGGCCCTGATCAAATTCATTTAGGTCAATCAAACAACAAAAGCAACTCTAGAAATGGATTTAAGTAAAGAAGGAATAATTGAGTTTATTACGTTGACTTGTCAAAAAATTAAATCACAATAATTTCTAGTAATTACGCATACGTTGCTTACCACCACCGCATGTTGCCTGCGCTGGTAATTAAAGCATTTAAATTCAATCACTAGGAAATAGTTTTGTAGGAAATTAAATTAAAATTAAAATCCTATAGGAAGGTTTTAGTCTTGCAACTTTGGGCTTTTGAAATTTTAATTACTGAACAATCAAAAATTAAAAATATTTAATTAGAAAATCAATGTGTCCTGTTTATTCCATACAAAATTTCCTATTCAACGTAAGCTAGCTGTAAGTCAACCATTTCAATATCCTTTTCCTTGTTGTCTTTACTCGTATAGTCATCTAAAAGTAACCGCTCCAGTTTTATCCTGGTAAAACTTAAAGAACAGTAAAGTCGCTAAAGTCACATTTAAATAGAGCTGCCGTATTTCATTTTGTAGTTTTAAAATATATTATTCTACTGAATTTAAAAATGCTTACACTAGAAGAGTTCCGTGTGACTTTAAAGTTATACCGTTTTCTGGGTAAACTTAATATTTTACCAATGAACGTTGATTTAAATACCGGTAAAGTTTCGCAAGAGTCATCGCTGTTTAAAAAAACTGTTTGGTATATTTTATTTATTTGCACTGTTTTCGTTTTGATTTACCAAAATGGGAGACTTGTGCAGTCTCTTATTTTTCCGGAATATTTTGTTCTTCGCCATTTTCCAATTCAAACAGTTATCTGCTTGGCCTTTAATATTACAACTTACATTAATTTTTCAGCATACATTCAATGGCCTGGGATGACAGTTGGGCTTTTCAATCAACTTTTTACGAGTAAGTTACATGCTATTGTTATATCGTGTGTGAAGAACCAAAATGACCCATATCCAATTTATGCTAGAGTCAAATTGAGCTAATTATGTCAAAAATTTATGTTAAAATAAAATAAGAGACGTGCATAAAAGTTTAATGACGAGTTTTTTAAAAGTGTGAAATGTTCTAGTTACATGTTTTTTAAAAGTGTGAAATGTTGTATTTACATGTTTTTCAAAAGTGCAAAATGTTCAATTTACATGTTTTTGAAAAGTGTAAAATGTTTTATTTACATATTTTTGAAAAGTGTGAAATGTTCTATTTACATGTTTTTGAAAAGTGTAAAATGTTCTATTTACATGTTTTTGAAAAGTGTAAAATGTTCTATTTACATGTTTTTGAAAAATGTAAAATGCTCCATTCACATGTTTTTGAAAAGTGTAAAATGTTTCATTCACATGTTTTTGAAAAGTGTGAAATGTTCTATTTACATGTTTTTGAAAAATGTAAAATGTTCCATTCACATGTTTTTGAAAAGTGTAAAATGTTTTATTTACATGTTTTTGAAAAGTGTGAAATGTTCTATTTACATGTTTTTGAAAAGTGTGAAATGTTCTATTCACATGTTTTTGAAAAGTGTAAAATGTTCTATTTACATGTTTTTGAAAAATGTAAAATGTTTCATTCACATGTTTTTGAAAAGTGTGAAATGTTCTATTCACATGTTTTTGAAAAGTGTAAAATGTTTAATTTAAATACTTTCAAGACATGTTTTAATATATTTGTAGATAGTTGATATTGGTTTTGGTTTTAGCTAAAACTCGATTTTGGTCATTTTGATTTTAATTCTTCACAGACGATATGCAAAATAGCAAATGATGTTGTTTAAGATTGTAGTACACGTAAGAAATAGCCGATTTTTTCATTATTGTTTTTTTATCCACAGAGTCATGGATTATTTCGAAAAAAAGAACTCTTAGAAACATGAAAAAAATGGAATTAGTTGCAATTTACCTCCCTTATCTCTGCTTTATCGATGCATTGTTTGCAGTCTCAATTTTTGTGTACGACCCAACCTACACAATTCTAATCTACTCAGTCCTTCCAGCTTCGCATAAAACCATGTTTTCTTTTTTCTTCCTATTCCTTATCGAGTTTTGTATTTATGTTTTTTGGCTCTCAAATCTGATTTTTATAAGTGTTTTTCAAATGCTGTTTTTCATGAAAGTTGATTCAGACGTTCGTAATGGTGTCTCGCGGCTTTGTTTTGTCAACCTTAATATAAAATTAGGGACCCATAACGACAATGGCCAGGGTAAACTTAGTGTTTGGCGAACATTTAAAGAATGGCGAAATCTACAACTGTCAATTAACTGCTTTAATCTAAGCATCTCTAACATTGTGTTTCTCAACAAGAACATGCTTATTGTGGACGTCATAGCGTGCGCAGTCTATGCAGTCAAATACTTTACTGTAGATCTGTTTTTGGGATTAGTTTCGATAGCAATTGCATTCACGTCCATAACATTGTACATGTCATTATATGACCAAGCTTTTAAAATTCCTGAAAATATGAAAAAATTAAGGAATCAAATATCCATTACGTCCTGTACTAGTCTAGTGAATGGAGACTCTATTGGAGATTTAGCTCTTTTTAAGAGATTTGTAAGATCAGTAAGAATTACCGGGATAATGCAAGGGAGCTTTCGCACAATGGAACGAGAATCCACACCCATGTTTTTTAATTTTATCACACAAAATATTGCTTCAATACTTATTTCACTTCGATAACTTGAAGCTCAGATTTTGAATACTCACACGGAACTTGCCAATTTTAGAAAGTAATGTCTACAAAAATCAGGCTGCTTTTAGATAGTAGAGATCCAAAGTAAGTCGACTGCATTTTGCGTTATTTGGTTACAATAGCCCGCCAAAGTTTAAAAAAAAAATTCAAATTTTATTCCTTTGCCACCCTGTAACTTCTACAGTTTTCATCCGATTTTGACGAAATTTGATGTTTTGTAACGTTTAAATTCTTTTTTAAAACGTTAGTTTGGGATTTTCTAAAATTCGAACATTTTAAGTTTTTTAAAAAATTAGTTTTGAGGCCTAATTTTTTAGACTAACAGGATGAAAAAAGTCTGTCCTTCCAGGTCCCTTGTAAACGAACTTTACAGTATATAGTTAAAATGTATGTAAAATTTTGTGTGGCAAAATCTATCTATGTATAGTTGTTTAACATGCAGTATAGTATAGCTGAGCAAATAAATTAAGCACTTGTGGTTTATAGAATTTTATACCACAATTATCAACCGCAGGACTCTCAGTCCATCATTTATTTAACAATTATAATAATTTATATCAATTATTTCTTGACTTTAGAATTTAATACACATTTGTTGACTAGCTCACATATTTGAATAATATATATTTAATTTAAAAGCAGCACAAAATTTCAAATAAATACGAATTTACTCGGTTCCGGTTCTTCGTGTATGTCTACGATTGGGCAGTTTTTTTTTTTTTACTTTTGACAGGAATCAGAATTGTTTTAAAACAGTTAGACAAACCGGACGGATTTGAATTCAAAAAATTAATCCTAGTTTTGAAATTTTTGATTTAGTGGGTAGACATTTTACGAATATATTTAAGTACATTTTTTAAATTAAATTAAAATACATAGTTCAATGGCATCTGACTAGCTCAACATTATCAATTATTATTAATTATAACAAGAAAAAACAAACTTAACATTTATATATATATATATTATGTACTTACAAAAAAAAATGCATGATGTGGCTAATAGTATTGTCTTTAATTGATTTGTAATTTTTGCAAATAAAAAATATAATTCACAAAAAAACACAGCTTTGTTCTACAACTTAATACAATAGTACTCGCAATTTTAATGCCATGTAATTTTTTTTCCGTCGGTGTAAAAATCCGGTCCCTTTTATGGTTTACATTTGGGCGACTTTTTTTAATACAAAAATAGGCATTTTCTAAATATAACACAAAGTAACAATAAAACAAGCATTTTTGATTTACACGTATGGCTCTGTATGACTCCTTATTAGGAGCTTAGTACCGGTACCGGTACCGTGACCGGTACCGGTGGTATGGAACTCTCAAGACTTTCAGCTTTATACAAAAGCAAAGGCATAAATGTATGTACTTCTGTGTATCTATTTGGTCTGGGGGACGTGCATAAATTACGTAACACCAAAATCAGACATTTTAAACCCCTAATTCCCCCCTTCCTTTTTTGGTATGTACGCCCATGAAAAAGGATAGGCAACCCTGACCCCTTACGTACCCTAGACTTACCACGTAATTTATGCACGCCCCCCTATGTATAGTTGATATAAGTATAGTGAGTATATAAATTCCCATTGTTTAAAATATACATTGTAGATTTCATTGCCTCAAGACGCTTTTATACACAACAGCACCATATAACTTCAAGAGGTTTTAAAAGATCAAGTGAAAGTTCACGGAGAAAGTTATAACCCGTGTCCCGATGAATTTCTTCCGAACATTTCAAAGCCTGAAAATAAACAAACAAAATTTTTTTTGCACTGTTTTTTTTACAAAAAGCGGGATTTTTTAAATTTTGTATTCTTTAAATTTTGACACCACGTTTTACTTTTACCTGAAACTCGAATTTTTATGCAAAGTGTCAAGTTCATATAGATTAGAGTTGTCATAGTAACCAGACTGTCCACGTCTCAACCCTTTAGTCTTCCAGCAGAAGAAGAAGGCGCAGAAGTATTTCCGGTACTTGTCACTCAGGGCAGTGTACAGGAGAAAGTTACAGGCAGCATTGAGAGCTACAAGAAGATTACAAATATTTCCAAAGGCGCGAAGAAGGGCGCCCTCACTCCGGTTTGGCTCCGAGTTGAACGAGACATAGATGAGGACGAGTGCTGTGGGTACTTGGCAAATGAGGAAAACGATCACGACCCCAATCAATGTGATTGTGATTCGATTTTCCTGCCGCATCCTTTGCATCTGTCGGACAGATGTATTCTGTAGATGAGTCTGGGTCATTGTTTTACGTAGAGTTCGTGAATGGTTGACAGCTTGAATTAAGATAAAGTTGAGTATGGCAAGAATGAAGACGGGTAGGATTATGAAAGTAATTGAGGTGAACCAGTAGAATAGTTTTTGATAAGTTTCATCTCCTCCAAAGTCACTCGGGACGAGCATATATATCTGCAAATTACAAGTAATTTTTTAACACGTTAAAATGTTCGGCATTTAATTAGCACATATGTCTTAACTACGTATTACATTACGTCAAATGTATTTCTGTTATAACATAAAGATGAACTTACGGTGCTGTTATCAGGATATACTTTTTTTTCAATGTCCCATTCAAATGGCGTAGGGGATGTGACGGCAAATGCAAAAAAATAGACTAGAATTGCAACTTTGATGGCACGCTCCTCGGTGCACAGGATCTTCAAAGGGAGCATCAATAAACAATGTCAAATAATTACTTCAGATGCAAACATTCACACGCTTACACACTACTACATGCATTATGTATTATTTAACACGTTTCAACCCTTGTTCATTTTAATCACTCATCACTATGTAATTATATCGTCTGTGAAGAAGCAAAGTGACCCACATCCATTTTTAGTTTTAATCAAAATGTAATATACACAGAAAAAATTTGAATATGTAGCATGTTCATAAAAGCTTGTAAATATAACCTTGCGAATTTTTCAAAAAACATAAAAATAGAACATTTTACACTTTTCAAAAAACACTTAAATAGAATATTTTGCACTTTTGAAAAACAAGTAAATAGGACATTTTACACTTTTCAAAAAACACTTAAATAGCATATTTCGCACTTTTGAAAAACAATTAAGTGAATAGGAAATTTTACACTTTTCAAAACAAGAATATTTTGCACCTTTAAAAAACAAGTAAATAGGACATTTTACACTTTTTAAAAAACACTTAAATAGCATATTTCGCACTTTTGAAAAACAAGTAGATAGGACATTTTACACTTTTTAAAAAACACTTAAATAGAATATTTTGCACTTTTGAAAAAAAAGTAAATAGGACATTTTACACTTTTCAAAAAACACTTAAATAGCATATTTCGCACTTTTGAAAAACAATTAAGTGAATAGGACATTTTACACTTTTCAAAAAAAGAATATTTTGCACCTTTGAAAAACAAGTAGAAAGGTCAATTTATAATTTTAAAAAACACTTAAATAGAACATTTTTAATTTTTCTAAATTATGTAAATAGGACATTTTACTCCTTTGAAAAAAATGTAAATAGGACATTTTACTCCTTTAAAAAAAATGTAAATAGGACATTTTAATCCTTTGAAAAAAATGTAAATAGGACATTTTACACTTTTTCTTAAGATTTAAATAGAAAATTTTGAATTTTTCTAAATTATGTAACTAAAAGACATTGTTATCTTTTGGAAAAAATGTAAATGGAACAGTTTTCTCATTTTAGAAACTCTTAATTATCATTGTAAGCATGAAACTTATATACTGTATTGTTTTTGACATAGCTCATTAAAATTCTAGCATAAATTGGAAATGAACCATTTTTTGTTCTTCATAGACGATACGTTAAGCACAATAATCATAAAAACAACCAGCTGAGAGCTGCAAGTTTAGCAATTTATTCATACACCAAAAATAAAGACAGATGCTACCACCACTTTTGCAACACACACATGCAATTTGCATCAACCTTCAATGTTCTTTTGTGTTGCCTTAAATGAATGCAATTTAAAAGATGAAAGGCCAGATGACAAAAACAAGCAAAGAAAATAACACAATATATAAAAAACTTTAGAAAAAGTGTCATTCACCTTTCCTCTCATGGGATGACAGACAGCGATGTAACGCTCGATTGTGAAGGACACCGTCAGCCAGACTGAAGTCGAACCTATATACGGAGAAAAATAAAAAATCACTAGTTATTTTTGCGTCACAGTTTAAACAAAAAAAAAGTGTGGCTATGTTCATCGTAATTAATTCATATCGATTTAAACAAAGAATTATTAAGCTTGTCAAAATTAAATAAATAATTTTTCAATTACATTTGACAAACTTCCTCATAAATATCTTTATCGGCCATAAGAGACAAGCAATTTTGAAAAAAACATGACAGACTTTGACTGCAGCAACTAGTATATGGTATAATGTGACATTCCACTCCTGTATAACAAATGTCCCAGCGTCCGTTTGAATTTCAAAGTAGTCAAACTAAAAGTGTATTACACCAGTCTCATCGTCAGTCTCACAAGGGAACCATGCCAAGTGGTACGCTCCGAATGTAAAACAATTATCCGCAATTGCTTCATCGACCCGAATGTACTACAATTCTAAACCAGTTCAATTGCAAATTGCGCCGTTCGTCAACAGTCGCCCGCCAAACTTTAAAAAATACTACTTTTTTAAACTTTGCCGCCTTGTAGTTTCTACATTTTTCATCCAATTTTTAAAATATTTCAAGTTTTGTGACCTTTGAATCATTTTTTAAAAAGTCATTTCTGCGTTTTAAAAATTCAAAAATTTTTATTGTTTTCAAAAAATGAGGTATTTTGAGGGGCCTCAGAAAAATAGGGTTTATTACAATTTTTTAGAGAAAAATAAAAATTTTCGAATTTTCTAAAACGCAGAAATTGTTTTTTAGAAATTGGTTTAAAGGTCACAAAACCTCAAATTTTCAAAAATCGGATAAAAAATGTAAAAACTGCAAGGCGGCAAAGTTTAAAAAGTTGAATTTTTTAAACTTTGGCGGGCTACTGTGAAATAACTGCGATATTTGCGATCAAACTGTTTTAGGGTTGTAGTACATTCGCGTAGATCAAATAATTGTAGATGTTTTTTTTTAAATTAGAGCGTACCACTTGGCGAGGTTTCCTTGTCAGTCTCAAAAACTCAGGACGCTCTCAAACTATAGATAATATGCTTATACCCAAGAAATACTTGAGATTTTGGTATGGAACGTACCCTGAGCTTTCTTTCAGAAAGCATTGCTATGAGCCGATAGCAATGCGAAATGCAAACGAGGTCACGTGTATTCAAATTGCCGTACCAAAATTCACAAAAATATTTGAATCTACAATCTACTTTAAAGAACAAATACGCGGACAGACTACTAAAGTGAAAGTAAAAGTGAAAGCGGCAGAAGATCTGGATTCTCATCCAGATCCGGAAACTATGGGAGAAACGCAGAAAGCAAAAGTCACTCAATTTATTTTTTGACTTTTTTTATTATCTTTATACAGTTTTGAATGTGTCTAATAAATCGTAGCGTGAGGCAAGTTATACGCGGTATATTTGTACAACTGATATAGAGCGCTCGCATGTCTTTGTCAATGCGGTTCGTATTTGTGTCTTGTGTAGAACACTCAAGGGCACATAGAGGTCATTGAACTTTCGCTTTCCTGTAAAAGAGCTTTTACTTTCATTTAAGCGTTATCACACGTCGTCTTGACTTTATTTTAAGTTGTTTTGAAAAAATTATGATTTGTTTTAAAAATTCTAAACAGACTAATAAGCCATTGTAAAAAAACTAAAAAGTTTGCCGTCACGCAACAGTAGACATAACTAAAGAATGCAAAATGTTGAAATTTTTTTTAAAAAGTGTTTTTTAAAAAAATGTACA
The DNA here is from genome assembly GCA_949802685.1 of Dicyrtomina minuta. Lineage (NCBI taxonomy): Eukaryota > Metazoa > Arthropoda > Collembola > Symphypleona > Dicyrtomidae > Dicyrtomina > Dicyrtomina minuta. The sequence continues at coordinate 5,678 of CATKUY010000390.1, read as the reverse complement.
TTTAAATTGCTCGCAAAATAAAAAATTTAACTATACATATTACCTACATTTCTTTTGTATTTGCTATTGAGCGAGGTAGGGGAAACAGAAATGTACTTACCTATATATACATTTAAAATATGATACTCTAGTTGTCATAGGCATAATATGGCATATAGCGGACTGCCGTTTGTAATCTAATCATTGCATTTTGGGAAGGCATGGAAAATCAAAATGAGGACCACTTTGTGTTGAGGTTGAAGTAACAATAGAAACCATGAGAAAAATTGTTTTTCACCATGAAAGTAAAATCCTAATGTGCGTATCAATGCTATTTATTATGCTCACACGATCAGTGCAAGTTTTAAGCAAATGTAAACTCAACATTGTGCACTTTTTGAAATTATGCAAATAGAACATTTTGCACTTTTTAAAATTATGTGAATAGAAAATTTTGAATTTTTTAAAATTATGTAAATGGAAAATTTTACAATTTTAACATTATAAAAATAGAAAATTTATTTGCAATTTTTATCATTATGTATAAAAAATATTTAAAAATTTTTGAAATTATGCAACTAAAACATTTTTCACTTTTTAAAATTATGGTAATAGGAAATTTTGCATTTTTTAAAATTATGTAAATGGAAAATTTTACAATTTTAACATTATAAAAATAAAAAATTTTGCAATTTTTATCATTATGTATGAAAAATATTATAAAGTTTTTGAAATTATGCAAATGGAACATTTTGCACTTTTTAACATTATGTGAATAGAAAATTTTGCATTTTTTTAAATTATGTAAATGGAAAATTTTACAATTTTAACATTAAAAAAATAGAAAATTTTGCAATTTTTATCATTATGTTTGAAAAATATTTTAAACTTTTAGAATTAGGCAAATGGATCATTTTGCACTTTTTAAAATTATGTAAATAGAACATTTTGCACTTTTTAACTTTATGTGAATAGAAAATTTTGCATTTTTTTAAATTATGTAAATGGAAAATTTTACAATTTTAACATTAAAAAAATAGAAAATTTTGCAATTTTTATCATTATGTATGAAAAATATTATAAAGTTTTTGAAATTATGCAAATAGAACATTTTGCACTTTTAAAAATTATGTGAATAGAAAATTTTGCATTTTTTAAAATTATGTAAATGGAAAATTTTACAATTTTTACATTATAAAAATAGAAAATTTTGCAATTTTTATCACTAAGTATGAAAAATATTTTAAAGTTTTCAGACTTATGTAGATAGAACATTTTGCAGGTTTTAAAATAATGTGAATTAGAATTTTTTGAACTTTTAAAAATAATGTAAATAGAACATTTTCCACTTTTTAAAATCATGTGAATATTGCAATAATGACTTTTTAAAACCATGTAAATCGAATATTATGTACATTTTCAAAACATGCAAATTGAATACTACGCGCGTTTACAGAAACGTGTAATTAGAACAAGAGGTGTTTTTAACAAACATTCAAATATTAAAAATGTGTAAATACACGCAGGTAATTAAAGATACTTAAACATATGAAAAAATTAAAATGTTATATTTGTGTTAATTATCTTGTAGGAATATTTGCAACATACTAGGGACTAATACTATACACACACGTAAGAAACCAATAATATTTTTAAAAAAAGTTAGGCGAGTAGAACAAATACTGGGAGTTATATTGATACTTCAAATTGGAACGTTGGTATAGGTAGTTTAGTCCCAGCAGTTTCTAGAAATGTGGGAAAAGTACTCAAAAGAGAAAGTTTGCGTGCATTCAAGTGCATGTTAGGAAAGGAAAGCAGCTGCCTCCGCTAATAAACTTTTACATTTTAAATTTACACTTGAACTATTTTCTCTCTAATGTTCCAACTGCGCCAGTTTTCACTACTCTACTGAACTACATTCATAAAAAACATATTTTTCTATTCTTTTCCATACAAAACTTTCTCCATTTGTAACAAACTGTCGAGTCAGCGAACTTACACTTTTTAGTAATGAATAGGTTAGTTAACAGTGTAACAAAATGTCAAGTGTGTAGCTAGTTTAGCTAATGTGATGAATTTTTGCAAGTTTAAAAAACATTGAATGTTAAATATAGCACAAAATTAGTCAAAGTCATCAAAATCGTTTAACACGTTTTAATCATGCCAAATTTGCAAAATATACTTATTGCAAAAATGCCTAACTACAAAAATAAACAATTTAAAATCTTTACATAATTGTATTTGCAAAATGCTGAGCATAACATTTTTTTTAAATTTAAAAAAAAATAAATGGCTTAAGAAATTTTTGAATTTTGTTTCAAATCCACATAACAGTGTCGCTATGATATTATTATTATTAAACTATTGTCACATTTTTAAAAAGCCGATCACCCAAAGGTGATTTTTTGCAAAGTTTGTTTCTTTACCAAATATAAAGGTAAGTCTAATAAAATAAAATTCTAAATAAAAAAGTGGGTGTAAAAATTTATTAATGTTACATTGGAAAAATCCTTTGGTATTTTCCCCCCTGTTTTTTAATAGGAAGTAATATATAAGTTCCTATTTTTAGTTTGGAATCCGAAATGAATTGTGTCTTTGACTGTTTTCTTCGTGCTGGCTGATTTATTGAAGAAAAGTGAGGTATTCTGTTCCTTGTCACATATACTACAATCATAATAAAATACCTGACAAAAAATCCAGTCCAGTTCAATACATAAAATCAGGAGCAACATGCCGAGCCGACACAAGAAAAAAATAAGGGAAATAAAGCACATTCCATTCCACACAATCGAGTTTTAAAACGGAGCGACAGCTCAATACAGTCTATACTGTCTACCTATCTACCTACCTACTTCTACTTACTGCCCAACGAGGACCTCATAGTACTTATCGTGAGTGAAAGTCAAAATGGCCCATATCAAATTTAAATTAGAATTGGTAGAAAATAAGTATTAAATGCCACAAAAACACTTAATTGAAAAATTTCTTAAAATCCTAATTAAGGGTTTTTAAAATGTGATAAATGTTGTATTTGCATGTTTTTGAAAATACCAACAAAAATTTTTTTTTACGTTTTTTAGAATTGAAAATTTTTGTATTTACTTGTTTTTGAAATATTCAAAACTTTCAACTTACACGTCTTTAAAAAGTGTAAAATTTTCAGATTTTATGTCTTTGAAAAGACCAAAAGTTTTTATTTTCGCCTTTTTTGAAAAGTGAAAATATTTCTATTTACATGTGTTTGAATTTTGGACTACGTTCTACTTACGCGTCCGTAAAAAGTGTAAAACGTTCTAATTACATGTTTTTCAAAAGACCAAAAGTTTATTTTCTCGCTTTTTTTCCCAAGTGAAAAATGTTCTATTTACATGTGTTTGACATATAGAAAACTTTCTACTTACGCGTCTTTAAACAGTAAAAAAGTTTCGAATTTTATGTTTTTGAAAAAACCAAAACGTTTTATTTTTGCCTTTTTTTAATGTAAAAAATGTACTATTTGCTTGTGTTTGAAATATGCAAAAAAAAAAGTTTATAGTTACGCGTCTTGAAAAAGTGTAAAATGTTCAAATTTTATGCTTTTAAATAGACCACAAATTCTCATTTACATATTTTTCAAAAATAAAAATTGTTTTATTTACATAGGTTTGAATTTTAAGACGTTTTAAATGCTTTATTTACACAGTTTTAGAAATTCTATTCATCTATGTAATTGTTTTTAAGAATGTTAATTAGGACACGTTTTGTCCAGTTGTCTGTATAATGTAATCACAAATTTGAATTCAACATTTGGCAAGTGTTCCTCGTGAGCCAATATTTTAGCCGTTAAGAAGCATAGGCAATACATTTCGCCTTAGTTTTCCATGTAACATTGTTCAATAGGCTTACATGGAGGGGAACCACCGTCACCGTACAGTATGTATGTCTTTTTTAAAAAGATTAATATTAGGCTACAGTGTACATATATATAGCAACCCTTCATGAGGGAATTCCACATCCTAAATCCAAATCTAAAACCGGGACGGAAACCATAAGAAGAAGGAAGGGGGAAAAGAAGGTAGTAGGTAGAAAAAATAAATCCAATAACTCGGACGTTTTCAGAATGGGGAATGTAGAAAATAAATTCTTATCCTTAAGAGACTACTACTGCAACTGCTGCTCCTGTTCCTGCCCCTGCCTGATGTTCTTGTTGTTGTTGAGATAGATAGAAAATGTAAAGAATTGCACAATAAATGAACTTACTCGCCGCGTCCGTGAGCCAGAGACCAAAGGGTTTGTAGGACCAGTAGAACCAGTAGGAGTCAAAGCTCGGGTAGTGTGTTAATGACATGGTGAAGGTGAAGAGGAGAAAAAGCATATCAGAGACGGCCAGGGCGCACAAGTACCTGCAAGTAAAATTCACATCGTCATCATCTTAAACGAAACACCAGACGTACGCTCATATCTTCCAAAAATGCGAAATTATATTAACTATATAATATTTATAATGTAACAGTAGTGCAGGACTTAGTAACGTTTAAACGCAGCCACCGCAGTAACAAAATTGTTAATTTCTAAAAATATAAGGCATTCTATTTTCGTACATATAGCCGCAAATCCAAAAAAAAAGCAAGCAAAAAATATGAAAAAAAGTAATGGAGCCATAAAAATCTGATTTTGACCACTCACATAGATAATTTACTATTTTTAATTAGACTTTCACTACTTTCACCTAGACTTTCTCCAAAAAACTTTCTTTTTTTTACTGTTCAAAGAATGCACCTGAGCTGTAATAACTATGCGCGTATTCGCATCGTACAATATATAAACCGATAAAGCAGCTGGAGAAAGCTAAAGAAGCATGGGACATATTTTTATTGTTGCATTGGTGACAAATCCGTGGGACCTAATCTTACTGAAATAATAACTAGAGGAATAGGAGAAATTTAGAATTAGTGAATCATGACTTTTACTTTTATGTCATAAAAATTGCAAAAAGTCATATAATTACTATTTCTTATCGTTAGTTTAAGGAAATAAAGAGGACGTTGAAAATGTGAAAAATAATTACCTATTTGTCTAACTGCTAACTTAAGAAAATTATATCACAGTCTAATATGCACAGCCGAATAATGAGGTCAACGCAGGAATTTAGGCGCTATATCTGAATTTTCAAACACCATGTAAGTTGAAACATTTTGCACTTTTTTAATGTATGTATATATCATATTTTTACTTTTCAAAAACATGCAAATGAAAATTTTGTGCTAACATCAGAAACATGCAAATAAAAAATTTAACACTTTTTTTAAAAACGTGTAATTACAACATTTTGAAATTTTCAAAAACATGCAAATACAACATTTAGCATTTTTAAAAAACGTGTAATTAGAAAATTTAGCACTTTTAAAAAACATGCAAATAAAATATTTAACACTTTTTAAAAAACGTGTAATTACTACATTTTGAAATTTTCAAAAACATGCAAATACAACATTTAGAATTTTTAAAAAACGTGTAGTTAGAAAATTTAGCACTTTTAAAAAACATGCAAATAAAATATTTAACACTTTTTAAAAAACGTGTAATTAGTAAATTTTGAAATTTTCAAAAACATGCAAATACAACATTTATAATTTTTAAAAAACGTGTAGTTAGAAAATTTAGCACTTTTAAAAAACATGCAAATAAAATATTTAACACTTTTTTAAAAACGTGTAATT
>CATKUY010000389.1:0-132279 GCA_949802685.1 Dicyrtomina minuta | reverse complement strand
AGCAGACCCATCTCATCATCTTCAAAATCATCCTCCTCGTCTCCAGCCATCACTGCCTTACATCAATTCTCCTCCATTAAACGTTGAACTTTGGCTCACCTCGCTGTTTCTTCAACCAACGGTCAATAAAGAAACGAACATCCTCCTTTGTGTGCTACTCGACGCCGACACCGACGAGTTGAATGAATTTTAAATTTTTTCTGAGCCATTGTAAAAAGTAACGTAGATTCAATAGCTTGTGAATTCTGTTTCGGAAGCTTAAGGCTACATGAAGTAGGTCAAGCCACTCGAGAGCCTGTATCGTGAAGTTAAAGCTGTGGGCAGGAATGCAATGTAGAATGTAGTGTAAAAGAGGATTTTAAATCTACCGCGTGGTCACAGATGAGCAGAGCAAGTAAATTGGCACTCATAGTGGTTAAAATTAATTCACTAGGATGTCAGGTCAGTGTCGGAAATCCGTCGGCAAGGTTATTTGATCCGAGAACCAAATTGTTGTGGCACGTCCTAATTGTAATTAACTGAAGTTAGGTGCCGTGAAATGAGATGAGATGAGAGAATAGGGAGAGGTGAAGATAAATAGAAAAATAACACACACAGAATGACACGCTGTGGTGGTAGTGACTCTGGTGCGGTTAGCTCAACTGGGTTTGCTAAAGGTCTTCAACATACTAAACTAACAACTCACTTTCTTTCATTCGCAGTTCGCAGCAGTACCACCAGCGCCAGTCACCAAACCACGGATACAGTATCCACCAGTACTGGCGTCTAAAACATCATTACTGGTGTCTAATATATCAGTACTGGTGTCTGGTAAATCAGCACAGGTGTCTAGTAAATCAGAACGGTTGTCTATAACATCAGAACTGGTGTCTGTTGAATCAGCACGGGTGTCTGTTACAACAGTACTGGTGTCTATAACATTAGTACTAATGTTTGTTGAATCAGCACGGAAGTCTGTTACAACAGTACTGGTGTCTAGCAAATCAGTACGGGTGTCTGTAACATCAGTACTGGTGTCTGTTGAATCAGCACGGAAGTTTGTGACAAAAATACTGGTGTCTGTAACATCAGTACTGGTGTCTCTGGAAACAGCACGGGTGTGTGCTACCACAGTACTGGTGTCTGAAACATCAGTACGGGTGTATTTTAAAACAGCACGGGTGTGTGTTACCATAGTTCGGGTATTTGAAACATCAGTACTGGTGTCTGATATTTCAGTACTGGTGTACGATAAATCTGCACGGGTGTCTGTTATTACAGGACTGGGGGGAGCTGAGGGATAAAAATTACGTCTGTTGTATTATTACTGGTGTCTGTTAAATCAGTGCAGTTGTTTGTTAATAATAATAATAATTTATTTATTGGGTCGATTAAACCGAAATTCATACAACTAGACTCAACCAGTCACTGAGGATGAGGAAATAGGAGGCTATAGCGTTAGATCGTCTTGGTCTTGGTACCCTTTTATTTATCCTTGTCTTCTCCTCCACAGTAAAGGATTATCATTCCCTAGGCCCCGACAGTAAGTAGTGGTCACTTAGGAGCACCGAAGGCGATTGGGTTTCAATTAACCATTCTGTGACGTGTACTGTACAACACCGAGCCGTAAACGATTAGCAGTGGCTTTGAGTCGAAGCCAGGTCTGAAGCTGTAAATTTCGTTACAGTCTGCAGTCCTAACTGCTCACCCAAGCACGCCTGCTTGGTTGTTTGTTAAAACAGTAGTAATGTTTATTTTGTCAGTACGGTAGTCTGCTTCAACAGTACTGGTGTCTGTTACATCAGTACTTGTGCCCAGTAAACGGTGTTGGTTAGTGCATTTTTCCCAGTTGCTAATGGATTAGTATTTCTGAGGGCCAGATCAGCTCTAGGAGCTGAAGGATTAGTGCTGGTGGCTGTAACTTGAGCTTGTGAGCGTGTGAGATAAGACAAATTTTTCTAGAACTAGTGTGACATCGGTAAGTTCTCCTATTGCAGCAATTACAACTTGTTTGTTAGCAATATTGGAGTGTGTAAGATAATCATGGTTAAGTCAAGATTCATTACGCTAAATAATTACGGTAAGGCTGGTGACAGTAATTGTTTAAAGTGGCATCCTTAAAGATTACTTCGTACATGCATTACATAAATAAATATTCTTCTAAGATAATTTATGTATACAGATATTCTCACGTTTGAGCATTAACATTGATATAATAAATAATAATAGTCAATATTGATTTTTAGATAAATAAAATGCAAACAGACATGGCACAAATTAAGGAGAAATTTTGCAGAACAGTAACACTCACGCATAATGACCTTCTAAATTTGATGAAACAAAGTGATAGTTTTTACTATTTTTTGACAAAACAAACACATGACGATTTGGAGGGAAAATCGTTTAAAGTTAAATTGCCAAAAGCTATGCGCTACGATGATTACGAGCGATACTTCAGTAGAAAAAAATGGGTACTTGGTTACTTTATGTACGCTTTTATTAAAAATAATCATTTTTAAATGTTTAATACTTATTTAGATTGTTGTTAAAACATCAGGTAGATGACTGCGATTTTACTGAATACCCTCAAGAGCAACCATCAAATCTACTTGCCTATAAAAGAAAAATTGCAACAACTACGCAAAATCTTTGGTACCAACAAGAGGTTGAAAAATGCAGCGACAAAAGTCTAGATATATCAAAAATGTATTCCAAAACACCAGGTAATTATCGTCTCCTGTATGAAATGATGAAGCTGCAGTCGCTGCAAGATGAATTAGGTGTTGATGACAAAGAAAGAATTAAAATTGAGCTCACGGTTGAAAACATTCGCAGAATGAGTAACTTTCTAAACAATTCAGCTTCAAGTACACCTAATATTACAGAAACATCTCCAATTCAGAAAGTTGATGAGCTTGTCCACCACGTGACAAAACTACAGACAGTAAACATCCTAAATTTAGGCGCTACTCCTAATTTGGTGCGCCATACAAAACATCCTTTTTTTCCTGAAAATTTAGAAACTCCGTTCAGCTGATAGTAACCGTCTATTACAGACTACAACTACAGGTCTACTAAGATTTGAGAAAAAGTAATTTCATGTAATTATACATACCTATATATATATATCTGCAATTGTAATTATTAATTTTAGCAAACATCGCTGTTTTGATATGTTAAGGCTGAACTGAACATGTAATAACAGATTGAGCCAAAGAAGATTGAAGGTTACGAATATATCGTCTGTGAAGAACCAAAATGACCAGTATCCAATTTAAGCTAGCATCAAATTGAGCTATGTCACAAAAACAAAATGAAAAACATGCGTAAAATGGTAATTCGGAGTTTTTGAAAAATGTAGAATGATTTATTCAAATATTTTTGAAAAATGTAGAATGATTTATTTAAATATTTTTTAAAAATGTAGAATGATTTATTTAAATATTTTTGAAAAATGTAAAATGTTCAATTTAAATGCTTTCAAGACATGTTTCTATATTTTTGTAGATAGTGGATATAGCTTTTAGCTACAAATGGATTTGGGTCATTTTGGTTCGTCACAGACAATATATTATGTATGTGGTACGAGTCATAAGTTATTCATAAAAAAAATCACCCACTACCCTCACGGTAGGACATTTGCTATCCAGACATTTTCTACCCGGACATTAGCTACCCTGACATTAACTATCTTGAAATTTGCTACCCATAGCCTAGGACACTTGCTACCCACGCCCAAACCTAGGACATTTGCTACCCATGGCTAAAATAGAAATACATGAAATGCATGAAAAATATTTATGAGTACTGATAACATGGCATCATTAAAATAGTTTTATAATGAAAATATTGTTAATGATAGATGATAGTTTAATTGTAGATGGTCGTTAAAAAATGATATTTAATATATCACCTTACAATTAATTTTTTTATTCATATACCCTGCATATTAAGACTGATCGTTGTATACATGTTAGGTTAGAACCAGACAATATAACATGCCATGGCGTGGCAGACACGTTACGACAATTACTAAACGGTAAAAACGGCAACAATAAATTTTTAACGTAAATCTACAATTAAACCTATTCTATCATTAACAATAAAGCATTAATAAACTATTTTAACGATGCAACGTCATCACGGTACACTCATTAATGTTGTATATGCATTTTATTTCTACTTTAGCCATCGGTAACAAATGTCTTAAGTTTGGGCGTGGGTAGCAAATATCCAGGTACCATATGTCCATGTACCAAATGTCCGGGCACTAAATGTCTGGGTAACATATAACCGTAAACCACCCTCGCAATGCCAAATGTATTTAATTTAATTTTGTTCTTTGTTTTAATTTATTAAGTAGGTACGTGTATAAGTTGAAGACTCTTAGTTCGACGTACTAATGCATTGTGGTTAAAACAAATTTTTCGAAAGTGTTACGAATATTTACTAATTTGTGGTGAGGGTAAGGGATGTTAGCAATAGGTTGTAACATGAGGGAGGTTATTTTGGGCCTTCAAGGGAACATGAAGGAGGTTATTTTGGGCCTTCAAGGGAACATGAGGGACGTTATTTTGGGCCTTCAAGGGAACATGAAGGAAGTTATTTTGGGCCTTCAAGGGAACATGAAGGTTATTTTGGGCCTTCAAGGGAACATGAGGGAGGTTATTTTGGGCCTTCAAGGGAACATGAAGGAAGTTATTTTGGGCCTTCAAGGGAACATGAAGGTTATTTTGGGCCTTCAAGGGAACATGAGGGAGGTTATTTTGGGCCTTCAAGGGAACATGAGGGACGTTATTTTAGGCTTTCAAGGGAACATGAAGGAGGTTATTTTGGGCCTTCAAGGGAACATAAGGGAGGTTATTTTCTTCATGGGTACAAGTTGTAAATAAGGAGTCTCCAGTTTCCCCAAGGGGTTTCCCTTGTCAAGTTTTTTCAATGTGATTTAAACTCCCGTAGTGATGGTGTTGCGTATGCATATCCAAACGTAATCCTTAGTCACACCCGCAAAATAAATAAATAAATAAAGTAGGTAATACGCTATTCAAACTGAATTGATTAGTAGAATCAAAATATTATTTATGCTTGTGTTCAAAGCAGCACACCGGGTAGTTTTTGAACATCTTTTTTTGTTTTAAACTCCCTCTAAAAAGTGTTGTATGGGCCAGAACGCCAGAAAAGAAAACAGATAGTTTTGGTTCACTTGTTTTAAGAGCTCAAAAATGATATACCACTCGTTGAAGTTGATGAAAGGGGAATGAAAATGACACGCCACCTTCGTCCTCAATTCTTCTCTAGCCGAAGCATAGCCGAAGCCATCTCCAGCCAGAAGAAGAAGACAGGATAAAACAGGATAGCTACAAGCCATTCAACCCAGCGCATCCTTCTATCTCAACTGGGAGCAACGTGCGGAACCAACAACAGAACGTATTCGCTACAAGTAGAGCTTCACATTCCATGGCGGTACCAAGCCACGCCACTGATCTCAGCAAGCAGAAGAAGGAGCACTGCCCTCATCAGTCACTCATTACTACTCTCCACGATAACATAGAACAAATTTTCATCTCCGTAAATCTAATAATATATTTTTGGGAAAGATCAACATGGAGACACCTAAGAGAATTCGGAATTTGCGGGGGGATCAAGGGAGTGAAGTGATCCTCTGTGAGTCGTGTTGGTGCACGAAACCTAAAAAGAAAGAAAGAAAATATTTGAATTTAGAATTCATTTTATTAGTTTCTCTTATAATTTTCTTTATCTCCATCGTGGTGCTTCCCATAATCAATATTTGTTTTGACTAAGTCATAAATAATAATCTGAGGTCTTCAAGTAATCAAAATCAAAATTGTAAAATAATATATAATATTTGTGAACCAAAAATTGTACTCACCTGGAATCAACCTTCGGATCCAAATTGGCTTGTAATCCGTATCCTCGGTATCCGTAAGGTCATTGTAAAATTATTATTGATTATATTATTGTGTGGACGAAATCAAAAACATGAAAACAAAAACAAAACAAAATAAGAATTCAAAAGTAAAGTAAGGCTTATAGTCCCTGCCCATCTGGCAGAGGAAAACTTTTATATTATTTTCAGTATTATTTTTCCTTTTCAGTTCGACTCAATTTTCCATTTACAATCCGTATCATTTCCACTTTTTAATACTTAAGTAAATATTTATCCGTAAAACTTAAAATTACTTTACTGATCTCCGATGTTGTCCAACTAAATTCATGGGCGAAAATCAAATTCAATTCTCATAATTCTCATTCAATAAGATTAATTATTATGTGTAATCTAAAGATGAAGGATTTTCATACTAATTAAGTAAGTGGTATATGCATCCAGCCGGTACATATTCTTTCTGCTTTAGTAGTAACTATGATAGTCAATGGAGTTCTTTAGAAACTCCCTCATCGAGTTTGCATAATATTATAATTAATTCAATCATTCATCAAAATTCTGTAAAATATTTTCCAAAATATAAGGGCTTAGGGGGAAGCGAATCTCAGACCTCGGTGGTGGGATTGCTTATTATGTTGCTCAAATTCCTTGGTTGCTCCACCACCGACATGGTCATTCTGTCCTTTTGGTAAAGAGAATCTTTCTTCCCCGAGCCACAGCCCCAATTAACAAACATTGGCTCAATAATCTGGACTTCACTTCACTTGACTCCTTAAAATTAATATTGAAATTAATCTGAACAATATTTAGATCAGCACTTAATTTAAATTTAAAATGCAATCAGGCAAAAGGAGGAGATGACAGCATCGGGAGTCGGGATGGAAGCGGGCCCTGACCACAACCATGGCTAACTGAAGTCAGCGGTTTCCGCGACCATCTCCCCAGTCTCAGTCAAATATGATTCAAGTTTGGCACAACTGAGACCCCATCGCTGTCAGCCCTCCTTAACATCTCGTTAACTTAAAATAATACTTCACTCCTAAACATTGGCACTTAACATAAAATAAAATTTACATAATTCAGATTCACATTCAAAATTGAGGATGGACAGGACAAGCTGGGCCGAAGAGGGGGAGGGAGATGGATTGCACTTTTGACTGGAACTCTCAATGCAAACTATCACGTCTCCTTTCTGCCCAGTCCTCTTGAGCTCATGGGGTGTGGACCATGGGGTGGTTGCACTTCAACCGGTCTTACCTCTGAGCCACTCATCCGCTGGAAATAATCCTTAGATTTAATTCTCTAACTACTCAAAATTTTAATTTTTGACATGCAAAATAATTAGGTTTAGATTCAGACTCAAATGTAAACATTGCAGATTTTAATATATCATAGACATAGGTAGGCATTGGCTCTTCGAGCATAGTTCAGTTCCTGCCATGTCCCCTCGGGAGTAGTTACCCCTAAACTGTAACTTGGTGGTCACCCCCAAATCAAACTCTACCATCTGCATCGCCATGTATATATGTAAATAATGTATGAATGCATAGGTTAAGCTCAGTTATAAAAATATAATTTATTTATTTATAATTTCTTAAATTCATAAAATTAATTTAGGAACTTTTGGGGTAGGAGCGTGCAGAATTCGGGGGTTGAACCCGGTTCAGATAAAGGTCACCGGTTTGACCCTCGTTTCACAAGGTGCGGGGTAGGGATAAAACCCTGCCCCCTCCTCCCCGAATTTTCAGAAAAACCGGGATGTCCATGCTAGACATGGAAAACTTAAATTTTTTTTACTTCTAATAAAAATAAACATAATTTTCATTCATAGGGACACTCCTATAATAGAAACATATTAGGTACATACTAAAAATAAATCCGCAGGCATCTCACCTGCACTCATCAATTTCAGTGGTGGTGGAGCGAGTGCGAAATCCTTCCGCTACCCGCCCGTTGTTCGCACAACAAAAATCTCGCACACGTGAGGACGCTCACATGCACCGATGCACAAGCATCTCACTCATTCGGGTCCGTAACACTACGATGTGGCGTTTGGGATGGCCACACCCATCGCGCCGATGTTTGCACTATCTCGTAAACCGTTGGTGGGATGACTCCGCATCACCGTACGGCCCAGCACAAAACATACGATTAGTGGGCGTTTCGTACCCCACACTGCACATATACGTTTGGTTTTCATTTTCCTGAACCATATCACGCCATTTGGTGTTCTCCGCATTCGTGCTAGTAAGCAAAGTTTCAGCTCTCAGATTTTCATCAAGTTGGTCTTAAAATTTCTTTGAAATTTTGATTTTAAAAATCTTCAAAGTGAAAATCCGGTCAAATCGACTACCCTCTTTCCGATTAAGGAAGTGTCAGTTCCCCAATTTCTTCGAAAATCGAAGAAAAACAGAGTTTAAGTTTTCCATTTTCCCGTGTCGTGTTGAAGACATAGGGCATCGTTGGCCGTTAGTGGCAACTGAAGTTTTTCCGTGTTTAGACTTTTCAAGCGACCTGAAAAACATAAAAAGAACTTACCTATAAACTCTCTTCATTGTTTGAAGAGAAATCCGTGTTCAAAAATTTATCCGGGATCCGGGAAAATTACATTTTCCCTCATTTTCCATATACGGACATAGTGAAAGGAAAATCTCCTTTGTCATCGTTCAAGTCTCATTAAGGTACATATTTTCGTGTACCAGCTCCGCTCAGAGACATTGACGTGCATATTTTCGTGTAGTGCACTAAACAGTTAGCCATACCGTGGCCGTGTTCTTATCCAATCCACTTAACACTAAACATTGACTATACGGTGTAAGTGTACATACTATACCTCAGTAACGAATTTGTGATTCGAAGTTCTATCTTACCGGTAACATTAGCCGTTATCCAGGAAATTCTTGTTACTTCGTCCTGGTTGACCTGACCTTCTCTACATTCAGTGAAAGATAATTCAGAAATCGTAAGTGGTAAAAGACAAGTTTCTTACAATTTTACATTTTCCCATATTTTCCTATTTCGTGTCCCTCCCAGAAAATCAATGAAAGGTTGAAAATTTTGATTTTGGATTTTCATACTTCTAAGTAATTACATACATACCTATTACACTGACCTCTTAATATTGCTAACTCTTCGTACAGTCATGGTGTATTAGTGAATCAGTATTAGTTTTTCCTACATTCAATCGTCACAATTACTAATGATTTTCCTACTCTCATTCTCGACCACCGACATCATAGTATTATTTTTCATTTTTCTCATTGTAACAGTCATCCATTTTCACAAAGAATTTATAAATACATATTTTAATTTTCGAATGGTTGCGGAGAGGGATTAAAATAATAAGTAATTGCGGTGACATAGTTAGTATTAATCCGAATTTCAAAATAGTTACAGTTCAGACTTCAGTTAACAGTCCGGGAAAACAAAGAGTTTTCAGGGGCTGAGTAGTGGCTTGGGTAATCAGTTTAAATAAATACATGTAGTTAAGAATTTAACAGTTCAGGATTGTGAACTCTGCGGGGAAAATAAATCGGTCTTCAACACACTTGCTTGCCTTGAGTGTTGATCGCTGAAAACATAGTTAAGTTAAGATTAAGGTTTGAATTTCAATTCTAAATCCAAAATTTCAAGTAACAGTTTTCTTTTGTTCAAAATTTCAAATTATTTTCAAATTAAAAATTAATTTTATTTCCCAAAAGTCAATTCCAGTAAATTCAAAGTTTATAAATTCGGAGCAAGGGAAACCAACAGTTTCTCGCTCCCGCCTAGGTTAGGAAATAAAATCAAATTGATACATATACATATATGATATTAAAATTAATTGGTATCCGTGCCCAGATTTTCATTTTTCTTTGAAGATTAATGCCTCCGATTATTCCTCGGGAGCAGTATCATTTATTCGTTAAGGACGCTCTTCTCTGGTTTATCTCAGGGGGGAATAAAATAGTCGACAAGGAACATCTGTTCATGCTCCTCATCATCTATATCTCTGTCTTTGATCTCACCAACCAATTCTTTCCGGAAGTGGAACTACAAACTTTGAATCGATCGTTGGCTCACCTGGGATTCTGGTATTAGGGGAAAGAGCTTCGCACCGACCTCATAAGCCCAGCAATCCTCCAACCCGATTCAAGGTATTTCCATTTCTTGAAAGAAATTTCATACCGTTTCACATTATTTCATACTTTTGCAAAATTTCATATAATTATTTTATAAATCAAAATTTTATAAAAACAAAGTAAGATTGTCCACTAATCCACTTTTCAAACTTGAGAACAGGTGACAGTTGCGGTAACTCAACCCGTCGCCGTGCCTCACATTAGCCTTCGAGTGTTCTCAAATTTTCATTAATTCTTCACTCGTTCTCAAGAAAGAAAAGCGGATTTTCAAAGGAAATCTTCAATTTCCTTTCACCGACTTTCACCACTCAAGAAGTCAACTGCCTGAGGTGAACGGATCCTTACCAGTAATCCGACGCCAACAGACAGAGCCTTCTCTTCGTACCCCATAATTAAGTCTAAGGTCATTCCTCCCTAATATAGGTAGGTCAAACCCACTTATTTCGTATAGAAATTTCAGGAAAGTCAGATATTTTTCATAAGTATCAATCAGTAGGTCAAACTAATCTCGTTATTGGATTCATTCCTGAAGCGTTCGCTTAGGAATCGAACCCACAAGTAGGTCATCACATTCATAGAGATCAGAAGCGCTCGCTAAGATTCTCTACTCATACAACGGTCATCTAGATAAACCTCGAGCGTCCGCTGAGATTTATCAGGGCACATATCTCAAAACCTTAGTCCGAGTCAAAATAAGAATTTTCTTAAGCTCTTCTCAAACAAAGTTTCAATATTAAAATTATTCGGAGTCTTCCTCTTCCCTCAACCATGGCCGAGGCCGGAGGGGAGGAGATTTCTTCACAAGATCTTGACGGCTCACAAGCCACCGGTTTCTTAGGGAGCCAATCCGATCTGAATCGGACTGTCTTTCCTAACCCTAATCTTGGGGAACCGGGCACCCAACAACGGAATCTTTTGGAAGAAGTGGTAGCTTCAACTTCCTCCCAAATTCCAGAAAACGATCTCGATCGGGATGATTCTCGTTCCCGCCCAAGTTCTCGTAGCACTACTAGGTCCGTGCGAGGAGGGAGAGCAAGGAATAGGATTGATTTTTCCCGTCAGGGACATCGAGACCAATCCGCTTCCTCCTGGGCTACCGATAGTGAATCCGCTCAACAATCTGAAAGCAAAGGGAACGCGAGTGCATCTCGTCACCGAATCAAAAGTTTTCTAGTTCAATTTGATCAGCCTTCCACAACGGGATTCATTGCTTATCGTAAACGTACTCTTCCCCTCGGGGAACAACCCAAAGTCGTGTACAAAGCCGATACTAATAAAACCGGGTACGTTGTTGAAAAAGATACTATCCAATTATATTCACGTCCAGCATACCGAGTAGTCCAAGCAGGAGAAACCCTCGGGTTTTTCCCAGACAGATGGCCTGATGGCGTCTGTGCTTCAAAATCATTTGGTTATAAAGAAAGTCAATCTTCAGCAACCGGGACTTTCGAAGCCATTGGCCCCGATCCTGGTAATTTTATGGCTTCTTCTGAAACATTGCCTCAGAATACAACTCATACCACTCCACAATCTGTGGCTACTGTACTCTCGGGTAATCGTTCCGATAATAATGCTCGCTCATTGACGTACGCTAACATAGCTGCGGATTAACAAGTCATTAATACATATCTCGTCGAAAGATTTACTGCTGAAAATGTTCCTTCGGAACAAATTACTATTCTAATTGAAGCATTAGATGATAGATTTTATTTAGATATGATCCAAATTGCTATCGACAACGGAAATACATTAGAAAATGTTGTTAATAATTATCTGACTGCCGTTGAAAACGGGTCAGAACTTAATCCTTTCCGTCGTAGCGAATCTTCTGTACGATTCCAACCAGAAGAGGTAGGACGGACTAACCCGTCTGCAGAGTTCATTCGGACCTCGCCTCCACCCACTGGTCATTACCATTCTGACCCAGGTCAATCTCATACTGCTTCAGGCCACCGCGCCATATCACAACCATCGACGCCTAGCCGTCCTCAGTCAAATCAGGCTAACTTAAATTCGGCTTTTAGAAGTCTCCAAATGCCTTCTACTGCTGAAGTTCAAAATGCTCCATTGGTTTCACAACCCAGAGCCGCTCAACAACCTCGTACACAAAGACCAGTCACTGCGCCTGGCACTTATCCTCACTCGGTACGATATGCTTCTCTCGATCATTCAGCTCAGCAGAGCAGATCTCATACTGCTCCTCCGAATCCTCCACCTACAACTCAACCGGTACAGGCTCCAATTCAGCCTCCGCATGCGTGGGAGTATCCTCAGGTACAACCACCACCGCATACCGCGTATCCTCCGACCTCACACGCCTTTCCTCCTCAAACTTTTTATCCAACTTCTCACACACCCATATATCCTCATAATTGTCCTCAAATTCCTCAACCAATGCAAACTAATTATTATCCGAATTATCCTCAAACCCAACAACCTCAATATGTTTTTGCTCAGCAGCCACATATGGCTCCTTCAACTCAATTGCCTCCGGGCCCGCGTTCCGCTTACCCAATTTTTCCTTCTTCCCATTCAAATCAGCAACCACAGGCGCATGCCTCCGTTGCTCCTCCACAAAGAAATTCGAGATTGCTACAGATTGAAGCTCCTCCAGCTCGAGCTCCTCATTCTCCAGCTCGCACTGCATCGGCTCATCGCCACCGTCCGCAGTCACGCACTGCTCCACAACAAGCTCAGGCACCGACGACTCCGAGTCGTCCCGAACCTACTAACCCTTTCCGTCCTCCAGACAGGGAGGAGGAGGAGGATTTCAGTGCCGATGAAGAACTTTTTCTTCCTACTCGCCGTGAGGTAGCCATGATTGCCGGAATCGTAGATCCTATTATGAAGAAACTACAAAAAGGCATGAGCTCTCAGGGTTACAACGTCTACCATCAATCTAAATGCGCCGAAAAGATGCCCAAATACGGAGGTGAAAAGGAGGCAGAAGATTGGGCTACTGATTTCAGTTCCTACATCCATCTTCTTGACCTTCACCCTTCCGTAGTCCTGACCACTCTTGACAAAATTTTCACTGGGCAAGCTTTACAATGGTGGAATCATAATAAACATCTGTACATGACCGGATTAGATTTTACTGATTACCGCGCATGTGCTCAAGCCTGGAATAATTTAATCGCAGACCTCAAGCGTAAATTCGATAGGTCATACGTCTCCGGACGGGCCGAAATGAATTTAAACTCCACCGCTTACAATAACAAGCAAAATGCAAGTGATTACATCGCCGCTCGCTCCGCTTGTCTCGATCTCATCGATCCTCGCATGGATCCGGAAAAGAAGATCTTGCAGATCATCGACGGTCTGCCGGATCACTACAAATCTAAGGTTGAGAATGAGACCGACATCAATTTTCTCAGACTCATCCTTCAGAGACATATAAATATTGCCCAGCGCAGCCAGTCGCACCGTGCCTCAAATAATCCTCCTGGTGGGGCTCCGCACGGCCAACCTAAAGTATACTTAAAAGGTCTCGAAGCCGCTCCGAGCACCGTTTCAACTTCTATTCATCCTTATCAGAAAAAGTCGGGCGACCTCATCAACCGGGATTATTATGTGGCATGGTACGGCCTGGAGTATAAATGCGCTGACACTTCTGCTTTTGCTCAAGCTCAGAAAACTCAGACCAAAAACGATAAAGGTCGTTTTAATTGTCTCAAGTGTAATAGTGAATGGCACAATACTCGTAGATGCCAAATTCTGTTAAAAGATCAGGGGATCCCGTTCCCTCCGCCTAAGCCGAAGGACGCGCGATCTCCCCAACAATCCAATAATGATACTCGACCCCAAACTTCTAATAATACTAATACAAGTCACAATCATGCAGCTCGGAGTATAGCGCCCGCCGAAGAGCACGCCTATGCCCAAGCCCTGCAAAATCTCAATCAAACAATCCAACATATACATACACAGTTAGGTACACAAACACAACCACAACCTCAATATGCTCCTTTACAGTTACCGTATTCTACTCAATCACTTCCATTTATGCCTCAACAGCAATTTCATGCTCTTCCACATCCTTATCAGCAGCCTGCACCTCAATTAATGCAGTCGGCGCCTCAAGTTCTAAGAGGCTTAACCACTCAGTCTGGGCCGAGCATTTCTTCAGTTGAGCAAGTCCCTCCACCACCAGGGACCTCGTTTGCTTTCTCATCTACCAGGAATCCTAATTCTCAGGATCCTTTAAACCCCAAGGGGGGGGGTGTAGATACACCTGAGCCCCTAACTGAAATACTAACAATTGATCCGTGTACGGTTGAATCTTCTGATATTGATACGACCATAATTCATAAGCCAGAGTTACTTCCAATTATAGATTCATCTGAAACTACTTTCTTATTTCCAGCTACAGCTCAAAGCATACAGATTTCTCCGTATTCTTCAATGCCTAATTCTCCTAAGGGTAAGAACTCCAAACCAGACTCTGAGTCTGATTCGGATTCGGATTCGGATTTTCATTCTAGGGTAGCAGCCTGCGAAGGCATCCCCAAATACAAAGTCTTAAAACTCTTAAAACATCCATTTAGTATCCCCGCCGAGGGATCTACTCAGTTCGCGCGCACTATATCTCAACCTAATATGGAGATTCGCCGCGAATTTCGAGCTAAAAATAAATATGGATCCGACATCTATATCCAGGTTCTTACCGATACAGGAGCTACAATATCGACCATTAGTCCAGCGACTATTATTAACTTAGAATTGCAACACAAGGTTAAACCTTGTTCACCTATTCAGGCTATGCTATCTCTTAACGATGGCAATAAGCATATTATTACTAAGTATGTATATGTCATTCTCTACATCGAAGAATTCCAGCAATGGATTAAATGGGGTTTCTTCGTACTCGACAAAGCCCGCGATAACTTAGTCTTTGGGATGGATCTTCTCAAAGCTTATCGAGCCCGTGTCATGTGCTACGAAGGTACTGTCGAGTTCCTCTCTAATCCAGCTGACGCTGACACTTCATCACATAAACAAAACTTAAAAAGATTGCATTCACAACCCATAGGTAAAAAGAATAAGAAAAAGAAAGTCTCTGAGGAATTAACTCGAACTGAGAGTATTGATCCTGAGTCCAATATTAATTCAGATATAATTTATGCTTTTAATCCTTTACAAGATGACCCTTTTTATGGTCTTAATATTCAATAAGAAATTATTCCTGTAAACGCTGATATGTCCGATGACTCCTCAGTCACCCAGACTATTCGTCCTTGTTATGAATCGGATGACACGCTCGATGAGGACGTTCAAAGCTTTTCAACTTCTACTATGTCCTCTCGAGCAGAAAAATTATTACCTAATTTTAAATTAAGACTTTGTACCGTCGTACCCACATTCATTGAACATGATCGTCCCAACCCAGTAAATGTTTATGTTGAGGATAGGTCTTTTACTGGGGATATTATATTGGAACCAAATAATTCTCTTTTTCGAAAATTTGGACTCAACGTCATGGAGTCATGCCTCAGTATTGAGGATTGCCAAGGCGTCTGTCACCTAGCTAATTCAGATAACGATGATTTTATTTTACCCGCTCAGGATCCTCTTACTACATATCGAATAATTCCTCAGGACAACAATCATCTCCGTTCTATTAGACTCAGTACAGAATTCCAACAATATCCTTCTTCACGTACAATCATACCACCTCCTCCAGTCGTGGAAGGGAGCCAGCCTCTCTCCGACGAGGAGTTTGCACAATTTAACATTTATGAAAAATTAGAACCTTCACAGAAACTGCAACTTCGTGCATTGCTAAGTAAGTATTACTCCGTTTTCGGGTGGAAACCAGAAGATTTCCATGCCACCGTTAGGGATCCAATTACAGGTGCCACTCTCGAAGTTATGATCGAGATGTTGGACGATTCTCCAATGATCCACCAAGCCACAGTCATGTCCAAGAAATTTCAGGACGTGGTTACCCGCGAAACTGAGGCAGGGATCGCAAGAAAAAGCATCAAACCATGTCAAAGCTCGTGGGTCTCCCGTATGTTAGTGGTCCGTAAGGGCACTACCGATTGGCGTCCAGTAGTCGACTTTCGGGATGTCAATAAAAGGGTCAAACCCATTGCAGCTCCAGTTCCTAATACTCATTCATTATTTGCAAAATTCGAGGGTTGTACCCTCTTCTGTAACGTCGATATGGCCAACTCATATCAACAGATAGGTCTTCATGAAAGTTGCCGTAACTATCTCGCTTACATCAATCACTTAGGTGTCTTCCGTCCATTAACTATGCCTTATGGTTTTCTAAATTCGGGTACTTTATTTCAACAGATTATGAACAAAATCTGGTATGTCCTACTCTGTGACTTTCTAGCCTCTTATGTCGACGACACGAGCTTCGGGGGCAAAGATTTTGCACAGGTGCTCGTGAGGCTAGAGTTAGTTTTACACATTTGTCTCAGAGCTAATATTAAATTAAAGCCCACAAAATGTTTCTTTGCTTACCCTTCAATTATCTTTCTCGGACATCGCATCAGCGCCGATGGGATAGGCATCGATAAAGAACGTGTCAAAGCCATTGTGGATTGTCCGTATCCGAAGAACACCACAGAGATCAGACGGTTTATTGGAATTTCCAATTTCTTCCGTCGTATGATCAATGGGTATTCGCACGTGGCCAGACCACTCTTCAAACTTCTGATGAAAAATGCTCCGTTTAATTTTGACGCGTCCTGTCGTAACGCAATCGACTCTCTTAAACAGTTGATCATCGATGCTCCGCTTTTAGCTTATCCAGCCGAAGAAGGGGAAATGGAATTATGGTCAGATGCATCTGAATACTGCGTAGGCTCATGCCTCATTCAGAAAATCAATGGAGTTCGTAGGCCTTTAGCCTTTAACTCTCATCTTCTCACCAGTCCGCAGCTCAAATGGTCTACTCCGGAAAAGGAGTGCTACGCTATCGTTCACGGCCTTGAAAAGCAACATAGCTTAGTCATTGGTCGTCCTATTATTGTGTACACAGACCATTCTGCGTTGACCTCCATCCTTAAGACCTCTGAAGTTAATTCCCGCCTGATTCGCTGGAGCCTTAAATTAAGTTCTTACCAAATTAAAATTTTTCATGTAAAAGGGAAGAACAACGAGATGGCTGACGGTCTCAGTCGTCCTCCGCGTGACTTACCCGATACTTCTGACTCAGAATTCGAAATTGAATCAACCGTAAAACTCTGTTCACTCCGTGCTACGGATTTTACTCCGGCTAGATACTGGATTCTCGATTGCCCCATGACGCTTTTCAATATTCAAACTGATGATCCTAAGTTGCGTAAAATTATTATTTCATTACAAAAAGACATCGAAGGTGGTTATGTAGGGGAGAATAGATACCGCAAACTTTATCAATTAAACGAGAATGGAACTCTCGAACGTATTAATTATGATCCACTGGGTCCTATGTGGCTCACTGTACTCCCATACCCTTTTTCGGAGGAAGTGACTAGAGACTTCCACCGGAAATCACATTTAGGCAACAATAAGATTTTTGCTTTATTACACACTCAGTTTTAATTTTTCAATATGCATCAAATTGTAGTTAATGTATGCCGGTCTTGCGTGACTTGCCAAAGGTACGCCAAAATAAATAGGAAAAATAGAGGTCCCTTAAATGTAATGATTACTCCCCAAATTCCTTTTCATAAAATTTCTATTGATCATATGGGACCCCTTCCGAAAACATTCAGGAGTAAAGAATACATAATAGCAATAATCGATCAGTGCACCAGATTTCTCTGGTTGTACCCAGTTAGAACCACCGGTTGGAAGGATTTCCTCAAAGTCCTCCGGCCTTTTGTACAACAATACCATCCCAAATGCATTGTCACAGACAATGGGGGTGCGTTCATTGCGAACGAGTACATCGAATTCTGTGAAGAAAATAAAATTACACGTGTCACGACTGCTCCGTATCACCCAAGCTCCAATGCATTTTGCGAGCGGGTTAATTCTACTTTTGGGAGCATTCTCAAGACATTAATTTATGATCACCGTCGGGCGTGGGATGAAGCCCTCCCCGAGGTTCAAGATCAATATAATCAAGCTAAACACTCGTCTACACAATTTACGCCGTTCTTCCTTATGCATGGCATTAGCCTTCCGAATTATGGAGCAAATCTTTTAACTCCTCATCTCAATCCTGAATGGGATCTTGAACAACAGCAAGTTCGAATTGGTGAGCTCTTCCGGGTAAGGATGCAGGCTTTTCACAATTCCTGTGAAAGTCAGCTCCGCCGGAAGCTCGCCTTCGACAAACGCTATCCTGCAATTACATTTGACATTGGCGATCTGGTGTGGAAGCGCAATTTTACTCGCCCCGCCGGAACACATGCCAAATTCATAATTCATTACACAGGTCCATACAAAATCTATAGCCTTAATGAAAACATTCACTCATACTTTCTTTGTGACGTCAACGAAGACATAAATGAATGTCTTTCGGAGCGCCACTTACTTCTAGCTCATGGTCACAATCTCAAAAAGTATGTTCATCCAAATCCATTACCAGAAGAGGAATCACCAGTCGATGTTGGGTGGATTAACCAGGTCAGACCAGTCCCAGCGGATGACGCTTTCCTCTCTGAACCACACTTGGATCCAACAGCCGATCCACCCTACATAAATAATATGCCTATCGTAGATGTGGAGCCGAGGGGGGATTTTACCCACTCAGCCCACCCACCAAATTCCTACACACCAATTCCGCCAAGAGGGCCACTTTCGCGTCATTCTGATAGTGACTCCTCTTTAGCGCCTCAACTAAGTATAAGAAGTACAGATCATTCACATTCATCTTGGGGTATTCGTGCCCCCGTACTTCAACCCCAAGTCTCCACTTCCAATACAAGTCTTCAAAACCCTTTGTATCCAGGCATAATTAATGAGTCGGCGTTCTGCCGAACGCCTGGGGGGTATCAACAGGATGGTAAGATTTTGCGCTCACAAAATCCAGAAGCCTGGACACAAAGAGCCTCAAAATCAAAACAGTTTACATCATCCACAGACACAAACACAGACACAGACAAAACAAATTCTTCAACCACTACTTCGGGGAGCATAACACATTCTAGCTCCTCCGGAGGAAGTGGAAACTCTAAGTTTGAACGACCAAAGAGTGTAGAGATCGGAATTTTCTCCGAAAGCTCGACTCGGCCGGTCAGACTCACCCAAAATTCCGAGAGTGTAGAGATCGGAAATTGCTCCGAAAGCTCGACTCAAAGACAGAATTTTTCCCCACAAAAGAGTGTAGAGGGTGAACCTTTGTTCACAAGCTCGACTCAATTTGAAAAATCTTTCCCTTCCACAAGTGTAGAAGGCAATTGCGCCAGTTCAACTGGGGAAAGAGATTTCTCTTCCACGTTAAGTTCGAAAAGTGGACTAGGTCCACTTACACCTGTAAACCCGTTTTTACAGCCTCCGAAATTCATACCACACAATAAATTTCAATATTTTCCTAGTAATAAAGAAAATTTAGATTTAAGTCAAGATATAAACACACGCACAAACAATCAGACAAAGAGTGTAGAGATCGGAGTTCGCTCCGAAAGCTCGACTCAAGGTAATGTGATTACCGCTCCGAGAGGTGTAGAACGTCCAGAAACGAGCTCGACCCTGAGTGAGAACAGAACCTGTTCCGAATTAATTCCGTTAGATCCTAAGTTAGATAAGTTTAATATAAGCTGAGATAAAGAAATTCAGACTCAAATTGTTCAACTTTCTCCGTACCAGTCCCGGGAATCTGGACTGAGTCCGGGGGAACAAAATAAATCTTCGAATTCACCTTCTGCCATTGGACCCGCCCATTCTCGATCCAGCGGAAGCAAAATTTTAACTCCTACCTTAAATAGTAGAAAATCTGAAAAAGTAAAAGCAACTTCAAATAAATTAATTAGTAAAGATTTTCATCCTACTCGGAGTCCTCGTCATGGTAAATCCAGCCTCTCTTACTGGGTCCAGACCGAGGATGAAAGTAATCATCTAGATTCTCAAAAAGTTCAAACTCCTTCGGGAGACAAATCTGAAAACAAATCCGAAAGTGAAAGCGCCGATTCTCAGTCCGAAGAGACTGACTACTATGATACCACCGCGGACCAAGCTTCCGCAATCTCTAAAAATCATAAGTCTCGTAGGAGACGTCGCGAAGTTACTCCACGCCTCCTCTCTGACAGCGAAAGAAGATCAGGAGCCATAACTAGATCTCGCAGGGTGACCTGAAAATTCTTGGTCCATAGCCCTCGATCCAAAGCTCCTGTGACTCCCAAAAGCTCGCAGAAAACAAAAAGTAGGGACGGGGAGGAAACTTCATCACAAAGTACTCATGAGGATCAGTTGAGACTCATGGGAATCAAAGTAATCGACAATTATATAAATTGTGTTGGATCAATGAATCAAAATATTTCAGCGTTGATCCCCAAATTAAATATTCATAAAAATTAAACTAATGATGTCTCACTTACTTCTGTTGTATAGATACGGAAAGTAAAGTTATCAAATTTATATAAAAACAAATATGTGAAAAATTTCTTTAGTTCCCTTGAACCGAAATTCTTAGACCTGAAAATCGATCGGAACTCCAACGATCGGAATTCAGATCTAGGAATTCACGATTTAAGAGTCCTACCAAATATGTGCAAAAATTTAATTAATAAATATGTTATGATTGGAAAAATTAATTATTAAGTTAGGGATAGGGTGTAAGTATAACTTAAAATATTTCCAATGTATGTCGCAGCAATATGGACATAGATCTAAATGATATCGAGGAGATGGAGATCCCCTCAGACCAGGAAGACTATTGGCTTGGGCCCGACACGGGAGAGTGTGGGTCCACCATTCAGAGTCCTACCAAAGTTACTAATTGGGATCCTGATCCTGTTTTTAATCCGTCAAAAGCTACAGACTTGGACGCACAGATCGCCTCCACCTCTACCCAAAATTCTACTTCACCCGTCACCGCCGAATGCTCAGCGTTAGGGCGACCTAACTCCGAGAAAAATATGGTCATTGAGACCCAGGTTCAATTTAATAATAAAATTAGGGAATGTCCCTTATGTAAGTCTCGTCGGGAGCAGGGAAACATTCGGCACATCTTTGCCGATTGTCCCCTCCTCCAACCAAAACCAAAAAGGAAAAGAGTGAGGAGATGTAGTAATTGTGGAGGTACACATAGACTTAAACTCTGTAGACAATCTACGGAGACTTTAAACAGAGATCATTAAAAATAAAATTTAATCAAATAAATTCCGTACCCAAAAATTCTTAAAAATTAATTAGGACTTAAAATGTGACCAAATTAAATTATATAATTCAAAAACTTTGTAAAGAATGTAAATTAGTTTACATTCCTTAACTGTAAACTTTAAATAAGAACTCAAAGTGAATTTCAGAGCGTCAGTACAGTACCGACGCCCTTTTAAAACTACAACCAAAACTTTAGTGCTACAGTCATGGGGGAAATTTAAGTTCTTAGGTCAAAACTCTAATTGTCTTGCCCCCATCTGTGAACTTTTTCAATAGATGCCAGGTTCGTGGCCATCACCTCCGGCAAGTCCTTCTCCAGGTAGTACGCCACATCGAAGGAATTCAACTCGAACGCCTTCTCCGCTTAAACCTTCGGCTTCGTCATGGTCACCATCTCCGAAAACTAGTCTGGAAAGTACTCCTCCGAGAAGATCTTCGCCTCGGAAAACTTCCACTCGAACTCCGTCTCCGACAAAAGCTTCATCTTCCAAACGTGATCCGCCAACTTTAAAGGCGTTGGCTAAGAAAAAGAAGTCAAAATTAGATCCCCATTGTAATATGGGCCGAAAATCCTATCAAAACGCTCTCCAGCAAAAATTGGCCAAACTTGCGGCCGAAAAGAAAAAGAAAGAAGAAGCAGATCTGCGTCAGCAGAAGAAAGATTATCTTAACGCTGTACGCAGACAAAATTATAAATTGAAGAAAGCTGGTGAAACAATTCGGCGCAAGGGACGCCCCTCTCGATATTCTCCTCCACGTCCTCCACCGCCTCATCGCTCCACTCCACTTCCTTCCGCATCAACTTCCGCTGCTGCATCGAAGGCGCACACACGTTCCTCTGGACGCGTCCTCAAGAAGGCATTTCAAACAAAAATAAAGCCCTTCAGCGCTGTTACCGGTGAAGCACGGAAGCCTCCAATTGATTCGGATCGTCGTCAGTATAAATTGGGTGGAAATGTGGTTTTGCATCGGAGTGATGCTCCAGCTACTATTACTTCAGCAGCTCTGGGAACTCCTCCTCAGCCACCTCTTCCTCAACCTCCTCCCGCCGACGATATTCATCTTGTTCCCGAAGAACCGATTCTTCAGGGACATCAATTGGCTCCAAATAGCAGTCTGAGTACAACTCCTGCCAAAAATAATCCGCAAGCAAAACCGGAGGACTTTTCTGAAGCAGAAAAATTGGCGCTTGTCTCTGCCACCCTCAAAATCGAAACTATTAATAATGATTTCGAAATAATGAAGGCACAGGAAAAAGTAGATTTTCCTAGGAAGATCGTTATCAATGAGGATCCACCTAATATCCTCATAATCTGCCCGGGGTATGAGAATGACTTCGTCCAGCATGAGGGGATAAATTCTCCGTATAATAAATTGAGAATCACAGCCAACCTCGTGAACACTGCCCTCCTGCGATATTTCAATCCTCCTCCTCGCTCTGCATTCATTAAAGCTGTCTTCATGCCACGCTTAGATCCGGTAAATCCGTTGCCGTTACCACCGATAGAAGTTCGGGGAATGAATCAACCAGGCCAAGCAGATTCATCAGCTCCTCCTCCGCCAGCTCTTTTGAGAATCAAGCCAACCCGAGTTCCTAATGATGCACCACGTATTCATCCTCGGACTCTGGAGGTCAATAACATGAACCAAAATGTAAGTTTTAACCTTACACACCGCGAAGATGGATATGTCGTACTTCACACCGGATTTCTTTTTCTTCGGGAATTCTTCAATCCGGAAAATCTCCCTCGAGTCAATCCAGCTGCAGGAATTACTGAAGCTCCGCTTCCTGGACCGTCTTCGACTCCGGCAAATCCTCCTAGAAATTCAGCTCAAGCTTCATCTTCAAAGCCAGCTCAAGTTCCAGCTCAAGAAGCTAATCGGAACCCAAGTGCTCCCCCGAAATAAATTTTTCCCTACTAAGACTTATAATAATTAAAATTTTCTTACCTGTTCTTATTCTAAAATCCTTAAAATAAAATACTTAAAAGTTGTCCTTCCATCTTTGAAGATCTACGTTAAAAATATAAAATTTTATTATCTCATACAAAATATAAAAATCTAAAACTAATTATTACAAATATAAAAACATAAATATATACTTAGTAATCTAAAATAATATTTAATATATGTTAATCTGAAATGGTATCCCCACACGAAATACCTTATATTCGATGGTATCGGTGGGAGGGTCTATCTGTAAAAATTAATTGGTACATGTGTATGAATCTCTCAAGGATAGGCCTCCATAATAATATAATTTATATGCACTTCGTTATCTCCGTTCTATTTTTATAATATTTTGATATCATTTATAATGTTTCTTCGAAAGTAATTAATCTATAATAGTATGAATTATTTCCCCTCTGGGGTTCAGTACATCGTCATGAGATTTACCACTAATTTTATATTTTGGATTATTCTATTTCGAAAGTTTTCATGCAAGATATGAATTTGATGCAGTAATGAATTTTTCTTATGATTAATAAAGCAGTTCAGAAATCAAATCAGTTTCATTTTCAAAGTTCAAATTTTTCTTTACTAGATAAAATAAATTTTATTTTCAAAATCGTTCAAAATTAATTCGTAAAAATCAAAAACACAAAGCAATTAAGTGATCATTCATATAAAATCAGGTATGATATAACTGTGTGCGTGCCATTTTCCTTCACCTTTTCTTCCAGCTTCCAGTCGTGGGGACACTCCTACTGCGGGGGGATTGTGAAAGGGAAATGAAAATGACACGCCACCTTCGTCCTCAATTCTTCTCTAGCCGAAGCATAGCCGAAGCCATCTCCAGCCAGAAGAAGAAGACAGGATAAAACAGGATAGCTACAAGCCATTCAACCCAGCGCATCCTTCTATCTCAACTGGGAGCAACGTGCGGAACCAACAACAGAACGTATTCGCTACAAGTAGAGCTTCACATTCCATGGCGGTACCAAGCCACGCCACTGATCTCAGCAAGCAGAAGAAGGAGCACTGCCCTCATCAGTCACTCATTACTACTCTCCACGATAACATAGAACAAATTTTCATCTCCGTAAATCTAATAATATATTTTTGGGAAAGATCAACATGGAGACACCTAAGAGAATTCGGAATTTGCGGGGGGATCAAGGGAGTGAAGTGATCCTCTGTGAGTCGTGTTGGTGCACGAAACCTAAAAAGAAAGAAAGAAAATATTTGAATTTAGAATTCATTTTATTAGTTTCTCTTATAATTTTCTTTATCTCCATCGTGGTGCTTCCCATAATCAATATTTGTTTTGACTAAGTCATAAATAATAATCTGAGGTCTTCAAGTAATCAAAATCAAAATTGTAAAATAATATATAATATTTGTGAACCAAAAATTGTACTCACCTGGAATCAACCTTCGGATCCAAATTGGCTTGTAATCCGTATCCTCGGTATCCGTAAGGTCATTGTAAAATTATTATTGATTATATTATTGTGTGGACGAAATCAAAAACATGAAAACAAAAACAAAACAAAATAAGAATTCAAAAGTAAAGTAAGGCTTATAGTCCCTGCCCATCTGGCAGAGGAAAACTTTTATATTATTTTCAGTATTATTTTTCCTTTTCAGTTCGACTCAATTTTCCATTTACAATCCGTATCATTTCCACTTTTTAATACTTAAGTAAATATTTATCCGTAAAACTTAAAATTACTTTACTGATCTCCGATGTTGTCCAACTAAATTCATGGGCGAAAATCAAATTCAATTCTCATAATTCTCATTCAATAAGATTAATTATTATGTGTAATCTAAAGATGAAGGATTTTCATACTAATTAAGTAAGTGGTATATGCATCCAGCCGGTACATATTCTTTCTGCTTTAGTAGTAACTATGATAGTCAATGGAGTTCTTTAGAAACTCCCTCATCGAGTTTGCATAATATTATAATTAATTCAATCATTCATCAAAATTCTGTAAAATATTTTCCAAAATATAAGGGCTTAGGGGGAAGCGAATCTCAGACCTCGGTGGTGGGATTGCTTATTATGTTGCTCAAATTCCTTGGTTGCTCCACCACCGACATGGTCATTCTGTCCTTTTGGTAAAGAGAATCTTTCTTCCCCGAGCCACAGCCCCAATTAACAAACATTGGCTCAATAATCTGGACTTCACTTCACTTGACTCCTTAAAATTAATATTGAAATTAATCTGAACAATATTTAGATCAGCACTTAATTTAAATTTAAAATGCAATTAGGCAAAAGGAGGAGATGACAGCATCGGGAGTCGGGATGGAAGCGGGCCCTGACCACAACCATGGCTAACTGAAGTCAGCGGTTTCCGCGACCATCTCCCCAGTCTCAGTCAAATATGATTCAAGTTTGGCACAACTGAGACCCCATCGCTGTCAGCCCTCCTTAACATCTCGTTAACTTAAAATAATACTTCACTCCTGAACATTGGCACTTAACATAAAATAAAATTTACATAATTTAGATTCACATTCAAAATTGAGGATGGACAGGACAAGCTGGGCCGAAGAGGGGGAGGGAGATGGATTGCACTTTTGACTGGAACTCTCAATGCAAACTATCACGTCTCCTTTCTGCCCAGTCCTCTTGAGCTCATGGGGTGTGGACCATGGGGTGGTTGCACTTTAACCGGTCTTACCTCTGAGCCACTCATCCGCTGGAAATAATCCTTAGATTTAATTCTCTAACTACTCAAAATTTTAATTTTTGACATGCAAAATAATTAGGTTTAGATTCAGACTCAAATGTAAACATTGCAGATTTTAATATATCATAGACATAGGTAGGCATTGGCTCTTCGAGCATAGTTCAGTTCCTGCCATGTCCCCTCGGGAGTAGTTACCCCTAAACTGTAACTTGGTGGTCACCCCCAAATCAAACTCTACCATCTGCATCGCCATGTATATATGTAAATAATGTATGAATGCATAGGTTAAGCTCAGTTATAAAAATATAATTTATTTATTTATAATTTCTTAAATTCATAAAATTAATTTAGGAACTTTTGGGGTAGGAGCGTGCAGAATTCGGGGGTTGAACCCGGTTCAGATAAAGGTCACCGGTTTGACCCTCGTTTCATTGAAATCGGTCAAGTATTTCAAAATGGTAATTCGTTATGCACCGTATTTCATGTAACCTTGGCGCAGTCCACTTTACAAATTGCTATCTCCCAGACCCGTCTAATACTACAGGCCCGTGTACTTTCATATAGTGTGTTAAATAGACCCGTCCACTATTCAATCTCCGACCTAGACCAGTACATTATTACATGTCCAACCACGGTTACAGGAATACCGTATATAGCTAATATAACAGCAGTCACGAAAATTAAACGGAATTATATAGAAGTGCTCAGTATTTAGATTTAAACACCGTTCATGTATTTGAATCTCAATACCTAGTTACATCGTTCTTGATAGTCCATTGACATTGACAGAAGAGTGAGAAATAAAGTTAGTAAATAAAAATATTCAATACATATTTAGTCAATTTGTCTTCTCATTAAACGCACTCAAGTACAATCCCACACTATGTAGGGCCCACTAATCAAAGTATAAACAGGAATAAAATGACAGATTTTTGTTTTAGACATTTTGCGAAATTGAAACTGTAATTTCCGTTTATTTTACAATTTGATAGTGTATACGTGATAAAGGGATCAAACCTTTCCCTCCCTTTCGATTTATCGTATACAAACGTGATCAAGAAGCTGTACCCCCCCCCCCTCCCCCTATTTTGTATACGAGATATATGGATGACGCCCTATCAATCCAACAGAAGAGAGAGTGAGAATATAGCCACAATTCCTAACGGTTCATCATTCCCATTATATAGCCCAACACCACCACCAGTCGCCAGCCACCAGACCAGCTTACACTTGTTAAAAGAAAATCCTCTTCCCTCCAGTACATGAGACGAGGAATGAAGTGAGGGAGATAGAGAGGTGGATAGGACTTTGATGACTTTTCAAAATGTGAGTGCTTCGCCCAGTCCATAAGAAAAAGTAATCAAGACGGTTCCACTTTCCACGACTCCTTTTCTCATCCACAGACTTGAATCCAAACCATCTTTCCCTCGTCCAAACTCCATTTTTTCACTTTTCATCACATTTGTCGTTCAGGAACTTGATAGTCTCCCTCCCAACAACAGCAACACCTCACACAAGGTGGAGGTGGAGATACGAAGAAAATATAATCAACCAACTTTCTCTCCTCATTCTCCTCCAGGTGAGCGCAATTTTACACTTGTACAGTGTCCTATTTATCCAAAGCATTTTTTAAGTGAGTTCTTCAGGTCGTAATGTCCTACCGTAGTTATTAAGCTTCAGTCAATAAATCTCGGTTCTCGGTGTTTCGGTATTTTCAACGACTCCGTAGGGTATTTACTTATTTGTTTCCATTCATTTCGCTATTAGTCTTGGCAAAGTAATCATGTGGAAGAGTTGAGTTTGGCCTTGGACTTTGGTTTGGGAAGCTATAAAATTATCGTATGCAATGAAGACGTGAATGAAAACATTTACTTATTGTTAGTACATAGGACATGGAAGGACAAAGAAATATGAAAGTAATTAAATAATTCTTAATCGTTATTGTTGTTTGGTGTATGGATAATATGGCGAAGTCGGGAAAAGTTGTGTGGGACTTGGTGTATGAATAATGTAAACTGGAGGTGGGTTGAATGAGAGAGCGGTGCGTGGATGATTGCTATTTGATTGTGAATGAGGCTGATGAAGAGATAGGGAGGAACCACGTGGGACATTCTTCCCTCGGCTCGTTTCTCTTGTTTCTGGTTCTCGTGGGTGGAATGGAGTGGATGGGAGGAGAGGATCGAGGATGGAGGAGAGTGGCAGGCAGGAGTTGCTCATTAATTTCGCCCTTTGTACCTACGTATTTAATATTTGCCGGTTTCCGCTCTTCCATGGGACATTATGGTATGTATGGCGGTAGTGGTGGTGACGGTGCGTTAATAGTAAGTGCCTTATCCGGCCCCACATCTCAATCTTTCACTTGTTCCGCTTCATCACGGTGTCTCCTCGCCACACCCGCACCAGGCTTCTTCTCTCGCATCATCTGTCTCGTACGCTCCTTTTCAGAAGAGTCAAGAGTAGATAATTGTCATGGCGGGTTGTCATGGACATCCCGTATGGCACTAACATCACATAATATACATGTTAGCACTGTCATAGGGCATGTGCTGGATCATCTTGTACATGTGCTAAGTAGTGCATGTACATAATGGCACGGCGAAGTGCCATATGA
Source organism: Dicyrtomina minuta (assembly GCA_949802685.1). NCBI lineage: Eukaryota > Metazoa > Arthropoda > Collembola > Symphypleona > Dicyrtomidae > Dicyrtomina > Dicyrtomina minuta. Next base: position 103,749 of record CATKUY010000389.1, on the reverse strand, counting down.
AAGCGCATCTGGGCGGTTTTTGGCGCCGCCCCCCGCAGGTGTTTGACATGGGAATTCCAAATTTCCATAGTACTCGGTTAATTTGCACACCAGAGCATTAACCAAAATTAAAAAGTAGCCCGTGTGACACCGGGGTATGAGGATACTCGCAGTCAAAGTTTGTTAATAAATTTATGGACATAGAAGAATTTTTGCGATTTTTGCAAAAATTCTTCTATGTCCATAAAAAAAAACTTAGAAAAATTTTGTAAGAATTTAAAAAAAATTGACGAAGTACATGAAAAATATTACAGAGAAATACAAGACTACAATAAGAATAGGTAAAAATGGTGGATGCTAATAATAGGTAAAATATGCTGTACACTCGTTCAGATCAGAGTTTGGCATATGTATGCATGTAACATACAATTCGAAGACAGAAATGTTTGGGTTTGACAGTGATCCTCCACTCTGACTCTAGACATGGTAAAGTCGTCACTTGTTACTAACAACACTTTTAGTGCTGTGATGCGGCAGACGTACGATTAAAACAGCCACAAGTGGAAATGACTTCTCATTTTAAGGAGTTTCCTCCCACACTCAACTACTGTTAACTCCTCCAAAATTATACAGGCAGAGCACCAGTTCAACGCAAGTGCCTACAAGATTCACAAATCGTGGTTTATGGTTGAATAATAAATATCAATGCAAAATGCCTCAGATTCAATTTAAAATAAACAATTTCAATTAGCAACATAAATTTCTATTTTATTAGATAAAATGCATGCATTGTGTATTTAATAAGTGAAGACAACATATACCATCAAATTGTTTATACCAAATTAGACAATAAAATCACGATTGAGTTTAATTAAAATGTTTCAGTGTTATTTATAATAAATTTTACTTTTGTGAAGTACATAGAGAAAACAATTTTAATAAGATTTCGAAATGCTTATAGTAAAATAATTTTAGAGTAAAGTTCATTTAATGTTATAGTCACGGCGTCTGGTTCCCTGGCAAATTTTTATGTAAAAAATATACATATATTTAAAATTAAAAACAGTTTACACTCGTCAAAATGGTCAATTGTAATAAAATCTGAATGTCTCTTGGTTTGACGCTAGTTGTAGTTTAATTACTGCATGTTAAGTTTATGTGGTATCATTCTACGGACAAAAGTGAAATAAGTTTCTAGAAGCAGTACAGACGCGGTCACAATTTAAATGTTAAAATAGCAGTTAAGGAGCACAAGCTAAAGCTTTAACTTCTTTTTATTTACCTTTCGTTCAGCCAAAGCTATCATTTGGTCATGCAAAGTGCTGTCAAAAGTATAAACCCTTCCATTCGGTGTTGTTGGAATATTAAGTATTCCAACAACATCAATAAAAGGAACGCAATCGACTTTAACAGGATCATACCACTTATAGCCCTTTCCTTTGTCTAGCTTTTTCATCATTCTTATTTCATACTCTCCCTCATCCTGCAGCACAGATTCCACGACACCTGTTAACATTTTATTTCTATAAATAAAAGCTATATAGCTTCCTATATTTATTTCTGGCTGTGAACAACACTCAGTTTCATTTTCGTCCTCAAATATATTAAACTCAAAACTCTGAACAGAGGAGAAGACCTTTTTAAAAATAAGGGTATGCCCTGCTCCAACTTCAACGTCATGAAAGAATCGAGTTCCTTTTACTGTTTTCAACCCTTCGTATCCTTGTTCAATGTTGTGAAGTAATAGATAGTCAGTAATTTCAGTCTCTGTCACTAACAAAAACTTTAATGTGTCAGTAGTTTTGGTTTCATTTAGAAATTTAAACATTGCTTGGACATCTAAAATAGGATCTAAAGAGCCTCTCCGCAAACTTTCAAGCCTTGTACTACGCTTTGTGATAGCACTGTATGCATCTGATAAGCCCTTTTCATGCCCTGCTGCACTAAATACCCATTTTGAGTTTAGTTCAAAATCTTTGTAGTGATATCGTAGGTTGCAAAAGTTTTTCTTATTTTTAAATTGCCCGCCACAGTTTTCTGATACATAAGTGACAAACTTTATTTCTGGAAATCTAAGTTTAACTTTTTCAATAACTTTGCATCTGAAAACATGGAAAGAATTAGCATCATGTGTGGCAGTATCAGAAAGAACTACGTATACCAAAGTCTGAATTGATTTAGAATAAGAACAGTAAAAATACAAAACGCAAGGCAGAATAGTGCACTGTTTGTTGCTCCAGTGAAAACTTTGAACTTCGCTAGCCACAACAAACGAGTAATTTTCTCCAAAATCAACAAGAAGTACCGCATGAGTGCTGTTATTAGTCAAAAATGAGCTTTGAAGGTTTTTAATGAAATCTCTCTGCTGAATATGGACGTAATAGTGGGGGCCAAAGCTTTGAAGACATTCCTGGATTAAGGTAATGTATTCGTCTTTAGACACTGACTTCTTTAATAATTCCATTGCACGACTATTTCCTTTTATCCATTCCATGTAGACGACAATTTCTTCTTTTAATTCTGAAACCAAGCTTTTTATAATGCTTACGTTTGGACAATCGGCACATAATCCCAGAAGGCACTTTTCATTAAGAGAACAGAAAAATGGACGAAGTATTTCTTCTGTTTTGCTACCCTGTTTCAAAGGTTCGAGCAAAAGCTTGAAGTTTTCGTGATTAATACATTTGCATGTATTTTGAAATCCAATTCCCTTTCCCCATTGGCATTCTTTTGGCTTAAGCAATGAAAATTTTGAAACCGATATAACATGATTTGGAAATTGAATTCTGAATTCTTTGTGAAGTTCTTTCAATGTTACTCTCATTTCTTGCTTGGCTACTGGTCTTTTTTGCACTTTGCCATTTTCTAAGAATTTAATTATTATAGTTTTGCGTTGATCAGGACACGTGGATGAATTTTCAGGCTGCAAGTAAAAAGCTTTTGTGTCTTCTACAAGTTTAATTGACAACTTTCTACCTACACGACGCGGAGGCGCACTAAATGGTCCATCGGTTTTTTAAGTGTATAACTTTTTTCAGCCATTTTTTGAGATACTTTGTATCCGATTTCTATTTCTTTCATGGTCAAATTCAAGGGGGTGCATGTCAACATCTGATATTTTTCCGTCTTGTTAGATGATTCTTTTATTCTTAAACCCAGAGCCGAAATGCAGATTTTGCACTCCTTGCATTTACATTTGTCACTGCTCATAAAATTAGGTTTATCAAAGTCCACATTTCTCTTAGCTAGCTTGATTAATGAGGTTTTGACACGATCACAAATAGTTGCATGCAGCTTTTTCAAATTTTCATCCGTGTGACAGTAGGACTTTACAATGCTGTTAAGCTTTAAATCCTTTAAAACATGATTAATTTGGTCCAATTCAACGTCTGAGTCATAGTACTCACTGTCAGAGGAATTCGATGATTCTTGGGAAATTTCAGATTCCGTAAGGACACTTCCCTCTGATTCTGAGTAAAGTACCTCAAGAGCATCTGCAGCAATGCATGAATTTTCAATAGTGTCTTCGTTTGTGGGGACCCGTTTGCTGTCACCGCAGGGAACAGTACCAGATTTATTTATTTTTTTGATATAGTTTCGGCAATGTGCACAAAGGTAGTCATCAATTTCAAGCTCATGCCCCAAGTCATGACATATAGTAAGTATTTTCGTACTTGGCTTTTTAAAACCAAACAAAATATTCTTTTTGCGAGGTTTAGCGTGTCTGTTCAATGGATCTCGGCAATAACAGTCAGTCCTTGAATTAAAAAACATTTTATTAGATAAAATCTAGAAGTTTGCTTGTACAAAGCTCCACGTCTTAGAGAGATCTGTGCCAAAATTTCCGTCAGTATAGGACTACATATACACAATTTTTCCTAAAAACTAGAAAACTAAACAATAGTACATTTAACTCTAATAAATTTACAAAATACCTTTTAAGTTGCTCGTTTTCAATTGTACTTAGGCATTTAATATAGCAGTCATAACATAACTGCAATCCTTCTGCAAGAATGACACCATGGTTGGCGCACTTGAGCGACAATTTTGCAGACACGTAGTACCAACTTTTGTTTTTATTTTTGCGACGTTCTTTATGCAATAAAAACGGATTTGCGCACACATTTTTCCGTGTGCATTTTGTTCCCTTCTTTGCAACTACATTAGACGAATTAGGGTTTTCAGCTACGTCTACAGAAACAACACTGAGTTTACATGTTTTTTTAAGCAGCGTTGCCGAGTGACGGCATGAATTGCAGATATATTTACCAACAATTAAATTTCGAGGATCGTTCTCTGCTAAAGTTAAAGTGATAACTCTAAATTTGCTTTTATTAGCGCGAAATGGAACTTTGTGCTTTTAAAACGGGTCGGAACACACGGCTGTTTTAATGTCTGAATCGGGTTCAACTATTGTTGAAATTATAATGATATATGTAATCTAGTTTTTCAACATTAACTAACTAATATGTTAACTGCCAATTAAACTATATGCTTTTAAATAATTAATTTTCAATTTTGATTTAATTAATTGGTATTAAATCGAGACCTATAGTTGTTATAATATTTATTACCATCTTGATTGTAAAATACTTCAGTCTTGTCATCTACACATGCAGATTGAATTCTACGAATTACAACGATTTATAAATTTCAGCAATTCTTGGTAATGGCAATGCTCTGCGTCAAACAAGCTTCACAGAGCTTTTCCGAAAATATTGAAACCAAAACAACCAACCCAACGAGGCTGACAAATCTCAAAAATGTTTATGCTTAAGATGTAAATACCTAGTAATTACATAGAATAATTCAGTTATTGGCACAGTTATGTTACATTACTGCATACTCAAAGTATCATTATTCACATCAATTATTGCATGCCTTGTCAGTGGACGTAAATTAAATAGCTACAAGCTGTCAGTGGTTTGAAAAGTGTATTAAATAATCAAATAAATTCTCCCTTGCACTCAACATTAATCTATATTTCTTGATATTTCGCCATGTTAAAGATTGTATTGTTGACCTGGCTATGGCTTCGTGTAATTGTTGCAAATCCTGAAATACTTAAGGTGAAATATGTTCCACCAGCGTACTTGGACGCAGTAAGTTTTATAAATATATATTTAAGCTAATAATGTTAACAAAATTAGTGTTGTCTTTTTGATAATTGTAATCATCTGTCTTTTTAATTTATTATTTCAAATAATCCAATTTTGTGGGTTTAATGTGTTTTTTTACAACGAATAAGGTACAATATTATCCTTTAAATGGTTCATGTACTGATACACTGTTATATTAAAAATTATTAGGTGGACGTAACTGCCTATGAAAGTCATACAAAACTTATATTCAAAGTTGAATTGCCAGACTTTCACACGCTACTGCCGAAGGAGAAGACGTGCCCCAACGGGCTTTATAGCTGCAAAAGCGAGTGCGATACCGAAGCTGCTATTCGTGACATATTTACTGATTACTATTCGGATTTGCTATCATTTAACGAAACAAATAGCTCACCAAGGCGAAGGAATAAACGACAAATAATTCCATTTGTAGTTGGAGCTGGAGTTACGTTGTTTGCTGATTCCGTGATTAATATGTTCTCCTATTCACTTTTTGGAAGTGAACAAAGTATTGTTCAATCTGTTAATCAGGCAAGTAATATTATTGGTCATTTGAATAAGACTTGAGTTGAGTCCTAATTTTTAAAACAATACAAACAATCTTAAATGATGTAAGACAAGTAATGCCAAATTTACGTATTACTTGCATTTATAGCTCCGTAAGTCTGTTAAAGAACGTGATGAAAAATACTTTATTATGGAAGAAAAAGTGACGGCGTTTAGAAAAGCAATGGAAAATTTTCAGAAGATAATGGTCGAAAGAATATACGACCAAATCGGGTACCTGAAGGATGAAACGTCTAAACAAATTTCTAAATTGTATCACCTTCTTTTGCTCAAAATAGATCACGACGAACTCATAATGTCAATTTCACAATGCAGAAGCAAAGAATTTCCTATTAAATTAGTTAGTGTTAAAACGTTTATTAACAGTCTAAAGAAAATGTCAGAATTGCAAATGCAGGTGGGTAAAAAACTGGCCATTCCTCTTAACCAAATTACACAATACTTCAAAATCCCAATTGTAGATTGTTATTTCTCAGCAACTCATGCTACTGTTGTAGTTAATGTTCCATTAGTTAAAGTTGACTCAAATTGGAAGGTTTATAGAATTATTCATTATAATTTTGCTTACTTGTCTCAAACTTGTAGTATATACCCACAAGAAGCTTCATTTTTAGCCAGTAGTGAAACCCGAAATGTTCTTATTACTAGCCACATGCTTCCTCATTGTTCAGTTGAAGAACACAAACTTTGCCTTATCCCACAATTCCAGTCAGATTCAACACAATCACTAAGTTGTGTGGTAGGAATTCTTAACAACAAACCAGTACACGAGTTGGCAAAATTCTGTTCATTCAGATGTGCCAGCAACTCAGAATTATCAATTAAACAACTAGATAGTAACCATATTATTGTAACTAATTCTAAAACTATTGACATGAAATGCCCCGGGTTTAGCAAATCATATGCTGTGCAGAAGCTTGGAACTGTCGAAATACTTTTAGATTGCAATTGCACAATAATTATTGATGGTAAAATTAAAATTGACCCGTTTTACTGCTTTACAGTACCCGAAAGTCATGAAAGAGTCTTTAACGCTATTCCTACGCTTTGGACTAAGCTAGACATGGCTTATGGTTCTCACTTTCATACTTTCATTGACCATTCGAACTTAACAATGAACGACAATTGGACTGAAATGATACCAACATTAAATTTGACACCATCTCATATAATGTTGCCTGAACCGTTAATTGGAAGCGCATTTTCGATTGTTAATATTTGGTTAACAGTTCTGACCCTCGTAATCTTTATAATGTTTGGTATGCTCGTTTGCATGTATTGTGCGGTAGTCAGGCGTTAAAAACTGTTAAGGTATTTATGAACACAATTGTATTTCAATTTGTTATGTAAAAGACCTGCAAAATACCCTTATTTAGGTATTTTAATAAACTTGTTCAAAATAACCGCTAATAATAGAAATATAGGACATTTTAATGTAAGTCTAAGGTGATAACTTACATACCTCAAACTGTTGTGTTTAAATTGTCTATTCACATGATTAAAATCTATATTCTTTCAATCTTAGTAGGCAATCGCACAATTTGCATGAAAAGGTGTGTAGTTTTAAATCACAAATATGAAATAATATAGAACTAGTATAGTGTAGTATTCCATTTATATATTAAACAAATAAAAAATAAAATGTTCAAATAGTGTTTCATTTAAGATTTTGTCTGTAATCTCCTGCCAAGCCTAAAATAACAAACAAAGAGATTTATTAGTTTCGTATATAGCATGTCTTCTTAATTATTTAACTTAAAATTCATAGAAAATACTGATTTTTACACGATTAAATTTAACTCACATCCACTAGTGGCGTAGGTTGTCGAGGGTGCAACATATTTCGGCTGCATTGGGTCCCATGTTTTCTGTCCCCACAAGGCTATTAGGGCGTAAACAATACAACGTATATAATTATAACGAGCATGCTCCAATAATAGCAATGATAATAATTAATCAAATTTTTTTACTAGAATATAGTAGAGTTGGAATCATTAGTAGTACTTAAAGTACTAGTAATTTTTAAATAATTATAAATTTAAAATTCTAGAAATTTTAGGCTAATTTAACTGATATAGTTAGTATTTACTCACAAAAGCGTATCGATTCCGTTAGTAGATTCTCAGTAGCTTTCGGAGGTTTGGATTTTTGAAGCTTTTTCTTTAATTTCTTTTTTTCATGACGCTTTTGAATTTGAGCTGAACTTTTTTTCTTAGCTTTATACTTCCGTTTAGGTAGAAGCCACAGAAAAAACTTGCGAATGCAACTTTTTCTATTTCGCATATCCTTCTGAAACCCTCGGAACTTAAGGTCCTCATACAATTCCAATTTAGTCAACGGGTCAAGCGCAAGAAGCACAGTTTTCTGAATAATCAGATTTTTCATCCCGTCTAGTATGATTTGCCTCTCTTTTTCATGCTCCATAGCAGCAGCTCTCACTTTATCCATGTCAATAGAAGGCTGTTATATAATAATATAACATCCTTATATTATTTTTAAAATTGTTAATAACTTAAGTACTATTATTTTTTTAATATAAAATGCAGACTGCCAGCCGCGAATCTAGAGAAACGGTAGCTAGAGGGCACAGGACCGATTATAAAAAAATATTTTAACATTGCAGAGAAAGGAGCTTTCATGTTTGTTAACAGCGGTAGCCACCCTCCAGGGAGGTCATTGGCCCACTCCCACAAAATTATTCTATATCCGCCGCTTTTGACTGCTCTTTATTTTATGTAAGCATTACAGGCCATTTAACTTACAAAATCTGCATGGAGACATTCAGACAGAGCTGTTGGCCACAATTTTATTCGGTCTGCGAGTATGTGCCCAGGAAACACTGGAATTAATGATAATATATAACATAAGAACACATTGCAATATTGTCATGTAATTAAAAAATAGTGGTAGGAAAAATCAAACCTAAAACAACTAGTAACAAAATAATTCCTTTAATATGAACAGAAATTTTTTTAAATATCTGAAGCGTGTTGCTTACCTTTTTGGTACTTCCACACAAGAAACTTCGCCTGCAGTCCACCAAATGGAATTGACCAGGATGCAATAGGCACGTCTAGAAATTAATTTTAAAAGTCATTTTAAAATTGCCTAAATAATTTCTAATGTGTTTTAATTCATAAATGATAATTGAAATCCCGCATACTGTAAAGCCACACGTGCTGGTTGAGCTATATGTATGTTTTATCCTACATCTATTAGCTAATTATTAAAATTCAGAAGGATTTAGAGTTAAAAAACTGCATACGACGGTTTGCACCATGCTGGTATGTAGAAACTATAGTAAGAAAGCACTTAACAGTAGCAAAGTAAGGCAGAGTCGTAAACTGCGAAATGGTCTATCTACACGAAAAAATGAGCGTAGTTCCTCCTATAGAGGACTTGGTCATGACATTCACGTCTTCTCGGCGGTGCGAGTGAGCCATATTGGTCATGAGAATACACCAAAAGTTTAAAATAATTTTTATAAAACAAACGATATTTTAAGCTTAACTTTACCTGCGGTCTTTCCATATTGTGAAATTATTGAAGACAAATCCGATAGTTCCATTATAAAATCAAATCCAATTGCCACACGTATTTTTCCCTACTGGCAGTACGTAGCACACAGGGTTTTGTTTTCTGTCAATAATTACTTCAAGATCTTTAGACTTTTATGGATAAATATTTAGTGGTTTCCCCCAAAAACACAACCAACAATACTTCTTCAATTTAAAAAAAATTAAACATGATTATGAACACTTAAATTCGATAAGTCTTCATCACAAAACAATTAATCAACCACGAAACTGAATTTGTAAACTCAATCAGCAAGAGCACAGAAGAAAGAAAAAGGAGGCAATCGAAGGGATGAGGGGTGCTTCAAGTCAAGTGTTGTAGGTACTTGCGTTGAGCTGGTGCTCTGCCTGTATAATTGTGGAGGAGTTAACAGTAGTTGAGAGTGTGAGAGGAAACTCCTCCGCAAAAATCTAGATCTTAAAATGAGAAGTCATTTCCACTTGTGGCTGTTTTAATCGTACGTCTGCCGCATCACAGCACTAAAAGTGTTGTTAGTAACAAGTGACGACTTTACCATGTCTAGAGTCAGAGTGGAGGATCACTGTCAAACCCAAACATTTCTGTCTTCGAATTGTATGTTACATGCATACATATGCCAAACTCTGATCTGAACGAGTGTACAGCATATTTTACCTATTATTAGCATCCACCATTTTTACCTATTCTTATTGTAGTCTTGTATTTCTCTGTAATATTTTTCATGTACTTCGTCAATTTTTTTTAAATTCTTACAAAATTTTTCTAAGTTTTTTTTTATGGACATAGAAGAATTTTTGCAAAAATCGCAAAAATTCTTCTATGTCCATAAATTTATTAACAAACTTTGACTGCGAGTATCCTCATACCCCGGTGTCACACGGGCTACTTTTTAATTTTGGTTAATGCTCTGGTGTGCAAATTAACCGAGTACTATGGAAATTTGGAATTCCCATGTCAAACACCTGCGGGGGGCGGCGCCAAAAACCGCCCAGATGCGCTTTCATATGGCACTTCGCCGTGCCATTATGTACATGCACTACTTAGCACATGTACAAGATGATCCGTGGATGATTGCTATTTGATTGTGAATGAGGCTGATGAAGAGATAGGGAGGAACCACGTGGGACATTCTTCCCTCGGCTCGTTTCTCTTGTTTCTGGTTCTCGTGGGTGGAATGGAGTGGATGGGAGGAGAGGATCGAGGATGGAGGAGAGTGGCAGGCAGGAGTTGCTCATTAATTTCGCCCTTTGTACCTACGTATTTAATATTTGCCGGTTTCCGCTCTTCCATGGGACATTATGGTATGTATGGCGGTAGTGGTGGTGACGGTGCGTTAATAGTAAGTGCCTTATCCGGCCCCACATCTCAATCTTTCACTTGTTCCGCTTCATCACGGTGTCTCCTCGCCACACCCGCACCAGGCTTCTTCTCTCGCATCATCTGTCTCGTACGCTCCTTTCCAGAAGAGTCAAGAGTAGATAATTCCGCCCGCTCTTTCTTTTTGTTTAAGCTTTGGACACAGGCTTGTGCGAATTACATTAGAGCCACAACCATTTCCACGTTTCCGTTTTTGCTGAATGCTTGCTTGGGTTTTTTGAGAGCAGGTTTGCCTGGGTCAAGATTTTATTGGTGGTAAAGCTTTACCTCAGTCTTGGCTGGGTTGAGTTTTTCTTACATGCTTGACTGGGACTATGCTTCTAACGTCCATCCAGTCCAAACACAGCTGATATTACTATACCCTTCCTCTATCTACAAAATATACAGTGATTGGCAGTGGGAATTGTGTGACGCCTATTCCTTCCAATAGTGTAGTTTTTAATTAGTAGATTAGTAGATGACTTAAAGTCCTCATAGTTACTGTTTAGATTCTTACAAATTTAATAAAACTTGTAGTAAGATTTAAATTGAATGATCTTTTGGCTGAGCTGAACTTTTTTTATCTTTCAAAACTATTTGAATCAGTTTAAAAAATTTTTGATGTTCACACGAATTTGAAAATAGAAATAAATATTTTTGTCGGGCTGTGTGCCAATCAGGATTACTGTATTTTTGAAAATTTGATTTCTAGTGCCGTGATTGGTGCAGAGTCAAAAAATGTAAATCAGCCATAAAAAGTGCAAAACGCAATATTTTTCTAAATATTGTCAAAAGAATGACGACAAAACGTCAAGGCGCGTTGAATGGTACCATAAAAAGTGTAATCAGTTGAAAACTGTAGGAGGAGTTTGGTGCACAAGAATCGTAATGGTTAATAAATGGCCTATGCTGGCCTGTACTGCACGTTTTAAGTATATAGACTAGCAGTTAGGCAACCCTACGGGTTGCGAGCAGGTGGGGGAGGGGGTTAGACAATGGAATAATAACAATATTAAGCGGCATGAAACCCAAAAGTGGCGCTTGTGCGTTTTAGATGTGCAGCTTAGAGTACTTGTTTAGTTGACTGGGAGATTAAGACAACACATTAGATTAACACTGCAGCTCCTACCTTTCACATCCCAGACTTGGCTTGCTCATGTAATACCACTACAGTTTTTTTAAAGTAAAAAAAGTACATTCGTATTACAATAACTGCAGATTCACCGGAAAATTAGAACTACAGGTAAATATATATATAATGATAATTTATTTATTGGGTCGATTCAACCGAAGTTCATACAACCAGACTCAACGAGTCACTATGGGTGAGGCAAAAGGAGGCTAATGCGTTAGATCGTCTCGGTCTTTGTAGCCTTTTACCTATTTCCGTCCCCTCCTCCACAGTAAAGGAGTTGCATTCCCTAGGCCCCTACAAAAAGTAGTGGTCACTAAGGAGCTTCGAAGGAGATTGTATTAAATCAACCATCCAGTAACGTTTACCGTACATCACCGAGCTGAAAACGATAAGCAGTGGCAGAGGATCGAAGCCAGGTCTGAGACTGTAAATTTCGCTACAGTCTGCAGTCCTAACTACTCATAATGTAATGTAGTAATTGTAATGTTACATAAATGGCCTATGCTGGCCTTTACTGCACGTTTTATGTATATAGATGGTTGGGTTAAAATTTTACCACAGTATTGTTTGGGTTAACATTTTACCACAGTATTGATTGGGAAAAAATTTTACCACAGTGTTGTCTTGGATAAAATTTTACGATAGTATTGTCTGGGTCAAAATTGTAACACTTTGTTGGCTGGGTTGAAATTTCACTACAGTATTGTGTGGGTTAAAATTTTACTAGTGTTAGCTGGGTTAAAATTTGATTACAGAATTTGCTGGGTTAAAATTTTACCACAGTTCTTGGCTGGGTAAGATTTTCCCACATATGCTTGTCCGAGATTATGCTTGCTGTGATCATTGCTCTCTATTTCCGTATACACCTGTTACACATAAAAGGTTGGTTTTAGCGTAACCAGTTACACGATGGATCTACTGCTGAATACCATAACCGTCGACCTAAAATCCTCTTACTGTTATATTTGGTTTAAGCTTTGGACACAGGCTTGTGCGAATTACATTAGAGCCACAACCATTTCCACGTTTCCGTTTTTGCTGAATGCTTGCTTGGGTTTTTTGAGAGCAGGTTTGCCTGGGTCAAGATTTTATTGTTGGTAAAGCTTTACCTCAGTCTTGGCTGGGTTGAGTTTTTCTTACATGCTTGACCGTGACTATGCTTGTAACGTCCATCTAGCCAAAACACAGCTGATATTACTATACCCTTCCTCTATCTACAAAATATACAGTGATTGGCAGTGGGAATTGTGTGACGCCTATGCCTTCCAATAGTGTAGTTTTTAATTAGTAGATGACTTAAAGTCCTCATAGTTACTGTTTAGATTTTTACAAATTTATTAAAACTTGTAGTAAGATTTAAATTGAATAATCTTTTGGCTGAGCTGCACTTTTTTTATTTTTCGAAACTATTTGAATCAGTTTAAAAAAATTTTGATGTTCACACGAATTTGAAAATAGAAATAAATATTTTTTTCGGGCTGTGTGCCAATCAGGATCACTGTATTTTTGAAATTTTGAATTCTAGTGCCGTGATTGGCGCAGAGTCAAAAAATGTAAATCAGCCATAAAAAGTGCAAAACGCAATATTTTTTAGAATATTGTACCATATAAAGTGTAATTAGTTGAAAACTGTAGGAGGAGTTTAGGGTACAAGAATTGTAATGGTTAATAAATGGCCTATGCTGGCCTGTACTGCACGTTTTAAGTATATAGATTTTAACAGTATGATGATAATAGCTGTTAGGCAACCCTGCGGGTTGCGAGCATTATTGATGTCGAATTTTATTTGAGGGGAGGGGAAGGGGCTAAGAATGCTAAGTTACAGTCGATTAATTGAAAGTTTCTACCTCAGTAAGTGTAGAAATAATTGTTAAAGACCTTAAGTTCAATATTTTTTTTAAATGACGCACTTATAGCCAATCTAGGGAAATTGTCTTTCCAGGCATATACCTCAGGCACTCTGCCCTTTGCGTTACAAAATTTTATATATATTCCTAACTAAGCAGGCGTGCTTGAGTGAGCAGTTAGGACTGCAGACTGTTACAATAATTACAGTCTCACACCTGGCTTCGATTCACAGCTACTGCTTATCGTTTACGGCTCGGTGTTGTACGGTAAACGTCACAGGATGGTTGATTAAAACGCATTCTTCTTCGGTGCTCCTTAGTGACCACTACTAACTGTAGAGGCCTAGGGAATGGGAATTTTTAACTGTGGAGAAGGGGACGGGGATAGTGGAAAGGGTACAAAGACCGAGACGATCTAACGCGGTAGCCTCCTATTTCCTTACCCACAGTGACTCGTTGAGTCTGGTTGTATGAACTTCAGTTAAATCGACCCTATGAATAAATTATATTATACATATATTAAACTATATATAACTTTTAGCTGTCACAGTATTTGAAATTTGAAATAATGCAATAATTGTGGTCAAATTGACTTTGACTTTAGGCATGCCTAGTATAAGCTTAAATTAGTCGCTTCACTGGGTTTGGTTATTACCACATTCTTAATTTGGTATGTTTTTACCAGATAATTGGCCAGAGTAAGCTTTATCTCAACTTTTTGAGGGTTAAGTTTTTCCCATTGGCCTGCTAAAAGTTAGTTTTGCCCAGGTTTTTTTATGAAATCAAGCTTAATCGATGTGATTTTTGATTTTCCTGGGTAACGCTATAGTGAATGACTCTGGTAATAGGCTAGCATGAGATATGGGCTTACTGCAGCATTAAAAGAGTGAGTATTTACTACAGCTTTGCCGGAAATTAGTGATTTGCCGACAGGCTAGCTTAATGTGAGTTTTGTGTGGAACTGCGCAGAATTTTTTAAATATTTGTTCCACAGACCGAGTTGGCCCATACAATAACCCAGAATTGATCAGAATTCATTTTAGAAAAGTAAAGTGGAGATACCTACGCGTACGATCACCTATGTTGGAATGTATTAAAACTTGCACCCATAAAAATAAAAAAAAATAAAATCATAAAATAATATTATTTTGTTTGTTTTTAAATCTGTTTAATGAAAACTTATTGTGTCATTTTTTTAAACTCTTCCATGCTTAAATAATTTTTAAAAAAAATATTTTATTTTATTTTTGCCAATCACGATCACAGAATTTTCAAAATTTTAAATTCCAGCGCCGTAATTGGTGCAGAGTAAAAAAAAGTTAAAACGTTAATAATTCAAAAAAATGTGAAAACATAAAATTTTCCGAGACGAAGCTCGAGGACACTTGACCAATGCCTCTCCAATGACACCCCAATAATGCTTTAAATAATTTAATTAATTAACTGTAGGAGGAGTTTGATTGAGAAGGATTGTAATTTTAATTAAATGGCCTATGCTGGCCTGTACTGCACGAAATAAGTATAAAAACTAGCAGTAAGGCGGGTTGCCTTACTGCTAGTATTTATACTTATATCTTGGTGTTCCCCACATCACGCTAGCAACCCATCGGGTTGATGGGTTGCTAGCGTGATGTGGGGAACACCAAGATGGTCTAATACTCGCTGTAAGCTCAGCATATACTAATGTCCGTCGTAAAAAAATCTCAGGCTAAAATCTAAAAAATGTGTAAGCTCAGCATACACTTATGTCCCTAGTGAACAAATCTCAAGCACAACTCATTTAATTGTGGTAACCTTAGCATCTGCTTAAGTCCCTGGTGAACAAATTTCTGGCGGAACTGTGTAACCCAATGTTGCCTAGGTCCTTGGGGCACAAATCTCAGGCAACGTTTTAATAATCGTTGTAAGCTTAGCGTCTATGTAGGTTTTTGATTCACAAATGTAAGGCTAAGCTGTTATAATCGTTGTAAGCTCAGCATCTACTTAGGTTTCTCGTAAAGACATCTTGAACACCGTTTTAAAAATAGTTGTTAGCTCAACATTTTACTTAGGTCCCTAGTAGACTAATCTGGGATAAAGGTTTAATAATCGTTGTAAAGTCAGCATCTACTTTGCCTCTTCGTTAAGAAACAGATCTAAGAGGTCCCAGTTTAAATATTAGAAGGGTGTAATTGACACACTGATGTACGGTATTAGACAGGCCTGTAATAGTGAAAGAGCTGCGGAGGTTGTAATGTAAATAGTAATATCTGTTGCAGTGTAGATATAGTTACAAAAAACATCTCTGCAATTTAAATGCAATTTAAATTCATTTATAATTATTTATTCTATAGTTCCGGGGTGGTTTTATATGTGTAAGCAGGCGTGATTGGGTGAGCGGTTAGGACTGCAGACTGTAACGAAATTTACAGTCTTAGACCCGGCTTCAATCCTCGGCCACTGCTAATCGTTTACGGCTCGGTGTTGTACGGTAAACGTCACTGGATGGTTGATTGAAACCCAATCTCCTTCGGTGCTCCTTAGTGACTACTACTTACTGTAGGGGCCTAGGAAATAAGACTCCTTTACTGTGGAGGAGAGGACGGGGATAGGTGAAAGGGTACAAAGACCGAGACGATCTAACGCAGTACCCTCCTATTTCCTCACCCACAGTGACTGGTTCAGTCTAGTTGTATGAACTTTGGTTAAATCGACCCAATGAATAAGTTATTATTATTATTACTACATGTGTAATTTCTTGGCCACGCTGCACGTAGGGAGTTCATGTAATTTGAGGGCAATTTTATATTTGTAGGGTAGTGTAATTTGTAGGCTACTCTGTATTTGGGTGGTGGTACAATTTAAAGGCAACTTTGTAGTTAAGGGAAAGAAGAAAGTGAATCTGTAAGCTACTTTGTTTGTTGATTAGTAGAGAGATGGGGGGGTGTCATTTGTGGGCCGCGCTGTACTTGAAGATAGAGAAATACAATTTGTAGAACACTATATATTTGCGTGGTTGATGTTATTATTTTGCTAGTATTTAGTTGCGGGTGGTGTAGTTTCTAAAATTTACTGTAGTTGGGGGTTGCTGGTATTTTTGGGCCACCCTTTCGTTAGGGGGGGAGTGTTATGTGTAACCTACCTCTTATTTAGAAAGTGGTGTAATTTGTAAACCACCCTTTCGTTTGGGGGGGGGGGTTGTAATCTATAAGCTACCCTGTAGTTGCGGTGTGGTGTATTTTATTCAGTTAACGTGGTTGTGGGAACAGGAGTATCTATTGTTAGTCAGGATGCGGAAGGCTACATCCATATAACGGTAGAAATACCGCAACCTATAAAGTTGTCAGTTTCTTAGTTGTTTTTATATTTTGTAATGTATAAAGCAAATTGGCGGCGTGGACTGGGTTTAGCGGCAGTGTAGATAGAATTACCAAACAACATAAAGCTAACTGAATAAAACTTCTCCTCAATGATTCTTAAATATTTTGCAGCCGAATAAATTATTTTTTTTATTTTATTATCAATATTCCTATATTTGAATTGGAATTTTGAATTCGAAAAGGCCATCACTTAATAAGTTAAATTGGCCATCACTTACTTAAGTCAAACTGGCCATCACTTACTAAAGTGATATTAGCCACCACTTACTAAAGTCAAACTAGCCATCACTTACTAAAGTGAAATTGGCCACCACTTACTAAAGTCAAACTGGCCATCACTTACTAAAGTCAAACTGGCCATCACTTACTAAAGTGAAACTGGCCATCACTTTTTAAAGTGAAACTGGCCATCACTTACTGAAGTCAAACTGGCTATCACTTACTAAAGTGAAATTGGCCATCACCTACTTAAATGAAACTGGCCATCACTTACTAAATTGAAATTGGCCATCACTTACTAAAGTCAAACTGGCCATCACTTACTAAAGTCAAATTGGCCATCACTTACTAAGGTGAAACTGGCCATCACTTACTAAAGTGAAATTGGCCATCACTTACTAAAGTTAAACTGGCCATCACTTACTAAAGTTGGTCATCACTTACTAAAGTTAGCCATGACTTACTGGAGTTGGTCATCAACTACTAAAGTTATCCATCACTTACTAAAGTTGGCCATCACCTCCTGGCCAGGCCATCACTTATCAATGAAAAAAACGATTTCAATTATAATATAGAAATACACATGTACATAAATAATTTATTAAAATAAAGCAGAAAGCGTAATTATCCTAAAGGTCTCGTATTCAAATTATATGGTAGGACTATCAAAATGAGGTCTGGTCTGTTCTATGTTATGTAGCGTAGAATTTGATTCCCACCACCACCGCCAACAAAATCCGTAGAAATTAATTCCCCACACGGCGACCAGGCTTGCCTTATTTATGCTTGTAATGTCCATACAATCCAAATCACAGCTGACATTATAATAATAATACTTTATTTATTGGGTCGATTTAACCAAAGTTCATACAACTAGACTCAACCAGTCACTGTGGGTGGGGAAATAGGAGGATACCGCGTTAGATCGTCTCGGTCTTTGTACCCTTTCACCTATCCCCGTCCCCTCCTCCACAGTAAAGGAGTCTTATTCCCTAGGCCCCTACAGTAAGTTGTGGTCACTAAGGAGCACCGAAGGAGATTGGGTTTTAATCAACCATCCAGTAACGTTTACCGTACAACACCGAGCCGTAAACGATTAGCAGTGGCCAAGGATCGAAGCCGGGTCTGAGGCTGTAAATTTCGTTACAGTCTGCAGTCCTAACAACTCACCCTGCTTGCTGACAATAATATACCTATCCTTATACGCACAAAATATCAAGTCATTGATAGTGGGAATAGAGTGGCGCCTATCCTTTCCTATTGCGTAGTTTTTAATTTTATTAGTAAATTAGTAGATGCCTTGAAGTCTTTATAGTTACTATTTAGATTCTTTAATAAAATTCATTAGTAAGATTTAAAAAAATATTCTTTTGGCTGAGCTGAACTTTTTTTCTCTTTCAACTTTTTGAATCAGTTTTTAAACTTTTCAATGTTCAATGGAATTTGAAAATAGAAATAAATATTTTTTATTGGGCTTTGTGCCAATCAGGATCACTTAATGTTTGAAATTTTAAATTCCAGCGCCGTGATTGGCGGAGAATAAATAAAGTTAAAACACGAATAATTTAAAAAAATGTCAAAACATTAAATTTTCCGAGACGAAGCTCGAGGACACTTGACCAATGCTTATCTAATGACACCCCAAGAATGCTTTAATTTAAAAAACTGTAGGAGGAGTTTGATTGAGAAGGATTGTAATGTAAATTAATAGCCTATGCTGGCCTGTACTGCACGTTTTAAGTATATAGACTAGCAGTTAGGCAACCCGATGGGTTGCTAGCGTGATGTGGGGAACACGAAAATGGTCCGATACTTGCTGTAAGCGCAGCATATACTTATGTCCGTCGTTAAAAATTCTCAAGCAAAAATCTAAAAATTGTGTAAGCTCAGCATATACTTATGTCCCTCGGGAAAAAATCTCAAGCAAAACTCTCATAATTTTAGTAACCTTAGCATCTGCTCAAGTCCCTGGTGCAAAAATCTGTGGCGGAACTGTATAACCTAATGTTGCCTAGATCCTTGGGGCACAAATCTAAGGCAACGTTTTAATAATCGTTGTAAGCTTAGTATTTATGTAGGTTTTTGGTTCACAAATGTAAGGCGAAGCTGTTAAAATCGTTATAAGCTCAGCATCCACTTAGGTTTCTCGTAAAAACATCTTGAGCACGGTTTTAAAAATAGTTGTTAGCTCAGCATCTACTTAGGTCCCTGGTAGACTAATCTGGGACAAAGGTCTAATAATCGTTGTAAGGTCAGCATCTACTTAGCCTCTTTGTTAAGAAACGGATCTAGGAGGTCCTAGTTTAAATATCAGAAGGGTGTAATTGACACACTGATATACGGTATTAGACAGGCCTGTAATCGTAAAAGAGCTGCGGAGGTTGGAATTTAAATAGTAATATCTGTTGCAGTGTAGATATAGTGACAAAACACATCTCTGCAATTTTAATGCAATTTAAATTAATTTATAAATATTTATTCTATAGTTACGGGGTGGTGTTATATGTGTAATTTCTAGGCCATGCTGCACGTAGGGAGTTCATGTAATTTGATGGCCACTTTATATTTTTTAAGGGTAGTGTAATTTGTAGGCTACTCTGTATTTGGGTGGTGGTACAATTTAAAGGCAACTTTGTAGTTGAGGGAAAGGGGAAAGTAAAATCTGTAAGCTACTCTGTTGGTGGATTGGTAGAGAGGGAGGGGGTGCTATTTGCGGGCCGCGCTGTACTTGAGGATAGAGAAATGCAATTTGTAGAACACTATATATTTGTGTGGTTGATGTAATTATTTTGCTAGTATGTAGTTGGGGGTGGTGTAGTTTGTAATATTTACTGTCGTTGGGAGTTGCTAATATTTTTGGGCCACCCTTTCGTTAGGGGCGGGGGGGGGGGGGGGTGTAATGTGTAAGCTACCTCTTATTAAGAAGGTAGTGTTATTTGTGAACTACCCTTTCGTTTTGAAGGGGGGAGGGTGTAATGTATAGGCTACCCTGTAGTGGCGGTGTGGTGTATTTTATTCGGTTAGCGTGGTTGTGGGGACAGGAGTATCTATTGTTGGTCAGAATGCGGGAGGCTACATCTATATAACGGTAGAAATACCGCAATCTATAAAGTTGTCAGTTTCTAAGTTGTTTTTATATTTTGTAATGTATAAAGCAAATTGGCGGCGTGGACTGGGTTTAGCGGCAGCGTAGATAGGATTACCCAACAACATGAAGCTAACTGAATAAAACTTCTCTTCAATGATTGTTAAATATTTTGCAGCCGAATAAATAATTTTTTTAATTTTATTTTCAATATTCGTATGATTAAATTGGAATTTTGAATTCAAAAAAGCCATCACTTAATAAAGTGAAATTGGCCATCACTTACTAAAGTCAAACTGGCCATCACTTACTAAAGTCAAACTGACCATCACTTACTAAAGTCAAACTGGCCATCGCTTACTAAAGTGAAATTGGCCATCACTCACTAAGGTGAAACTGGCAATCACTTACTACAGTGAAATTGGCCATCACTTACTAAAGTGAAACTGGATATCACTTACTTAAGTGAAATTGGCTATCACTTACTAAAGTCAAACTGGCCATCACTTACTAAAGTGAAATTGGCTATCACTTACATAAGTGAAACTGGTCATCACTTACTAAAGTGAAATTGGCCATCACTTACTGAAGTCAAACTGGCTATCACTTACTAAAGTGAAATTGGCCATCACTTACTAAAGTCAAACTGGCCATCACTTTCTAAAGTGAAATTAGCCATCACTTACTAAAGTAAAAGTGGCCATCATACTACTGAAGTTGGTCATCACCTCCTGGCCAGGCCATCACTTATTAATGAAAAAAATGATTTCAGTTTTAATATAAAAATACTCATGTACATAAATAATTCGGCGACCAGGCTTGCCTAATTTATTTTTGCTTGCCGAAAGTGAAATTGGCCATCACTTACTAAAGTCAAACTGGCCATCACTTACTAAAGTGAAATTGACCATCACTTACTAAAGTCAAACTGGCCATCACTTACTAAAGTTGGTCATCACTTACTAAAGTTAGCCATGACCTATTACAGTTGGTCATCACCTACTAAAGTTAGCCATCACTTACTAAAGTTGGCCATCACCTCCTGCCCAGGCCATCATTTATAAATGAAAAAAAAATGATTTCAATTATAGAAATACTCATGTACATAAATAATTCATTAGAATAAAGCAGAAAGCGTAATTATCCTAAAGGTCTCGTTTTCAAATTTTGCATATGGTGGGACTAATTAAATGAGGTCTGGTCTGTTCTATGTTATGTACCGTAGAATTTGATTTCCACCTCCGCCGCCAACAAAATCCGTAGGCCGTAGAATTTTATTCTCAACACGGCGACCAGGCTTGCCTAATTTATGCTTGTAATGTCCATCCAATCCAAATCACAGCTGACATTAATATACCCATCCTTATACGCACAAAATATAAAGTCATTGATAGTGGGAATTATTGAGTGGCGCCTATCCCTTCCCATTGCGTAGTTTTTAATTTTATTAGTAGATTAGTAAATGCCTTAAAGTCCTCATAGTTACTATTTAGATTCTTTAATAAAATTCATTAAAACTTGTTTAAATGATTATTTAAAATGATTAATCTTTTGGCTGAGCTGAACTTTTTTTCTCTTTCAAAACTTTTTGAATCAGTTTTTAAACTTTTCTATGTTCAAACGAATTTGAAAATAGAAATAAATATTTTTTATCGGGCTTTGTGCCAATCAGGATCACTTAATTTTCAAAATTTTAAATTCCAGCGCCGTGATTGGTGCAAAATAAAAAATGTTAAAACGTGAATAATTCAAAAAAATGTCAAAACATTAAATTTTCCGAGACCACAACCTAGACCCTTGTACCAAGGCCTATCAAATGACACCCCAAGAATGCTTTAATTCAAAAAACTGTAGAAGGAGTTTGCTTTAGAACGATTGTAATGTTAACTAAATGGCTTATCTTGGCCTGTACTGCACGTTTTAAGTATATAGATTAATAGAATAATTACGAGATATATTTGTAAATACATTGAGCTTGATATAACACCAATTCCATCTCATTTTTTTGTAAATCTCTTTAGCCGTATACTATGTCATTTCGGCATCCTTCTGTAATAAACGCAGTTGACAAATAAAGCCTATTATTATATTATGGCATCATTCAGCATTTTCAGTGACATATATTGACGGCCTGTGATTAACATATGAAAGGCAAACGACCGACAGTAGCGGTATAAATGTGGAACAGCCGTACTTGGTCCATTCAAAACGTACAAAAATTCAGACAAAGCGGGAAGTTTAAAATTCTTAACAGGAAAACGTTTAGTTGCTAAGTTTATTAAATCAACAATGTGACTGCCGGGAATTTGGTTATTTTTAAAAATTATTTCATCAGTTTTCTTTCATGAAAAATCCTTGTTCCTTGATATAATTTGTAAAATATTAGCTGCTTTTGCTTTTTGATTTTCGTTTAATAAATATGTTATATCGTTATAGTTTTTTTCACTCTTCACAAAATCACCATAGCTGGGTGCTTGATTATGATTTGTATTTATTTTTTGTAGAGAATCATTGTTATTATTCTGATAAACTCTCATTAGTTCTTCATATTCGCTTTTAGGCACAACTTTCTAAAGTTTTGCCATTCTCTAGAAAAATATCAGCTAACTGATTACTTTGTAAACTCAACAAAATTTGAGAAACTATGCCTGGAACAAGTTTTGAGTTTTTTATTAAAAGTTTTCTAGCTGAATTTATACTTGTTGTTTTTTCATTAAAAGCTTTTAACAATTTATGAATTTTTGAAAAGCATTGTTTTTCTTTTGGAGAGTCAGCCAACTCAACAATATTTAAAAAGCATTCAATAATTGCTTTTATTTGAGAAGCATCAGCTTCCTGTATTAGTATCTTGCGAGATTTATTTGGGGACTTTATTAGAATTTTTAAAAACGAGGAGTTACTTTCCACTTCTACACTTATAGTGAACTCACAATTAACATATTATTATCAGGGTAAACTCTTGTATGTATGCGATATTTGACAGGTGTAAGAGGATCAAAATCAAATAAAATAAACCCGAATGGTTTCGTGCATGCAAGCTGCTCAGCAATTTGAACGTATTTAATATTACCAGGAGATATTCTTTTAGCAATATTCGTAATAATTGTTTTATCTTGGGGATTATTAAAGTGAATGTGATATTTTAAATTTCTTGTAAGAGTAGTAAAATTATCAGCATACAAATTTTTAATCAATAATATAACAGATACATTTAAATGATGAACTTGAGCTGTAAATAGCTCTTCTATTTTTTCATGAAAATCTTTATTTTTTAACTGTTTCAGTTGATCATCACAAACTATTAGAGCACCTTCTTTAATATGTGCGTATACATTGTCAATATTATCTACTAGTTTAAAATCTGGATCTTGTTCCCTCAGATTTAATAATTGTGGTTAAGAGTATTTATATAGATATATGACAACTGTTGGTTCCTTGTTAAAATAAATATTTCTGTTTTTAATTATATCTAAAATAATTATTGTTTTACCACATTGCGATCCACCTTCAACAATACAGCTAAATGGATGTTTGAGTCGGAAATCGATATATTCATTTTCCATTACTACTCAAGGAAATAATCAGTATGCATAACTGCAAAGCATATATACTAAAATCTGATGCTGTATTTATACAAAACATGCGCAGTCATGCTTTTCCAGAAACTTCTCTCTTAGCGGAAATCAATATTTTTAAATTGATAGTCTAAAAGTCATGAATAGTACACTTGATAACAGAAATATTCGTCGTTTATATAATAATCCCAAACTATTTGGAAGTTATTCCGGTTTAAAAACCTTTCCCACAAGTAGAAAACTAAAAAATGTATCAACTTTAGAAAAGGAATTAAATACTATGGAAGAATTCAGTTTGTTTCGACCATCAAGGAACAAATTTAAACGCCGAAAAACCTTGTATATATTTGTTGGTCACGTGATGGTTTCTGATTTAATATCTCTCATTCAATATTCAAAATTTAATAACGGGTATGAATATTGTCTAGTTGCATTAGATGGATTTAGTCGATTTTTATACTGTAGAAAGTTAAAGGACAAGTCAGGAAAAAATGTTGCAGCAGCTTAAGCAAGTATTTTCAAACAAGTTCATCGTAAACCTCTACTTTTTCATTCTGACCAAGGTAATAAGATAAACATTTAGGCACATTTTGTATTTCCAGTGTATAAGTTTAATTTATTGATTTAATAGGGAAAGAATATTTCAATAAAGAAGTTCAAGCTTTGTTTAAGAAGCACAAAGTACATCTATATAATACATACTCAGAAACCAAAGCATCAATAGCTGAAAAAGTTATAAAAACAATAATGTCCCGCTTAGCACGACAATGGTACAAACAAACAGTTTTGAATGGATTGACTCAATAGAGAACTTGTGCAGTTCATACAATTCTACGTTTCACTCATCTGTGGATATGACACCCCGTAATGCTATTAAAAAAGAAAACGCTACTACTGTATGGACTAACCTATATCATAAGCGTGTTATGACTAACCACGTTCCTCCTAAATACTCCATAAATCAAAAAGTTTGAATTTCATTAAAAAGAATGGACTTAAATAAGGGGTATTGACAGGGATGGTCGTCCGAGTACTTCATTATAAAGAGCATACATAAGTCAAAGCCTGTCACGTACGAACTAACGTACCCAGACGGTGAAATAATTGTAGGAAAGTTCTATGAAAATCAATTACAAGCTATATAATAAAATAGCATAGCATATATACTCTACTAATTAATACTTTGTAATTAACAATGTTGAATAGAACCATCTAGAAGGGTATGATTAACGTATGTACGATGATAAAAACGATCTAGTTACGTATAAACACATTAGAATACCAAAAAGAACGTAATAAGAACGTATTAAAAATACGTTTGTAAAACATTGAAATATTTAACGGCTAAAGTATTGATTAACGTATGTACGATAATGAAAACGATCTATTTACGTATTAACACATTAGAATACCGAAAAGAACGTATTAAAAATACGTTTGTAAAACGTTTAAATATTTAACGGTTAAATTATTAATTAAAGTTAACGGTTTTGTTGTTTTGCCTATTAGACATACATGCATGTAAGTCTGTATACATATAAAAATAAATACGCTATATTTCAAGCATTTGGAGTTCCCCCCCTTTTAAAATTCAAAATCAATGTCTGTAACCATGCGTTTTATTAATTTAAAGCAGTCTATTAGGTACTCAAATTGAATAAATAAAACGTTAAATTATCGTTATAAAAAATAAACATCTGCTTCTAGCAACGGTGAACTTCTCCTTTTTTCTAGTACTACTAGTTTAATATTGTTCCTTTTGCCTCCTATTAGTTTAAAATGCATGTAGAAACATTATCGTTTTAGAATAATACCAAATTACTTATATATTTTATTACATTATGATTCTCCCCCCTGTCTCTTCCTGTCGACTCCTTCTCTGGTAATAACTCAGTATAAAATTCAAAACTAAATAATGAAATTAACAAATTTCTTTTAATTTACGTTTGATCTTATACCAGTAGCTATCATGGATATTAAATGTTCAAACTGTGGATTCAATTATTTAAATATTTTAAATAATAAAACATTCACAACAAATTATAAAACTAACAGATTTTGCAGTCGCTGTTTACTTATTTAAATTCAACGAAGTGAAATATTAAAAGGTAAAAGTGATCTAGTTCCTGATAAAATCGAGAATATTGAAGACTTCACAAATTACCAAAAAATTTATTTCAACATTAAAAAGTATCATTGCTCCTATTGCTCTTACTTAGATAAAGTTAATCCTAATTTCTGGTTGGAAAAGTGCGGATCCAAAAATTAAAGACTTGATATTATAACTGGCATTCCATTTTACAAGTAAATTTTACTTGAAAATTTAAAAATTTGTGAAAAATGTTATAATGACAATAATTTTCAAGAAGAGGAATTTCAACAAGAAGCAATACCAGATTTCATGAAAACTCAAAACAGTAAAAGTGATATTGATAAATAGCAAAATGTTACGAATAGTATTCATTTCACTGGTCCTGACATTAATTACGAACTGTTGCTTTGCACAGTATAATTTGTACATTGCAGAAACATGCAAAATCTGTTTGAAGTATAATTTTACATTTTACAAAAGTATTTTTGACATTGCTCCAATTAACTACTTGTGTCGTGTGCAAAACTCTAGTCTGCCAGTAGGATTTATTGTTGACAATATAATTACCTTACCTGAAGACTGCAGTGGAATAAATAAAAGACATTCAGTTGCTCGGAACAAAGTTAACTCGTTTGTAGCCGCTCAGTACGAAAAAATGAACCATAGATATTCAGAATTGTTCAAATTTAATTGTTTGTCATATGTCTATGCCATACTACTTTATTTTCTAGCCATGTTTACTTTAACAGCAGTTCAAGCAATAAAATCCAAATTAAATATTTTGACTACTATTTTCTAATTTAATAGGTATGAAAAATTTAATTTCTGCTACGGTTTTTACTAATCAAGAGAAAACTCCACTTCGGATAATATTTCGCCGCAACAAATCTCGTTCTCCCGGTTTCAGTATATTTAAAAATTTAATTGTAATATATTACTTTTTAACTATACCAAAAATATATTTGAAAACCAGCCGAATTTCTTTTAAACAAATTCCTGTAATACTTGTTACAGATGAGCGAAACAAGAACCAGCAATTTTATGTAACGTTTGAATTAGAACAGCTTTTTCAACAGGAAAGAGTAAATATGCTATTGCTAGCTGTGGAGAAATTTAAAAAAAATGTTCAATAAACAAACATTTATATTTAGCTTTAGTGTTTATATTTCGATTAAAGGTTGATGTATTAGGTACCACGTAATTTATATGTTAATTTTCTACTCATATGAATCCTAAAATTATGTGTACAACTCATAAACTTATGATAATTTATTTAATTTAATGAATAGCCTTACATAGGTAAGACTATATATGTAAAACTTTATAAGAGGTAGTTGCTATGATAGCGTAGTCTAACTAAAATGCTTTAAATAAAATACCATGTGTAATAAATCAACTGACATTCAAACCTAATTATTTTAATCAAATCACTACAACTGACATTTTATTCAAACAATTTATTCCTGGATTGATTACAGCTTAAAATAATTTTAAGTTGTCTACAAAGAATTAAATCTAAAAATTATTATTCTTGCATGAGATAATAAATAGATTAAAAATATTTAAATTAACATACAAAAAGTTTGAAATAGTCAAATCAATTTTAGTTAAAAATTATATTCATCATCATAAATTATTAAAATATTCACATAGCATGATTAATTGTTTTAATAATAAGCATACCTAAAATACAAATTATAAATATATATGTGCATTTGGTTTAAAAAAAAAGAGAATAGAATACTTTGCGTAATATTATTGTCAGTCAGATCCAGGAACAACCAATTATGCCAATTACTCGCAAGTGTACCCATCGATCTCTTCTTTCAAATCTTTGAGAGCTGTCATCATGCCATTTATGTTGAACGCTGAACAACTAAAAGGTTTGCCAAAACGAATCCGTCCTTGATCGTTTTTCTTGACCGACAGAAAGTGCAAGTAATGTCCCACGCCTAAAAACCAAAAAACATGACTTTGTATATAAACTATCATTTTAGTTTTTATCACAGAAATCTTACTAACATTTAAATATTGTATAAGAGTCAAAATTTATATACCTGCTAAGTTAGACAGTCGGATCATTAAATTGTTGACCTGGTAGCTGTATTGCTTTGAAAAGAACGCGTCTTCGGTAGGTTTGTTGCATTTGTAATCCTTGCTAACAAGCCTTTTGTTGGGTTGGACAAACATGTCGACTTTTTGAGCATTAACATGTCCATACTTCCTCCCATATCGACCGCTTCTAGCCTTCTTCTAAAGCTTCATCGCTTTAACAATAGAGTCATCGGCAGCAGAGCATCTGCCGTCATCAACACCCTCGTCACTTGAGACACTTAAAGGAGCTGGCGTTTTGGCAAACACTCTCTTTTCCTGAATATAAAAATAAATTTATTAACTTTGAGCTTAGATAAAATATAACTAAAACCTCTGGAATCGATTCAACCGATTTAAACAATTCAACTCTACAAAATAATAACAGATTGACTTTTACCTGCAAAGGTTTTGCTTTCCAGTTAAACGATTTTTTCTCAGAAGGTTCCACAGCTAAAGCGTCCTCGTCATCAGTCTCGTAAATGTTTCCATGCACTGCTTTTACTTTCCTCTGCTTTGAAGAACACGGGGTTGACGTAAACAGATGTCTTTTCTGAGAATGGTGACTGCTGGCAAACGCTTTGTTGAGTTGATCTAATAAGGTTTTTTAAAACACTTTCGAATATTATGTTATAAAACAAAGAGATTCAAAATTAGCCTTTAAAATTCAAATATGATTAAAAATTTAAATCCACCTTCTTTGTCCTCTTTCCAAGAAAATTGCTGAGTATGGCACGGTTCAAATAACTGCTTGGGTGAAGAAACCCCTAAAAAAGTTATTAATTATAGATAATTTAAAAATAATTATAGATAATTTAAAAATAAATAATTATTAAAAATATTGGGGAAAATAAATTGTATATGTTAAAAAAGTTGCCTTACTCTTTGCGGAAACTCCTGCACTGCTTTGCTTTGACATTTTGAAAAATGTATATCTGATCAAGACTGACACACTGAATCAGTATGTTAGTTACAGCAAAGTATAAGAAAATTAAATTTGAAAGGATAATTCGAGCTGAAAAGTCAAATTCAAAATGCGACAGTTGTTGACAGTTAAGTTGCCTTTTTATAGAACTGTGCAACAGCAGCTGATTTTTACTCCAAGTGAAACAAAACCAAGTATGCAATCCTATTGGTTGCCAGCGATTATAGTTTAAGACTGCTTGCTCATGGATACAGCTCTTCAATCACATAAATAACAGTCTTTATGCTACTGCTCTATTCGTATTTATCATGATCAACTACGTTGAAGAAGCAGCTCAAAGAATTCAACTGTTATAGTGACAAAACAAATATTATCTACACGATTTGCTTAGCATAGTCAACGTAAAATATAGTTGGCGTATTGTTTATAAACAAGACAAGTTTGTGAATATTAGTTGAAATTACTGCGTCAAGAATGCCGAATTTTAACAGAAATAGAACTGTGAGTTTTTAAACATTAGTGTTTAAATTTATATATTAGTAATGTAAAATCAGTAGGGCTTAGTGGTCAGTGTGTTCGGCTTTGAGTTGTGCCGTCCTGATTTTTCATTGTAAATTTTGTAAACTTCCAGACCTAAAATACCTCTTTATTTTGCAGTTATCCTGTCCTGTGGACGGCTGTGGTTTTACAGCTTTTCGGTATAGACAAATTGATATTCATCTGAATAACAACCACGCTTGCTTTCTCTGTGGAAGGTTATTTCAAAACCTTAATAATCATGCTTGTGAAGTCGTGCAAATCAACATGGATCTGGAGTTCTTGGACCTCCAAATATGGATCTTGGACGATTCAAAGAAACTCACTCATCTCAAAGGGGTATCAATAAAAGCTATACATTTACTAATACCGAAAGAAGGTACGATATAGTTATGTTATTTGACTCTTTGTCATCCAACATTGAGTCAATTCTTAAGCAGGCTCTTTTGTTTTTTAAGTCATACAAAGTGCCAGTTTGCATAAAGCTATTTTTTATGCATGATAAAACAAATACTATTGAAAACCCTACATTTGTATCCCCATTCTATATAATTTATCATGTAAATTTTGTAACGGATACTATGTTAAAAGCCCTAGAATATATTTTAAATAAATGTAATGTATGGCAAGAAAATGGAAGTGGATTTAGTATAATTAATATTGAATCAATCGCGTTAACAATTGCAAAAAATAAACCTCTAAAAGGATCAGGATACATGCAAATTCCATCTGCGTTAAGAGGAATTCATGGTTTATTAAATTTATAGTCACCTGGAGAGCATTGTTTTATGTTTTTTATTTTAGCAGATTTACATCATTCAGAAATAGAATTGAAAAACCAATATAAATGGGAGCAGTACAATACATTTATTCCCTTGTATGACTAGGGTGGGTTAGTATTTCCCGTAGACCCATCAAAATTTGAACAGACAAATAAAATAACTGTCAATATCTATACTAATGAAGAGAAACAGATTTTTCCATTAAGAGTCTCAAAGCATAAGTTTTCAAAACATGTAAACTTACTTTACGTTTATGATTTAAAAGAATCCCATTATATCTGTATTACTAATTTTAATAGATTTATGGGAGAAGATGGGGTGCGTAGACATTTCTATTGCCCATTATTTTGAATAGGTTTGCTAGTAAACAAAGAAAAGAGAATAACATTAAATTATGTGAAGGATTTAGTCTGCAGGTAATTAAGGTCCCCGACAGAGAAGCAGATGGTTCTCCCAAACATTTTCAATTCAAAGATTTTCACAAAACACTCGAATTCACGTGGAGAGCTTACGCTGACTTTGAGGTAACACAAAAACGTGTTGAGCAACCTTCAAATTCTAATCTCTTCCACCATGCGTGTAATACAAAAAGACTTAAAATTATGAACACAATTTCATGGGGTTTTTTAGTAATTGGCTACAGGGGGTATTAAAAGTTCTTTGACTATGCAGGACCTAGAGCATTAGAAACGTTTATACACAAATGTTTAGGAACTGCAGATATGGTTTTGAATTTAATGAAGGAAGACGAAGGTATTGCAGAATTAACTGAATCTGAACTAGAAGAGTACAATAGAAATGAGCATTGTCGCTTTTGTAAATCAATGTACGATAAAACAAATCCTAAAGTAAAACATCATTTACATAGCCATGGGATTAGGAACACTGGACGATATTTATTTCCCCTCTGTGTTGCATGTAATTTAAAAATTAAGCATCCAAAGTATCTTCCAATTATGTTTCATTCTGGGTCCTCTTTCGATTTTCACGAGATTGCAAAATGCTTCAAGTTTGACTGCGTTGAAACTATTGGCATAATACCTAAAAATTCTCAAAAATTTAATGCTATTAAAATTAATAACAAAATAAGGTTTTTGTATACTTTAACAAAATTAGAAGGTGGCCTTGCGTCGTTAGTAAAACAAGCAAAGGTTGATGGTTTGCATCGTTTCAAATATACTCAGCATGCTTTTTAAAGTTATAAAGACCATTTGGAAAGTATTGTAGATAAATAGATTCTATGCTATGAATTTTTTGATAATGTCAGTAAATTAAATTATCCTGAACTACCTCGAAATGAAGAATTTCATAACTCTTTAACGGATTCAGATCTGTCAGAATCTGATTATGAGCATGCTAAAAAAATGTTTAAGCTTTTTGGTTGCAAGAATCTTGGAGATTATTTACTGTTTTATCAAAAACTTGATTGTTTCCTATTATGCGATTTATTTGAAAACTATCAAAAAGAAGCACTAGAACTTTATACACTGAACCCTTTTTATTACTGCTCAGCAGCGTCTTATTCATTTGTCTGTGCAATGTACACTACAAACTTAAAATTTGAATATATACATGATATCGATTTTTTATTGACGCTTATTTCAAGCATTAGGGTTGGTCTATGTTTTGTTAACACAAGACTCTCAGATGCAAACTTATTAGATCAACCAGAGTTTGATGAAACTAAGCCTAGAAGTCAGATATCTTAATACGATTTTGCGAGTTTATATGGATAGGGCATGTGTCAACCTCATCCTAGTCATTCCTTCAGAGAGCTTGAACCTTTTGAAATTCAAAAACTGACAGAAAATGATTTTTATAAAATCAAAAATTTTCAAGTTCCTAACCTAGGAATGTTATTGGTATGTGATTTTTTCTGTCCAGAAACGTTACACGATTTTTGTCCCAATTACCTCCTGGACCAGAAAAGATGACTTTAAATCATGATATTTTATCTAGTTATCAGAAAACTTTGCGTGAAGATTATTCAGCTGGAACATCTTCGCTACGTAGTCAAAGGTTATTGCTTACTTTATTTCCAAAATATAAATATGTTACGCACATTGAAAATCTGCGGTATTACATGGAACTTGGAGTCAAAGTGACTAAAATTCACAGTGGTTATGTTTTTGTGGAAAAAGTGCTGCTCAAGCCCTACATAGAAAAAATTATAAAATTAAGAAGCGAGTCTACTAACGAGACTAGGAAAGGATATATTAAAGTAGGCATTAACTCAGTTTTTGGATATACTTTGCTAGACGTACTAAACATGCTCAAATGTGAAGTTGCTAAAATCCTATTCATGCAAAACATTTGATTTCAAAATCTAATTTTGATTCTCTTATAATGATAGATGAAAACACTACAATTATTTCTTTGAAACAGTTAATAGTAAATTTCACAAGTCCTTATTATATTGGTTGGTCATTATTAGAAAAAACAAAATGTCATGTATATAAGGTTTGGTATGGTTATTTAAAACCAATACATTTGGAAAGACCTCTTTTATTGCTATATGTAGATTGATGCTTTTATATTTAAATCTGAACTTAGAGAAAATGAAACGTCTATAGATGAATTACTTAAAAATATAACTAAGGTCTTTGATTTTTCTAACATGCCTAAATCTCATCCTTTGTATTCAAACGCAAGAAAAGGAATTTCTGGTTTGCTGAAAAACGATGTTCCGGCAGACAATATTAAATCTTTTTGTGGTTTATCTCCTAAAATATATGCTTTAAAAATGTATGATCAAGACCCTTTAACTACAAAAAACTTTAAAATAGTTAAAGGTAAAGGAATAAGTAAAAATGTTTTGAAACTGTTAAAGTATGAGCATTATCGAAATACTTTACTATCATCCGATCGTATGCGTATACAAATGAATCTTATACGTTCATTCAACCATCAACTATATCTAGTAAGTTTAAATAAAGTTTGTTTGACTGCATTGCATTTAAAATCATACTTGTTAGAGCCATATGGCATTTACAGTCTGCCATTCTGACATGTAAGGATTAGAGAAATCGAATTTGAAAAACAAATTCCTTTAACGCTTCAGATTAAGTGAATTTTAATAGTTGTAACTATGCGATACTTTGTCAGTTGCACTGTTTTGCATTTTATTCTGCTGGTTTTTGTATAATTTATGAGTGAGCATGCAGAGCATTGTATCAGGTTTGTAAAGAATTAAAAATAAAGGGTTCCCTCTCCTTAAGTGTATTGTATATTAATATTAGAGAGATTTTACATAAGTTTTAGCGTAAACACATAAAGATTCTGCATTGTGTTGTAATAATTATTGTAAATTTTTATACAAATTAGTGTTACTTTGTATAGTTTAAAATTTTTTTATATTTAATTATTATAAGATGGATATTTTTTAAAAACTAAAATGATGTATGACATGCACTAATAAAATGAATACGTAATAATTACTAGTTACTATGTAACAAATACTAGATATTTAATTAGGTAAAAACTTTAATTAAATGGCATTAATATTATAGGGGTTTAGAGAGGTGTGTATGTGTTTTTTTCACAATTTAATTTGATAAAACTTTATATTTTTAAAATCAGTATTTTATCATAAAACGTTAAAAAACAGATTGTAATAATTATAACTTAAAAATTTTTCTGTATATAGTCATTGCATCTAGTGACGTTACTTACGTACTCATATGTAAAATTTTAATTTAAAATGTACTTAAGATGCATTCTTATTTAATTTATATATAATTTGCAATGATGTTTTGCATGTTTAAATGACATTTAGAAGTATTTTTGTTGTGCATAAACTAACACTATGTATTTGCATTTAATTTAATACTATTAATAAATTATTTAACTCGAATATTTAAAGCAGAAAATGTATAAAGTAATCCAGATGTAGCATCGATTAGTAATATAATCAATACAGAGTATTTTAATACATGTTTTGCTATTGAAAGAAACAAATAATCAAAATCTGATTATGAATTTTTTGTTACATAGTTTTACTAATTTTAACCTCTAAAAACATTTAAAATTAATGAATTAATAAACATGCCATGTTTAACATCTATATCAAATTTAGATTACATTCAGATGTACATATCTTTTTAAGCGTGTATGATTTAATATGAAATGCAACTTTAAAAGCTTGAGCGCTAAAGCTCTACACATTCGAATACCGGCTAGACGTTTTTGAGTGACCATAGGAATCTGCATTGCATTATTTTTTAAACTTTACAATCTTTAACTAATAACTTGGAAATGGGTAAGTTATTTACTAATAGTTACATTCAGTTAATATTGCATCTCCTCTTGGTCTTTGACATATTCATTTATAGTGTAGTATTAGTGTTGTATGTAATATTTATCTCTCTCTCTTCCTCTCAAATTCTAGCATGTTCGAAATACAGTAATTGTGTTGACTGTGTTAACGATGTAGCACAATGTTACTGGGGAATTACTTGGCAGGGTGTCAAGTGGTGCGCTTCAAACTTGACCAGTTTTGGAAACCAAGTACTGTCAATCTTTCGGCCCGGGCAGATTTGTGTTGGAAGTATAACTGGAGGAGGAGAGGAGCAGGAAAAGGTGACAACTGTTGTCATCACAACAGGAAGCTTTTGGACTAGCAGTAAGTTTAATAGGCATATGAATTTTTGTATGTATACATATTATGTAATAAAAGAATAAAGCTGCTGTTTGTTTGCATACAAAATTTATCCTTGCCCGATATCACTTTCAGTTGCCTCTACTGTACCTTCCCTCTGTCTTAGTGTTGTGACCTATTCACAAAGAAAACTTTGATTGTGCACAATCACATTACGCTCCTTAATTAGATCCTAACTAACAAGAACCATACATGTTTTTTTAGTCTTTGCTGACGGACGTATTGTAAACAATCACAAACGTTCACAACCATAATATGAGTCTAATAAAATACATGGTACTTAGCTCAGTATGCGCACAAACATATGTGAACAAATTACAACACTACTCTGTTTATTAGTTGTTACTCAAAGATATTTTTTATTTTTGTATTTTCAGCTATTGGGTCGGCGTGCGGCTTTGTCTTGGTCTTGTCTGGAGTCGGATTACTCGTTTGGATATTCCTAAACAAGAATGGAATCAAAACTTGGCTCAAATTTAATTGGGATCGGATGAAGCGATCTATTTGCTGTCGCCGTCGCATATCAGTAGAAGAGTGGAAAAGGCTCATCGCAATGACATCATCATCAGCTCCAATTTCCTCATCTTCAACTTCGGCATTGTCTACAGTCACCAATGCTACGTATATCGCCAGCACTGCCAATGCCGGAATGTTTCAGTACGAAGTTGTTGACTTGGATGCGTCAGCTCAATATGACGCTCGTACTGAAACCGTTCGGATTAGCACTGCGGTGGCTGGTAGTAAAACCAAAAAAAGTATGCCCTCTCCAGTTCCTCGTCGAAATCCCACAGTTTCCCTTTCATTCGAAAATCCTATGTATACGGATCGAACCCTTCGAAAATCTACTATAGATAGTCGAAAGCCGATGGAGGCCGAAGAGAAACAGCGTAAAGAGCAAAAGTTGGAGAGAGAGACTGCTAAAAAGATCAAACCTAAACAGCCCTGGCTCTGAATTTTGTTTTTTGAAATATTTTTTTATTTTATTATATATATTATTATGCAGACTTGCATACTTTACAAGAGAAGGAAAAAATATGTGCATGTACTTGGGTAAAGATTGTGTGTGTGTGTGTGTAATATTATGTTTCCTACCCTTGTTTTTACGGGTTTAATTTGATTGTGATGTTGAAATCAAGCTGTGTGCTCATGTCCCTTGACATTCACAAATTCATGTTTTTTGTTTTTCGAGTTTCGATATAATTGATTCAATGTGGAAAATAGTAATAAAAGTAAAATGTTCAAAAGCTGAAAAGACTCTGTATAGCATAGACTTTTGTACAGGTATGAAACCCTCTCCCGGTCAATTTTGAATTGACCTGTACACATCCGTATGTTCCAATCGTCACTCTGTGAAAATTGTTACCCGTCACCAATTGTCACCCTTTGACCAATTGTTCCCTCAGAACAATCCGCACCAGCGTACCATCCGTCACCGTGTGACAATTGTTACACTCTGACAATTGTTACACGCTGACAACTCGCTCCGAAGTACATCTCATCTCCCCGAATACCCGAATATGCCCCGAGGCAGGTTAACCAGAAGTTAATGTATATAATCCAATACTCACATCAAACGACTTCAGTTTCCAACCAAGGGATCGTCCTCAAATGACGTCATATAAAACTCCTCATTTTTATGACCCTGTCATGATCTTACCCATTGCGTAAATGACTATCCTTAGCATAGGATGTGAGCAGTCGCTAAGCCAACCCTTCTACCCTACCGAGGACAACATTTATGGACGATCCCAACAACATCCCTCCCGCTTCATTCTCAAAAATTCACAGTTGCTTTATTAGACCCTGCCCTCCTGCTCTGCATCCTGAGTGAATCTAATGCTCATTTGAGTTTAATCATCTCATAATTGTAATTAATTCCGTGCCGCATTCTACATTTGTAGCTCTAATTCCCTAATTTTAATAAAGGTGAGCTACAGGTTCCGCTCATGGTCCTGTTCATGGCACAAGTTTCTTCCCTTGAAAGCAGTAGAAATGTGTAATTAATTACAGTGTGTCACAAAATTTTAAACTCACTTTTTCCTTCACGAAGGAATTTTCAAGCAAGATATTTATTTTTGAATGACATTCCACTATTAATTAGGATTTGGTTTTGATTAACTCCCAGGGGTCACGTGGTTCTCGTGTGAATAATTAAAAACCGAAAATCGGGTGTCTCAAAATTTTAAACTCACTTCATGGTTTTTTAAATTCAAATAGTCATATCTCCCGGGTGAACTAATAAAAAATGACGAAAATTGGTATGCACACTCTCATATCGGTTGCTTATGAATAGAATTATTAACTTTGATCATCCGGTAACTGTAGCACTGGCAGTGTTTGAGAAGACAGTTCAACCTCACCCCTCAACTTTTTTCCCCGTTTGATAACATAGGAAAATCATTTTTATCACTAAATTCTTATGCACATGCGCAAATGTCAACCGATTAAAATATAAAGAAGTCCGGCATGATCACAATTAAATTACCTACAAAACAGTGTGTAACGCAATACTCAGGTCACACGGGGTCACACGACATCCGGGATTGGACATTACGGAGAGTTGATGGAACGGTCTCAGCAGCATGTAACTCTCCGTAATTTACGATCCCGGACGTCTTTTGACCCCGAGTGACCTGAGTATTGAGTTGTCCACTGTTTTGTAGACAATTTAATTGTGCTCATGCTCCATGTCTTTATATTTTAATAGGTTGACATTTGCATGTGTACGTAACGATTTAGTGATTCAAGTCGTGAATTTTCCATGTTATCAAACGGGAAAAAAAGTTGACGGTGAGGTTGACCTGTCTTCTCCAACGCTGCCAGTGCTACAGTTACTGGATGTTTAAAGTTAATGATTCTATTCATAAGTGACCAATGTGAGAGTACGCATACCAATTTTCGTCATTTTTCATTAGTTCACCCAGGAAATATGGCTATTTGAATTTAAAAAACCATGAAGTGAGTTTAAAATTTTGAGACACCCGATTTTCGGTTTTTAATTATTTACACGAGAACCACGTGACCCCTGGGGGTCAATCAAAGCCAAATCCTAATTAATAGTGGAATGTCCTCTAAAAATAAATATCTTGCTGGAAAATTTCTTCGTGAAGGGAAGTAAACTCCATAAACCGGGGTGAGTTTGAAATATTATATTGAGACACACTGTACATACTCCACTCGATCGCCCAACTTCACCTGGTCAAACTCATCCTCCTCACAACACCATTCTTTCCTCTACACTCCTATACTTGTGCCCAAGCTAAAATTATCCAACTTATTTTTAACTAGAAAAAGGCCAGGTCGCCATGCGACCTCTCCCCCACTTCCTTCCCCGGAGGTACCCTTTTCCCACTCCACAACAATAATATAATTTAAATCATCGGACCACAATCGCTTGTTGTTGGAACTCTGGGCCTGTGGAACTGTGCAGTTTAGAAACAAAAAATAATATTAAAGTAACTTAAGAGAGAAAGACAAAATAAACTTGACACTGTCGTTCGCCTCCTTTGTGCTATATCGTTGGCAACGACGATAGCCCAAAGGACTCAGTATACGTTTACATAATTTTGTTACATATAGTTTATACTTTTTAGTGTAATTATATAGTTGATTGTAAGCTTTTGTCAACTTTGACTTTTGAATATTATTATTATTTTGTCGATGATCAGCGCAGTGCTTTAGCATAGTCAATATTCATAGTGGAAATAATTTTTATTATTACTGATTCCATCAACCACTCACACTCACACTGCACAGCTACTCTTGCCTTTTATTAGCCGACATTCAGAGTAGACGGTTCAAGTTTTATGTGGTATCCTGTGGGGCCTCACGACAACCAAACGAAAAATTTTCATTAGCACTAAGGTGCGTAAATGTGATCACCCCTTAAATGTGACCAGTGGCCGCTGTTCAAATATTACCGCCTTTAAAAATATGTGCAACTTATATTCATACAGCTTATAGTCTCAGCTACGATCACTAGTGATTTCAGATTTTTTCCTCAAAAACTCTGGCTATGTAAAATTATGAAAGTTTTGAACACTTTTTTGAGTTTTTTCATGCCGATCACATTAAAGACCCTACTTTTCCATTACCTTTAAATGTATTTAAACTAACTGATCACATTAAGGGCACTTGGGGCGTTGTAAGACTTTTTGAAATTGTTTCGTACAATGACCTGTATCTCTTGCAACTTTTAATTTTCGACACTGAGTATTTTTTTTTTGTACATAAAGGATTAAAAGAGAAGTATAATGATAACTTTTTCTTCATTGTGCGTCGGCTGGGTACAAAGTTACAGATTTTCAAAGTTAAAAAAAAATGAACCCGATCAGATTTACGCACTCTACTACTACTCTTTATTGTAACTTTTATTGTTTTTTAAGAAAATAGTTTATAATCATCACCCAAAAATACGTTTATGTTTTTAAACTTTTAAATTTGTTTTCAACTTCTTACTGCGATTTCAGTATCTTGCATGCTACGCGGTAAGTCAGTGTTGGAAGCATTTTGAAGTGACGTATTTTTATTACCACTGTCGTCATGGTATAGCACTAAAAACCGACAATGACGATTCACGACAACAGCTTTCCTACAGTTTGGAGACTCAAACAGGCCACTAAAAAACGAAAAATTATTTACGCTGACCGAGATCTGAACCCGGGTGCCTCTGTATTGGATGCGGAGACGTTGACCCTGTGACTATTCGTACGTTGGATTAGCTGAGCTTAAATTATCATGTAGTCAATAAACAAAACGAACTCGATTTACTATGGGAAAGCGAGTTACACGAAAACGATTAGTTGAATTCTATAGTAAGATTTTAGCCATAACGCTAACGGCACAAAACCAAAACCTAAGCTGAGCTCACAATGAACTTGTCAACTACCTGTGCGTGTTAAATTGCGCAGCTAATTAAAAATACAGCGCACCAAGCAGAGCTTCTTCCCCCGCGTAGGGTGGGAGCCGTCAGAGGCCTGGCATCTTTACCGCATGAGAATACACACCGTGTGTGAAGAATCAAAATGACTCATATCCAAACAAAATGTACTATCTACAACAAATTAAAATCATTTCATGCTCATGAAAGCATTGTACTTTTTACTTTTTTCAAAAATTCATAAATAGAACAATTTGCACTTTAAACACATGTGAATGAAAAATTTTGCACTTTTCATTTACCGAAAACATCTAAGAAGAATATTTTGTACTTTTACAAACATGTAAACAGAATATTTTGCACTTTTTAAAAAGTCGTAAAAACATTTTGCGCATTAATCTTATGTAGTTTTGTTTTTTACATAACTCATTTGACCCAACTATCTTGTTTATCAGAAATTAAACGGAATGAGCGCTCCACATGTCATGAAGTCATGATCATTTTCTTAAAATAAATAAATGTTCTTCCTTCATTCATAATTCTTATCAGCATCGTGCTGCTAAGTTATGGATAGCAATCCCAACCTCTACACTCTACATGTATCTAAAAATATGAAGGACTTCCAATTTAATTTGAACAAATGGTTAATTAGTTTAAGATAACTTGTTAATGTACTAATTTGTTTCCTGTTACTTTTAATTTAAATGTATTTTAGTAACTAGTAATATTTATGAATGCCTGCCTATGAAAATCAGCATCTGTTGCTGTTAGTTTTGTCAATAAAGCCATTACATTACATTTTAATTATAGCTTAAATTGGAAATGGGTCAGTTTTATTCATCACTTATAAGACATTAGTGTCAATTTTATAGTAAATAAAACAGCTAGACAAAGCACAATATAGTTAAAACTTCATCTAGCAAGCCCGCGTAGCTCAGTGCTTGCTGCACTGATGTCTATAGACATGCTGTTTAAGTAGATCCTCGCTTCAGGTCTTGGGATCAAGACCGGGTGCTGCGGGTGGTGGCAAGCTTTTCAACGTGGTTTTCCTTGTCCACAAGGCAGAGAAGGGCTCGGCGGCTCCGAACATCAAGTGCGTCGGAACCACGGGGGCAAGGGGGCAGCGTGCCCCCCCCCCCCCCCAGTATTTTAGTAAAATGTATTTTTATTTTACCTATTAAACATTAGGCATTTGAGAATTAAACTATTTGCATTATTTGAGATGGTTAATGAAAATATCGTCATTTGGTATGCATAATTGTTTTATTCACAGTTATACTTAAAAGGTTTCGACGCGCGGAAAATTACGAAGTACAGAAACTTTCTGGTTTTGTAAATCAAGTACTTGAGTGTCTGTTAGACCCATAGATAGATATCAAAATTTTGGCTTACGTTCAGCTCAATTTGAATCTAAAGTAAACAATAATAGGTCAAATAAAATTATTTAGATGTTTAAAATGCGTAACTTATAGCCAAAGTGTCCAACATGATGTGACTCCAGAATTTCAAAAGAAAAACAAGTAGTCAGAAGCTCAGCATGTGTACACGACACTCAACAGTCACACTCTGGTAAAAACAGTAGATTAATTTTTTATTTTTCTAAACAAGCCCAAGCTACATTGTGAAAACAGCGACTGCATTATTGAAGTCAAAAACAACCAAAACAGTCGTAAATTGTATGCGAAGACTACTTTTTTATGCTTACATAAAACAACTTTGGTACGTAATATAGTTATGGGTGATTTAAAAAAGAAGCGGCTGTCAAAAAATTAATGTGATCAAATGATGTTATTCTTCTGGGTGCAGTCAAACTTTCTAGTTTCTAGCAAAGGTCTTTCTATAAATAACGGTATAATTATAAAGAGGGTCAAACCTATTGACAACAAAAAAACTATCCACAGACGACACAACTGTGACATATAGCTGTTAGTTAGAAGTGTTTTAGACATTAAGGTGAGGTAGTAGCTTTTTTGAAGAAAATTGCTACACAGTATAACACCAGGAATAACCTGCCCTGTTTTTACAAATGCCTTAACGAATTAAAACTGTATTTACCGTATATAATTGTCAATTGTTGCTACAATATACGGTTTTGGTATGTTGGTATAGCTTATATTCGCTGAGTGCTCAGCATCTACTTTGAGCCAGCAATGGAAAGATTTAGCCAATTTTTGTGCCCAAAAATACCCCCCCCCCCCCCCCCGCCATACAAAATTTCGTTCCGACGCGGCTGCCGAACGTCAATGTCAAAGTCAAATGAAGTTTGCCATGGAAATAGCCCCGACAGCAATGTTGGAAATGCAAAGCATGTGTGATAGCACAGTACAAATTAATTCGAAGTCGAGTACACTGTATGGACTCCGGTCGAATCGGGGTAACCTCTTTATTATTTTGTTTATATACGAATTAGCCGTTTTTTGTAAATTTTTCTTACTCAGTAAATTACTTATACTCACACCTATCCACCTCCGCCTCTCATCATCACCAGCCCCCATGCAACAGCGCCGTTTCTTAAATCTGAGGACACGAACTCTTGAGTTGAAGGAAAATGAGGTGAAGGGGTGCAATGAAACACTTTTTAACGATTCTCTCTGTAAAATCCTTTTGAAAAATCGTAGGAAAATAAAGATTTTTGAATCTTAGCGTGACTGAAAGAATAGGGAAGAATAGGGAGGAAAGGACGACTGGGTGAGATTTAGTTCCACATTGACTCCAAAACTGAATAATGACGACCGAGGCGTTAAAGATAAAAGTAAACATTTTCCACTGACAATAAGCTGCTGTTTGCTTTAATGGCTTCCAGTTGGAATTATTCTTCTCCGTTGATTTTCTTTTGTAGATTGCAGCCATCATCTTCATATTTATTTTTATTTGAGTCGCTATTAGTCTCGTAACTTTGTGATTCGATCATTTATTTTTGATGGGATGATCGTCGTAGAATTTCATTGTCATCCTTTTGAATTGAGGAATTTGGGGTGATGGGGATAATTTGATGATTTTACAAATTAGCCCGTCTCCGAGAGCGGTCCCTTTGCCTGCTTAGTCCACCATAATATTACCAAGACTTTCTCGTAGATTTATCTTTTTAGACCGTAGTGTGGCCGTGTGGCCGGCCATTCCAGTGGCAGGGGCAGTGCAATGAAATGGTTTTGTTTGATTGGAATTATTTAGTTGTGTATTTGTGTAACCACCGTGGAGGTTGTTCTTTACCTGTCATCTTTCAGCTGCCGTCTCCCTCCCTTAATAATAATCCTGCACACAGCAATACTCAAAATAATAATAATATAGAGAGAGAGCCACAAAGAAACTCCTTCATTTGTCTCCTTTGATAGAGATCGTCCATAAATGACGTCATCAAAATATCCTCATTTTACTATGACGCCCCATCATTTTAGCCATTGCGTAAATTGCTACCTTTAAAATTAGGTCATTGAGCATTCTCCAAGCAGACCCATTGACCCAACCCATGACGTCATCTGTGGACGATCCTCAATGGCTGGGGTTACTCTTCGATTGAGAGAAAAACTTTATTAAGCGAGTCGTCTTGGACAAAGGGAGACGGCTGAGTGTAGAGTACACAATCTTTTTAGTGCTACTACCATTAGTATCATTATTATTTTTATTTTTACGATACGGATAATGCCGTCAGCATGTTCGCTGTACCTTTACTCCCCTTTATTGTTCCGTATCTGTCTGCCGTCGTGAGCATCGTCGCCCATTTCTGTTTCTATTCCATGCACATAATAGCCAATAATAGCTAAGCTTTCCCCATGAATTATTTTGACGTTGACTTTGTTTTCCATTTTTTATATCATAATATCTCTGTTTTTGCTTTGATTTTTTTTATTTAGTTTGCAGGTAGGTAGTATGACTTTGTAGTCTGTGAAGGAGCTCTTCATTTTCCAAACGTCCACGCAATATGCTTATTTTAATATTAGCCATATGGGATCATCTACCTTAATAATAATAATATTTCGTAACTGGGTAGAATCCCTAAGGATTTGAGATTTCATCTCTTGTAAGCCCAGTATCACCATTATTTCACTGACGAGCATAACTCGCCAAGCCATTAGTGAGATTTTCCATGGGATATTTTTT
Organism: Dicyrtomina minuta; assembly: GCA_949802685.1. NCBI lineage: Eukaryota > Metazoa > Arthropoda > Collembola > Symphypleona > Dicyrtomidae > Dicyrtomina > Dicyrtomina minuta. Next base: position 59,891 of record CATKUY010000389.1, on the reverse strand, counting down.
TTTAAAAAGAGCGTCCAAAAAAACTTAGAATGGCTTAACAACATGGTGCGCGTAAGGAGTTTCGTTCGATAAAATATTTTTTCGAAAAAACGAAAAAGGCCTTAAAATGGTTTTTTAATCCTATTTTTAATTTTTTTAAAACCCATCTTAAGCCTAATTTTTGAAAATATTTGTATGAAAACCCATTTTAAAATATTTACTATTAAGAGAGAGAAAAAACTTTATTAAGTCACTGTTGCACAATTGCAATAGCCTTGCAGCTCAGTATACAAAACAATACTTTCTTATCATAATTTTAACATTTTCGAAAAACAAAGGAAAACATATCCTACACTCATACATTTTAAGTATATAAATGATGATTATAAATCCTTATTGATCCTTTCAGAGCGATCATTAAAATATCATCCAATACTTTTGACGGTACGCAAAATGATTTAGCCCACGCTTTAAAAAAATTTGTGATGGTCCCACGTGCTCCAATATAAAGTCCTATTACTTGTATGCTACGCAGATCCCATTTTTCCAAGAAGTATTTAGCACAGGGTTCATAAATTCCTTTTTTCTCCTGGTCTACTTTTATCGCCTGTTCCTCACTGTCACCAAATTCAAATCGAACTGTGGGATCCAAAATGTATCCAACTTTGGTTGAAGGATTATATGCCAAAATATCTATTCTCCTTGTAGATCCATTTTCAGCAACACAGTGCACTTCCTGTTCAACCATAAAACCTCTGTCACCAAGAACTTTAGCAACGATTTCCCGAATAGCGTGATGACGACTGTTACGTAAGAGTTCTCCCCGATTATAGGACCCTAAGACATGACCAAGGCTTTCTTTCTCAGCACCGCAATGTCGGCACTGGATTCCATCTAGGCTCCTTCCAGGAATTACTCTGACACTAGTCACATTCGCATTCATTTTTAAAGTAGTCACCCATTCCGATGTTGTCATCCCCTTTTTGTTCATCAGTAATTTATTCCCCCCTGGATTGTCTTTGAACTGAGATACCCCTGCACCACGTAACTTCATAACAGACCAGGATGTAAATTCTTTTTCACGAAGTTTCTTACGCATTCGTTTAGTAATCTTACTTTCCAGTTCAGGGTTGTTCAACTCCAATAAATCCTCATCCGTAAAATTTAAAGCCTTTTCACATTCATTCAACTCTTCTGAAATATCCTTTGTATATGGAACATAAACATCATTTGAACTTAATAAAACTAAACATATGTTATAATGCTGCAAGAACGCCTCCCATTCAGCTTTTGTTATAGAAAGCCCTCGTAAATTTTTTGACGTGTAGAGCATTGCATTTGGCGTATCAGTAGGAATTCCAAGAATTTCTTTCACAGAACTTCGAATTAAAGGCACCTTCCCTTGTTTCGTCAAAATTTTAGAAAAAATCAAAAATTTCAAAATTTTAAATTTCAATTGTTTTTGAATAGTAAATATTTTAAAACGGGTTTTCATACAAAAATTTTCAAAAATTGTGCTTAAGATGGGTTTTTAAAAAATTAAAAATAGGATTAAAAAACCATTTTAAGGCCTTTTTCGTTTTTTCTAAAAAATATTTTATCGAACGAAACTCATTACGCGCACCATGTTGTTAAGCCATTCTTTCAATATGGCCTGAGTTTAACAACTAATATGTAGCCAACGTAAAAAGTATAAAAAGAAGAAAATCAAAGTGCAAAATAAAAAACAGTAGCTATGCAGTGTGAGAGTGCAATGAGAGTTTCAGTAAGTGGTTAATTGAACATTTTGTACTGACTACCGCATAGTAATATGATGATATTCAAAAGATTGGGAGTTGAATTGTTCAAAGTTGTTGTTGATAATAATTTGTAGATTATCAGCAACAAAATAGTTTTTATTATTACTTAACTTCTTATTATTTTGTCGACGGTCAGTGCAATACTTTACTGTAGTAAATACTGAGAGTGGAAAAAGTATTTTTAGAGAGGTAGTAAAATTTTATTTACAACTGGCGCACTGTTACGCTTGCCATTAAGACACAGTAAAAACAAAACACATTATTTACAAGTTAATTATAATTTTTGTATAACAAGCAAAAACATTATTTTAAATGATCAAATTAAAAACAACTATGGGATAAATTCACATTATATAAATGATTGTGGGCTATTCGACATGATCCTCGAATGGTAGCAACTACGATTTCTTCAATCATTCTTGATAGAAGACGCAATTCTTTGCGAAATGATTCAAAGAACTCTGTTATAGTGCCTCTAGCTCCAACGAGAAGTCCGACCACTTCCAACTTCTTCAGTTTGTACTTGTCCAAAAAAAAGGAATGCAAGGGTTATAATTCGCCAGCCTTTCTATATTAACTTCTTCCGCTTGGCTACATGACTGCTCCATACGTATTGTGGGATCCAGAATGTACCCTGACAGAAGATCTTTTCGCCAGCAGATGATGTCAACCCATTTTGAAGCACCATCAGTCACTTCTTCATGCACAATCCAACCAAGCGTTTTTAAATGATTGGCAATAATAGTTCTAACTTCATGATGTCTTGTATTTCTCAGTAAGCTTCCCACATGGCATTTTTCTAGAACACGGGCGAGGGTTTCTTTCTTAAACTGTGATTCTAGCGAACAACCTGGAATTGCTTTAACGGGATATACATTAGCAGACATTTTTAAAGTATTCAACCACTCTAAAGACGTTAAGCCACGTTTTTCAATAACAATTTGATTTCCGTGAGGACACACTTTGTACAATTCAACACCTTGTCCTCTGAGAAGAAAAGAACACAATTGATCATACTCTTGGCTCCTCAAAGTTTCCCTTAATATTTTGCCAGGTTTTGTTTTGGGACGTGAATCCAGCATAGACTGCACTTCATCCACATCAAGTTGCAAAGCTACAAAGCTTTCCATTTCCGACTTCAAATCTTTAACAAATGGGATATAAGGATCATTGCAACTTAGTAGGACTACACAAATGTTATAGTGTTGAATAAAAGCTTCCCAAGTAGATCTCATTATTTGAAGACCCCTACACTTTTTCGAGGTGTACAGCAATGCATTAGGAGAATCATGAGGAATAGCAAGGATATCTTTGACAGCACTCCGAATCAGCTTGTTAGCGACCATAAATTATCGTTGTCGCCACTGAAGTAATTTTCGGTTCAAATAAATATTACACTTTTGCAATATTTAAATAAAAATATAAACTCTTCGTTTATTCAATAATTTTCACTTTTTATCGTATTTTCACAATATCATGAGAATCTCAGGTCGGAGGAAAATCAATGACGTCTGCCACTTTCCAAGTATCAATGAGATCTGTCATATTTTCTGTCGTTCAAACTATCGTTCAGTGATATTTCCTCCTTCCCTATGCTTTATCATCACATTCATCAGATTTTACATTACATTTCACTACTAATCATAAATTTAATCAATAAATTGTTGATTTTTAATTATTCAAATTAATCAATAAATCTTGAATAATTGTTTACTCGTCTCTCTTCGTAACAACTGAATTCAATTCGTAACATTCTACCCCGGATAAGGCGAGCTTGTTTCGTTCTTATAAAATATGGCTACGAATTATTGACTGCATAGTTGAGCACGTTACATTACAGCAGGATCATCAGTTTGATAGAATTAGACTTCAGTCTTCCAGGATCATAAACCTGCCGGTACATTTGAAAAATAAATCTTCCTCCGCCATTGTGACCATTTGTATTAGAAATCACAAGCCCATCGCGCATTTTTCTTGACAAAACGTTGACTACTTTGTCTAACTTCGTGCAAAGCATTCTTTTTCCCCCACCGTCACAGAAAACTGCCGATGGAGCTTCACATGTATTTACTGCAAGTGCTGGTACTGGTTCTTTTATCATGGCACATTCTGGAAGAAAATCAGTAGAACAATCGAACAGCTCCTTGACTTGAAATTGTTTATGGCTTGTGATTATTTGCTCGTTGGTCTCAGTTGTATCTGCTAGTGCGAAGTCGTTATTAATTTGACTCAATTTAGATTGACCGCTACCGTCATTCTGGTTCTGGTCTAAACTTTTATGTAAGTCAGCACTTGCAGAAAATTGAATTTTATTATAATTGTTCAGTCCTTGTCCAACCTAGAATTCTTGGAGCGGAAAGTTGGGTTCGGTATCCATATCAGATCCACAACTGTGTTGAGTAGTTTTTCTTGATGCAATATTCAGATTAACTTTTGAATCAGAATTTTCAGATGAAATTACTGCCACTGTAACGTTAAACGGAAAACCGGATACTGAATTTGATTCTTCAGCCATGGAACAAGAGTCTGTGTACATTAGTGAGGAAGTTGTGACTATGAGCTCGTCTTTGCGCCCCGCATTACATTCAGAACTATATTTCCCCACAATCTCGCAGTTTTCAAATTTTTCCTTTTTCCCAGAAATATTATCACATGGAAAATATTCAGTCACATTATTATTAGCAGTACAAAATCTTGCAGCATTGCTGTTCCCCAATATGGAATCGCTGATTTCTTCAAAACCTATTTCATAAAATGCAGTATCCAAAATTGAATACCCATAACCAGAAGTACCTTCTTCTGTTACAGAACGTTCTTCTGTTATAGAACCTTCTTCTGTTGCAGAACTTTCTTCTGTTACAGAAGTGCCATTAGCATGATTTTGTCCCTGTTGTTGTATGTTCGTTTCAGGAATTTTTCTTGACTTCATTTTTGTACATTTATCTGACTCGTCGAACGATAAATCTTTTCCCCCACCGTCAGAAAAATTTTTAAAAATAGCTGTATGCTCTGCGATCTTGTCGGTCCCAGAAGCGGAATCTGGTAAGTTTGAAGCATCGCAACTCTCGCCATAAAGTTGTGGTATTATAGCAAATACCTGATGGATGATGCCCATTGCTTCAGAAGGGTCAATACCAGCTACAATAGTCATAAGTTCAGGCACGACGTGTGATAAATTTGAAGGATCCAGCTTAATAAATGGTATCCAACGACATATTGTCTCAATCAAATCGTCAATCACCAGTTGACGACAAATCTTAGAAGTAGAACCGCTCACGTCCAAAATCGTAGCATTTTCTGTTGTACATGAATTTGAAAAATATTCTGGCAACAACGTAGATTGGTGACAAATCAGACAAGCATGCGCAACAGTGGAATCGTCACTCACATCTTCGTCTGCTTCCGAGCCCCTTGGCCTAAGAAATTCCAAACGACTGGGAGGACGTCCGGCGTTGACTCTCACACCGCCCCGTTGGCCAAGTAAATCTCCAGAATCAGGCATCATAATTGTTTGCTTCCAACAAGCAACATTCAAATCAATTTTGCAACCCAAAATCGACCCCCTTTTCAAGTGCAGGAAAATCTCGGATTCAAATCAGCTGTTGAGCCCCCAATGTTAGCGACCATAAATTATCGTTGTCGCCACTGAAGTAATTTTCGGTTCAAATAAATATTACACTTTTGCAATATTTAAATAAAAATATAAACTCTTCGTTTATTCAATAATTTTCACTTTTTATCGTATTTTCACAATATCATGAGAATCTCAGGTCGGAGGAAAATCAATGACGTCTGCCACTTTCCAAGTATCAATGAGATCTGTCATATTTTCTGTCGTTCAAACTATCGTTCAGTGATATTTCCTCCTTCCCTATGCTTTATCATCACATTCATCAGATTTTACATTACATTTCACTACTAATCATAAATTTAATCAATAAATTGTTGATTTTTAATTATTTAAATTAATCAATAAATCTTGAATAATTGTTTACTCGTCTCTCTTCGTAACAACTGAATTCAATTCGTAACACAGCTTATCTAAATCTACAAGAAATTTTTTAGGCAAGTTTAACGGGGCTGTTTGTAAGGAGTAGGTAAGACAAGGCCATAAATATTGATTAATAATGGCAATATTTTGGTTTGGAAATAACATCGGAGTCCCAACTAAATTCACACGACACGAGATCAATATCATCCTCAAATCCTCTTCCTGCTACATTAGGAACATCTTGGTGTAAGGGAAACCCATACGCATCAGACTTGACGCTCATTGAGTTCTCTGAGTACATTGTCAATAGAAATATTGAACATGTACTTTCATCAATAACTCACACTGACTTGACGCTGCAATCTCACATTCTCCATTTCAGTTGTCATAGCCGTAGCCGACAGTAGTAGTAGTTCAGTATTCAGCCTGAATACTATTACTACTGCCGACATTCAAAGTAAACAACGACCACGACAACGACAACGACCACCATTAGTTAGTTTATTATAGAGAGATCTGTCGTTCAATCGGGCGTTCAGGCTATCGTTAAGTGATATTTCCTTCTTCCCTATGTTTTATCATTACGTTTCATCAGATTTTACTGTAAAATTCACTACTTATCAAAAATTTAATCAATAACTAGCAGGTTAGCAACCCGATGGGTTGCGTTAAAAAAATGTAATATCCAATTTTCACTTTTAGTTGTTATAGTAAATAAGGTTGTGGTCAAATTGACTTTGGGATTACCCAGCATAAGCTTGAACTATAGGTTCTACTGGCTTGGACCACGCAAGTTTTGACCAGATACTTGCCCGGGGTAAGCTTTAACCTCAACTTTGCAAGGGTTAAGTTTTTCCCATAGACGTGGTAGGAGTAAGTTTTAACCAGAGCCTTGTCCGGGTTAAAGTATGGAATCGAACTTCCTCGGGGTAAGTACTGATCAGTGACTTGCCCGGTAACGCCATAGTGAGACTTCGATCAGAGGCTGGCACGGGATAAGTTACACCGTAGCGGCTGGCTTAGGCATTTACCACAGACATTCTCAAAATTAATGATTTGCCCCACCAGTCGCATGCTATTATACTTGCTGAGCCCACAGGCTCTCTTTCCCGGGGTAAGTTTTTCTCAAGGATTTGCCCGTTTTGCGCTATGGTGACGGACGTGCCCAGGGTAAGCTTCAATCACAACCTTGCCCGGGCTAAGCTGGGATCAAATGGGCCATCCATATATTACGTTTCAGTTTTTTGTGCAAAACAACCTCCCCCCTCTGCAATCGTCACTACACCGTCATTTCTCGATACCCCCCGTGCCCCCACTATAAACGTTTCAACATATTAAATAGTTGTTCAAAATAAAATAAATTTTTCATATTTTCTAAAGGTTTATATATACATTTTTCCGAAAAATGAATTACATACCACATATTACATTTCATCAATAATGTATCTGCTTTGATTTGCCGTAATAAAAACTTTAAAATAAAAAAAAATTGCCTTAACCCCCCACCCCCTCTGCCGTTTCAACGCGTCATTGGCCTAAACCCCCTCCACCCCCCCCCCCCTTGAAACTTGAAATGTAATGCATGGATGGCCCCAAAGGCTTAACCGGGGCATGGTTTTGCCGCATGCTCGATCCAGGTATGTTTTGATCAGAAACTTAACCTGATTACGCTATGGTGACCGACATGGCTGGGCTTAGTTTTGATTTCAGGTTAGCCCGGAATTAAGGCTTTAAATTAATGCGGGTTTAATAGGTCGTATTAGTCATTTTTACTATTTTACGCAAGGGGTAAGTAAAACCTGATTGTGCGTCTTTTGTGCGATGTAAAATTCTCCCTATTTTGTTCAATATAATGTTTTACTTCCGGCTGCGCATGTGCAATTTTATTGGATCACAGGCTTGGAAGTGTTAGAACTTTACGATAACCTGGCCTTGCAGACGCGTCAAATGAAACTATTAAAGTTGCAAATAGTTGAAAACTGAAGCGTACACAACGTGTAGTGGCTTTTAACAGGGGCCATCTCAAACCCCATTACTATGCACTTGTAATTAAGAGATAAAAAAATAAATTATTGGTATGCAAAACTGTCGGGGAAATATTATTACAAAGCTTAGCATTCTTGAGTGCACTTGAGTGCAGTAATGCAGAGTAGACATGGATACGATGCAGTTGTAAGTTATACAATAGGAAACTTTGGTTTAATAAAATTAATAAATTACATTATTAATTTTCTGGCCAGGTTCCATTTTTTTATCGGCTTTCATTTTTTCTCAATTTTTTATGGCGTTCAAGTTAGAAGTATTTGTAATTAAAAATCTAGCTCTGTACCAATCAGGACCCTAGAATTTTAAAAAATTTGAATTGTGAGGCTGTGATTGGTTTAGCGCTAAAAAGTTAAAACGTGAATAATTCAAAAAAGTGCCAAAACGTCAAATTTTCCGCTCGACCAAGGCCTATCTAATGACACCCCAATAAGGGGTAAATTCGTAAAACTGGGAGGAGTTAACTGCATAAGTTGGCAACTCCCCGTAACACTGCACATTTTAATTAAGAGATAGCAGGGTAACAACCCGATGGGTTGCGATTAAAAAATTGTATATGTATTTTTCAGTTTTAGTTGTTACAATAAATAAGGTTTTGGTCAAATCGACTTTGGGGTTGCGCAGTATAAGCTTTAAATGAAGGTTCTTCTGGGTTAAGTTATTACCATAGGGTTGGACGGCGCAAGTTTTGACCACAAACTTTCCCGAGGTAAGCTTTAACCTCAACTTTTCCAGGGTTAAGTTTTTCCCATAGGCGTAGAAGGAGTAGGTTTTGACCAGAGCCTTGTTTGGATTACAATATGGAATCGGACTTGCTCGGGGTAAGTATTGATCAGTGACTTGTAGGGATGCCAGATTTCAAATTTCTCAAACCAGGACATATTTAACGAAAACTAATGTTGGCATGACGCCATTTACGTCATGCAAAAATATTCAATTTTGAATTTTGACCGCCTCCCCTACGCCTCAAAAATAAGAAAGAATATTTTCAGGATGCCCCTACCTAAAAATATATGACAACATAATTGAAACCTCTGAATGTGACGATATGTGGTGATACAGTGAAATCTGCTTATAAGGAACGCCGCCGGACCGGCAAAATCGGTCCCTTATATCCGGACTCCCTTTTAACAATAAATGAGATTTCCCTTGTAACCGGACACAACACATAATTTACACGTTTGAAGTTTTTATTTTTATTCAAAAATGATCAAGTAGTATAAAGTTTTGTTTAATAGATACAAATTATTTGGATTATTTAAAATAATCAGTTAATGTAGTTTGTTTCGTGTCTTTGTTAGTTTAGTTCTGACGGACACGTGAGATTATGTTAGATAGCCCTTATTTTTATCATTTTTCTTGAAAATTTCCTTAAAAGCAACCTAAAATACCACAAAATGGTATAAAATTTGTCCCTTACAATACAACTAAATTATCTCTTATATTGGTTCCCTCAAATCCGAACATTTTTAAAATAAAGCACAGCTGCCAAACCAAATATTTTAAAAGCGTCCCTTTAAGCAGGATTTCCCATTAAACCGGGTCCCTTATAACCGGATAACCGTGTTTAAGATTTTTAGTTTGAATAGGTTTGAGTAAAGTCTTAATGATAAATTAGCACCGAAGATGTAAACAAATTAAATGCCTATGGTAGTTAAAATCACCTAAATGATACCTTTCTGTTACATACGAAACAAACTTCAGGTAAAATTCACCAAAGTTCTTTGAACTCCGTAATAAGTGCAATTTCCGATGGATACGATGCAGTTGTAATTTATACAATAGAAAACTTTGATTAAACAAAATTATTATTATTACATTAACATTTTTCTCGCCAGGTTCCATTTTTTTTATTAGCTTCAACTTTTTTTCTCAAATTATTATGGAGTTCAAGCTCCAAGTATTTGTAATTAAAAATCTAGCTCTGTACCAATCAGGACCCTAGAATTTTTAAAAATTTGAATTTCCAGGCTGTGATTGGTGCAAAGCTAAAAAGTTAAAACGTGAATAATTGAAAAAAGTGCCAAAACATTAAATTTTCCAAGACCAGTTTACCATCCGCTGGACCAAGGCCTATCGAATGACACCCCAATAAGGGGTAAATTCGTAAAACTGTAGAAGGAGTTATCTGCATAAGTTGGCAACCCCCTGTAATACTGCAAATTTTAATTAAGAGATTGTTGATTTAAAATTATTCAAATTAAACATTTAACGTTGAATAATTCTACACTGGTTTCTCTCGTAACAGGGCCATTATGATTCTTCACTCAGGATATGTCATCATATCACTCACATAAGTATCTTACTATATAATTCAACTAATCGTGAATCTTGGTCAGCTACTGGGAGCTTGCATAAATTACATAGTACAAAATTTTAAGCCCCTTCCCCTACTTTTTTGGGTGTGTAGGTACGCCTATGGGTCCATCCATATATTATATATTATGTTTTAAGTTTTTTTGGAAACCCCCTCCCCCGAGTTTCAACTTTTTTAACATTACGGTAAATGGAGAGCTTACCCCCTCCCCCCTTGCAAAATGAAACTTAATATATGAATGGTACCCATATAAAAGGACAGTTCAAAATTTCAATTCTGTTTCTGCAGTACGCATGAATAAACGAATCTACTTATATAAGTAAGACTGTTTGAATGGGTACAAATGACGCCACCCACGGTAATGGTGGGCCACATGGAAAATGATGATGACAGCGTGACAAGGTGAGTGGATGGTTCTCAAAATTTTGCAAGTTTGAGTGACCATGCAACAATTCAACACACATTATGCTCCACTAACTTGCGCTGAAACAGTACAGTTCACACTAAACTGATGCTAATGCCAACGCACATCTACTCAATCAATACTGGATATACTACAGATTCTGAAAATTAATAATTTACTAGCAGGTTAGCAACCCGATGGGTTGCGATTAAAAAATGCAACACATATTTTTCACTTTTATTTGTTATAGTAAATAAGGTTCCCGTCAACTTGACTTTGGGGTTGCCCAGTATAAGCTTTAACTAAAGGTTCTTCTGGGATAAGTTAATACCATTGAGTTGACCCGCGCAAGTTTTGAACATATACGTGCCCGGGGTAAGGTTTAACCTTAACTTTGACAGGGGTAAGCTTTAATCTCAACTTTGCAAAGGTTAAGTTTTTCCCATGAGAGTGGTAGAAGTAGGTTTTGGGCGTCGTGTACATATTGCGTATACTTTTTTGAAATTTTGGTACTCCCCCTTCCCCCTAGGTATACAATAGTGATCAGCGCCAATACCCCCCACTCCCTATTGAAACGAGGGTCAGAACCGGTGACCTTTGTCTACACGGATCAACCCCCGAGTTTGACTCTCCTAACCCAAAATTCCGGTGCATATGAATTTTTATTATTTTTATTTGAATTAAATATATTTTATTTTTATTAAAGTTTATGTTTCCTAACCTAAATTATGTACCTATTTACATTTTAAGAAGTAGAGTCAGATGGTAGAGATGTAGTTTGGGGGCGTCCACCAAGTCACTTTAGGGGTAACTACTCCCATGGGGGAAGGCAGGGGTGAATGCGTACACGACGTCCTAATGCCTACCTATGTTACGGAGAAGATGAAAAGTTGTAATGTTTATGAAAGTTCCTAATCTAAAATAATTTGCATGGATTAAGTTTCAAATATATCAGTAGTTACAGTTTTAGATTTAAGTATTTATTTCAGCGGATGTGGTCTAAGAAGTGATGTGCAAGTGTTAATTTTAATATGTAAACGGACAGAAGGGCTGACAGCGGCATGCTCACGGTCACCCCTCAACTCTGATAATTTCAAATTCGATTCATTTTAATGGATCGGAATAAAGCCTAAGTGAAGGGTTCAGAATAATTTAATTTCAATATTTCGTTGTGAATTAGATCGCCAATGATTCCTAATTGGGATGACGGCCCTAGGAAGAACGCTACTCTCATTCACGAAGACATTGGTATGACTCCGTGTAGTAGATGCAGTGAAAAGGTCGCGATTACTAATGTACATCCACTACCGGAGAAGCCATAGCTTCGCTTCCCCAAATGCACTAATGATTTTGTATAAGCTTCTGTGAAATTTTCCTGACTGAGTTCGAATTAATATGCATATGAAAATGAAGGCGAGTTCCTAGTTGAACTATTGCCAACTAAACATTAATTTAGAATGAGAATGAAATATAAGAATTTGCCTCCTAATAATATAGAATTAGAATTATTATAAAAGTAAGGATGAGAATCAATTTTGTTTTACCCATGTAATTACCTGTACACGACATCGAAGTTCGGAAGGATTAATTTTACGGATAAATATTTATTAATTTGAAGTTCGGAAAATGAAATGGAAAATGGAAAGGAAAATGATACGGAAAATTTAGAAAAGTTTTCCTCTGACTTAAATTCAGGGACAAAAGAATTATTTTTACTTTGAATTACTTTTGAATTTGATTTTTTTTTCATGTTTTGTAATTTGAATTTTGTTCACACACTATAATTATGATTTAAAATTTCTTACGGATACCGAGGATTTTGGTTACAAGCCAATGGTTCCGAATGTTAAGTCGAGGTAAGGTTTTGGTTCACAATGTATAATAATTAATGATTGTTGAATATAATTTAGAATAACCTCAGGTCGAATTGAATTTTGAATTAATTGATACTAACTTTGAATATCGGAACGAGGAGAGTGGAGACCAAGATTACGAGAAAACTGAATTTGGATAAAATGAATAACTAATATTTATGTTTTTATGTTTTACGGAATTAGAATATCAACACAAGTTGAAGAGGATTACTTCACTACCTAAATCCCCCTGCAAAGCTTTTACTATCTTGGGAGTCTCCATTCTCCTTTTTCCGAAGTTCAACAAGAAAAAATTATAAGGATAAAATAATATGTGTTGCTGCGTTGAGTAGGATCCTGCGACTGGTGATGCTTGGTTTTCTTTGGCGTGCTTTCGCCTTGCTGGGCTTGGTTTTCACGAGTCCTGTTTTGACTTTTCTTCGGCATGCTTCTTGGTTTGCTTCCCATGGTTCTCCACTGGAAACCTATGCTTCAGATGTGGCTTGGGTTTCTGTGTACCGAGTTCCATAGGTAGCTCCTAGTTGCGATGAGAAGATGCGCTGTGTTCAACGGCTTCTGACTATCTTGTCTTGTGTGTTTACTTCTTTCGGCTGAAGATGGCTTCGGCTGTGCTCCGGCTGACAGAAGTAATGAGTGCAAATTCGAAGTGGCATTTCCATTCCCGTTTCACTATATTCGTATACAGTTTACATATTATTGTACTATATGCCAACTAAGTTTTTTAAACGAATAATACAGCTAAAAAATGTATATAATTTATAAATATCATAGATTAAAAAGTTGTTACTATATAAAACAGTAATTATATTGATCGGATGTCCAACTTGTCAGAGACATGCAACACTTCCCGTCCACATTCGATATACATATCGTAGAAAAATTAACGCCTAAAGCTACTTTCTTAAAGTAACTTTTTCAAATATTAGAACTTGACCCGAAAATTACGGGTCACAAGTCAAATAAGAAATCCCCCTTACCCTACACAATAATTGCCTACCGCGTAGAATTTGCTGCTGATTAACACGGTGGTCTTTATGTTGGCTAAAATTTAATTTTTGACCCTACGGTTTGCCAAAGGTCAAAAATAAAAGTATTTACTAATTTTTCAAACTTAATTTTTATGATGCCAAAGCTACACCGTGCTAATTGTACTTTCAGCAAAAAACTAATTTTTGACTATGTTATTTAGTTAAAGTTTACATTAACCCAAAATTAGAGTCACAACATAGTTTTTGAAAAAATTAAGATCACCTCGTTAATCAGCAGCTCATTGCACACCAGATGTGTGAATAACATATAAATCAATTGTAGCTCAATGTTTGACCTTTGAATCGAAATTTTGGGGTTCTCATGTTTGAATAAAATTTCTTTTTCCTCGACAATAACTTATGTGATTTTTAGGATAATCCAACAGTGGTCTAGTATTCACTTTATTTTAGCTATGCCATGTTGTTTGCGAAGAAATAACGTAGAGAAAGCGACTTTCTATACTTGCAAAAAATTTAATTCACTAATATACTAAAAATTTATTGTACACTTCATAATGAAATATATGAAATCCAAGAAAATGAATAACAATCAACTAAACTCCTTTGAACTTGAGTATTTTGTGTTGTATTCGTGATCAAGTACTCAAAACCTCCACGGACCCCCCCTCCGTTTGATAGTATACAAAAGTATTAGGTGCTGAGACTCCCTCCCCCGCCCCCTAGTTTGTTTCGCAATATGTGCACGACGCCTGACCAGAGCCTTGACCGGGTTAAAGTATGGAATTGGACTTGTTCGGGGTAAGTCAAAGACTTCAACCAGAGGCTGGCACGGGATAAGTTTTACAGTAGCGTTGGCTGGCTTAAGCATGTACCAAAGACTTGCCCAAAATTAATGATTTGCCTCATTGCGAGATTTTCTCGAATTGGGCTATGGTCACGGACGTGCCCAGGGTATGCTTCAATCACAACCTTGCCTGGGCTAAGGTGAGAATTAAAGTTTTAAATTGTTGAAGGTTAAATGTGTTGTATGAGAGTCATTTGTACGCACGGGGTGAGTAAAACCTGGTTGTGCGTCGTTTGTTCGATGTAAAATTCAGCCTATTTTGTTCAATATAATCTTTAACTTCCGGCTGCTGCACGGACAATTTTATTGGATCACAGGCTTGGAAGGGTTAGACTTAAACGTGTAGTGGCATTTTACAGGGGCCATCCCAAACCCTATTATTATGCACTTTTAATAAAGAGGGTGGCCATCTAGCGCTCGATGGGCGAACATCTATTTTCTCTTTGAGCTCGTGAATCCATTAAAATTTTTTTTTAATTTTCACAACTTAAAGTAGTAAATTTCGAAAATAAGTCTATTCTAAACAATAAAGTTAATAGAAAATAAATAACAGCATCCGAATACGATCGAAAATTGTGCAAAAATTTACAGTCTAGACTATTTTTTGGTGATAATCAAAATCCGCCACGCCTGATTCCAGCCTGAACGTGGGATATACATACTAGTGGAGTCAACCTTCTATTAATTTCATCTAACTGGAGTCAACAAAAAGCTAAGTTCCTTATTCAAATATACGTAGGTCGAAGGCCTTACACTAACCTGTATTTTTCGAAAAAGGTAAAAAAATACTAGCACCCGTGTATATTTTGGTAGGAACTAACTATGGGGGAACCGAATCAACAAATTGCCACTTTCATCAACCAGCAGATCACAGGTCAGCTAGCTGCCGTTGCTCAGCAAATCACAGATAAAGTTACGCAAAGTATTGCCCAAAAGCTGGACGCAACCTACGCGCACTACATGTTAGAAATGAACAATAAAATGACCCTCTTTGAAAGCAATATTAATGGAAAACTATCTGCATTGGAGGGGAAAGTAGGAGTGAACCAGTCTAGAATGGATGAAGGCATAGCAAAAGCAAACCTTCAGTTTACAAGTGTGAATAAACAGCTAGCTGTTCTGACCAAGAAAATGGAAATTATTGAAAGCAGAAACCGAAAATCAGAGGTTATGATTTCTGGGCTCCGAGTTAACACCTCTGCTATGAAAGATTCAGTCGATTTGTTGAAAAACCGACTCGGTCTAAAATCGATCAAAATACTGGAGGCCAGACGGTCAAAGGATGCCAAACAAGGAAAACCACCTCTACTGTTTGTCAAGCTAGGAGAACCATCGCATGTCAAGACAATAATGAAAAACAAATCGAAGTTGAAGAATATTATGAATGAAGTAAAGATCCATCCCTGCCTGAGTAAAGAGGAACAGAAAAAATACAACCACGCAAATGAAATGTTCTGGAAAACAAAGAATGAGAATCCTTCTGCAGCGGTTAAATACCTGGGTAATTTCGGCATTGAAGTTGATAGGAAGAAATTTTGAAGCGATGGATCTCAACTAGTTCAGTTGACATAGGATCTACGCCCATACACATATCATAACAAGAATAACTTTTACAACATTACATACTGGAACGTCCACGGTTTACGGAATTTACTCGAGTTGGATAAGGAAGATAGAGTTAAAATGGTATCATATGATTTTATTTGTATTTGTGAAACGTGGGAAGAATCAGATAAACTTAATTTAGGTAATAATTTTTGTAATTTTGAGTACGTTCATCTTCCTGCTAGCAGGGTAAATAAGGTAGGAAGACCCTCAAATGGAATGGGCATATTATGGAATAAGCAAAACTTTAAGATTGATGAAATACTTTATTGCAAAAACAACATATTATTTATAGCTTACAGAAATATTATAACAAGTGAACAGTTAGTAATAGGTTTGGTTTACGCTAACACTAATATCTATGATCCTTCGGTAATTTTTACAGAACTCAGCGAGGTAGTTGAGGGGTTGTCACCTCATCAACGGTAAAGCTAATTTTGGGAGTTGATTTCAATGCCAGAACTAAAAACGGAGGAGAGTTGGATCACCCTGCAGTCACTCACAGCAAACTCAAAGCAACCCGGGAATCATTAGATGAAGGTGGCAACCCCGCTGCCTCCTGGTTCCTGGAATTTGTGGAAAACAACTCCTTAGCAATTTTAAACGGAAGAGTTGAACCAGACATCCCAGGAAAATACACTTTTTTGGGAAAGCAAAACTGCTCCGTGTTGGATTACTGTATTGTAAGTTTAAGTATTATAAGTAGGGTGCAATTATTTTCAACAGTAGAAATCTTTACGTCCGATCATGTTCCTATAGAAGTTAGAATTTCTGCTAGCAGATTTAAAAATAAATACGAAATTAAATGTAATAATTCGAGTAACAAACTAAAAGTAAAAATGAAAAAGGAACAAACTAACCATTTTAGTCAGGTATTAAATAACATATTACCAAATAAGGATGATAATCTATCTATAGAGAGTTTAAACGGTATTCTAGTAAAAAGTATATTTCAAGCTGCTAAGAAAAACAGACTAGTCTGTAACCGAACGCCAATAATTATGTATAGAAATAAGCAGTGGTTTGATGAAAGCTGTAAACAATCCAAAAGACTGATGATGGATTGTAGGATTAGATGTAAAGCAGTTGATCCTTGAAACGAAGCATATAGAGAGTTTAGTCAGGCTAGGAGAAATTCTAAGAGCACTTGTAAAAAGAAAAAAAGTGATTATTTTACTGATCTTCGAAACAAACTGGCTGATATAAAAAATGCTTCTCATTTTTGGGAGACAGTAAAACTTTTCAAAACTAGGATTGCAGACACAGGAAATAAAATCAACCCCTCACAATGGGAAGAGTTTTATAAATCTATCATGCCTCCTAAAGACACACAAGAGACAACATACTACGGTGTAAATGATCTAGAACTTGATTCGGAAATCCAAATATGGGAATGAGAATATGCAATTAAGAAAACAAAATACAGCAAAAGTCCTGGTCTAGATGGAATCTCAAATGAATGTTTGAAAGGCCTGTCCAAGGGTTGGAAAAACTTTGTACTACACTTGTTTGATAAAATCCTTTTAGAAGAGAAATGTCCTAATAGTTGGTCAGATATTGAGTTAGTTACTCTTTTCAAGAAAGAAGATCCCAGTAAGCCAGAAAATTATAGAGGAATAGCATTAATTAACTGTATTGCCAAACTTTTTACGCAAATTCTCCTGGTGAGTATTACAAAATGGGTAAATAAATGCAATGTGCTACCTGAGTCACAGGCAGGTTTTCAAACAAATAGATCATGCATGGACAAAATATTTTCTCTAACTTGCTTAATCCAAAACCACATAAGAATCCCCTGTAGGAAGGTTTATGCAGTCTTTGTGGATTATAAAAGGGCGTTTGACTCAATAAATCACACCAAATTATGGGAAAAATTATTTAACATGGGTCTAAGTGCCAAGATAGTAAGACTACTTAGAAATCTATATAAGAAGGCAAACATTAAAGTCAGAACTAGGGAAGGACACTCCAAAAATATTGAAATAAACGAAGGGGTCCTACAAGGGGAACTGCTATCACCTATACTATTTTCGCTATTTATAGCAGATATGGATCAATTTTTTAAGGAGCAAGGACTTAGCGGTTTAAGCATAAACGAGAAGGTGTTTATTTATATGCTAATGTATGCAGACGACACAGTTATCTTTGCCTATAGTGAAGGTGACCTACAGCGGAAGTTAGATATTCTAAAGGAATATTGTGACCTTAATCAGTTGACGGTTAATGCTGATAAAACAAAAGTGATGATTTTTGCAAAGGGTACAAATATAAAAGTAAATAGGGCTTTCAGATATGATGGGAAACTTCTAGAAGTTGTAAAAATATATATCTACTTAGGTGTACCTTTTAGTTCATCAGGTGTATTTAGGGGGGCCTTAAAATACTTTATAAATAAATCTGTTAGAGCAAACGCTAAACTCTGGGATATTTTATGTAGAAGTAAATGCGATGCCTGGGACTCAAGGATAAAGTTGTTTGAATCAGTTACTATGGCTACACCTATGTACAGCAGTTCAGTCTGGGGGCTAAGATATGCAGACCAAATAGAAATAGTTCAGACCAGCTTTATAAAGAAAGTGTTAGCTCTACCCAGAAACACGCCTAATTATCTGATCAGACTCGAAGCAGGAAGATGTAGGCTAGAAATAACAATGTTTAAACAGGCTCTACTCTATTAAGGCAAAGTACTAGAAATGCAGGATGAAAGAGTACCAAAACTACTCTTTGAAAAGTTAAAAAAGGTTGATTTGATTGACTCGAACGACGCCAACTACAACTGGGTTAGCCAAATAAAAAAGAAACTAGTTTCTTGTGGGTTTCAGGACTTATGAAATAACCTGTCTGCTGACAATATAAATAATAATATAGAGGCAATAATAGAAAAGATGGCAATGATCTCGTACCAGGAGGATGTAGAGAGAGCTATATACTCGTCATATAATCATGCATTCATGAGTTACTGTGGGTCGAATCTTGTAGCTAAGTATTTAAATAGTAGACTAAATATTTGTGTAGTTAGAGTATTTGCGCAAATTCGGCTAGCCGAAACTGGAAAAATAAAAATAAGAATTAACCAGGAAAAATTGGAACTAGATGAATGTAAAATCTGTATTACATGTAATATGCGGGTCAGTGAATCATTGGAACATTTTCTATTTAGTTGTGAACATTATAGTGATATCAGAAATGTTTATATGAAAGAGCTGATGAATGTAGGCCATCTTATGGGTAATAGAATAAATTACATATTAAAAAATTATGATAATTTTGTTTTAAAAAATCTGTTCAATTATATTTCTATAGCGATTAAGAGAAGAAATGTTAAAGCTGCCGAATTAAGCTAGCAGCCAAATATTTAGTGTATTTAGCAAATATTAGTAAAAACATTGTAAATATGATTTGTGTATGGGCAGTAGCCTGAAAATGCAATAAATCAATACATACATACATACATACATACATACACTTTTAATAAAGAGATTAAAAAAATAAATTAATACTGTTAGGGAAATATTATTACGAAGCTTAAAGTTAGTGTAGAGTGTACGTGCAGTAGTACAGTGTAGACATAGATACGAAGATAAAAATGAAGCGGTTGAAAAAAATTATTGTTATTATTATTATTAACAATGTT
This sequence comes from Dicyrtomina minuta, assembly GCA_949802685.1. Lineage (NCBI taxonomy): Eukaryota > Metazoa > Arthropoda > Collembola > Symphypleona > Dicyrtomidae > Dicyrtomina > Dicyrtomina minuta. The sequence goes on along the minus strand of CATKUY010000389.1, from coordinate 40,413 downwards.
TTGGCCAAGTTCAAATTTTTTTTATCGGCTTGCACTTTTTTTCTCAAATTTTGATGGCGTTCAAGTTAGAGTTATTTGCAATTAAAAATCTAGCTCTGTACCAATCAGGACCCTGGAATTTTTAAAAATTTGAATTTCCAGGCTGTGATTGGTGCAGAGCTAAAAAGTTAAAACGTGAATAATTCAAAAAAGTGCCAAAACACTAAATTTTCCAAGACCAGCATACCATCCGCTGGACCAAGGCCTATCTAATGACACCCCAATAAGGGGTAAATTCGTAAAACTGTAGGAGGAGTGCACTGTATAAGCTGGCAACCCCTCATAATACTGCACATTTTAATTTAGAGATTACTTCATTAGTACCAAAGTGTACACGTAATAAACGGGTCACTTGACATCCCATATTAAAGATTGCCATTACCGCAGTGATTAGGAACGTGCCAAGATGTATGGGTGGTTCCTAAACGTCATAGCGACTTTGCAACACCAACCACGCCCAGGCCCCGGGCACGGAAATGTCTACTATATGACTACCATTTCCAATTTATCAATTTACTCATTTACTTAATTCGCAGTCTCAGTCATGGCAGCTCCGATTTTGCGATCAGTGCAGTGTTGTAAATTGTTACTTTCTTTTCAACTAGACTTTAAGCCCCGGCCAGCCGGGGTTTAAAGTCTAGTAGAGTATACTGCAATATGGAACAGTGAGGCTCGCACTTGCCGATGTGGATGTGGATGATGACTGTTAATGCCGTAGAGAAAAGTGATGAGATTGCAGCTACGGCATACTCCTCGGTGACGGTTCGGTTTCCACATTATGAGATGCGAGAGTGGAGGTGGTGTGATGTATGTGCCTGTCTACTGTGGGTAGACTGTGGGTTAAGTAAAGAGAGACTCTGCCCTTGCCGACTGCTAAGGGAGCGTTCACAAATGATATCATCGCATTTGGCCAATTTTCTGACCTACCTACCTCTCGTCACCCATGTTAAGCATAGGGCAAATCGTCAATTTTCAGACCCACCTCCCTACCCTACCGATGATATCATTTGTGAACGCTCCCTAACCAATCCTCATATACTAACCGCCTATACCTACGTTTACAAACGGATTTCTGAGTTCTCCCTCTCTAAAATGGAACGCACCAAAACCAAGTGGACTAAAAATCCGTGAATAGTGCAGTCGAGAGAATAGTATTTGTGCAGTGTGTATAATTCCATTATACAGATAGTAATTTGGAGTAAGATGGATTGAAGGGGAATGTGGAGGACGTTGAAATTCAAAGAGGGATTTAAGATTTTCATGAATGAGGAAAACTAGAGCTGACAGACAGGCTGAAGCTCATTTAGATCGTTCATATTATTCTCTCCACATGTTATGTCTCTTAGTCTCTCGGATTCTGGATCCTCACTCAATTCCCCATGTGTCCATGTCTGTGGATATCCCCATTCTCCTATTTCTCCTTGCAAATCTTCATACACAATCCAGAGCATCCTCATATCGGTATCGGCAATCCCATCCAGAGCCAGAATTACTACACATCACCTGCATATCCATTTATCTACAAATCTACACTGCCGAGAGAGAGAAAGAAAGAGCGGAATACTTGAAAATCTCGAGTATTTCTCCTTCATCTTATCTTCTCTCCTATTCTCTGTCATATTGCCTTCGTTTTTGTTTTCATTCCCAATTCCCACCCGCAAGAGAACGACGCCACAAGACTCACCCATATTTCGGAAAGAGCCCAAAAAATCAGGAAAATCATTATTTATGTATTTATGTATGTATTGATTTATTGCATATTCGGGCCTAGGCCCACACACAAATCATAATAATTATAATTTACAATATATGTTGTATTTACATTAATATTTTACCATCTCATCCTAAAGAGCTCAATTTCTTAACTAATACAGAATTTATATAGTAGAAAAGATTGTGTAACACTTGTTCGTCCTGTCGTTGCAAGAGATGATTTAATTTAATATCAGTATTTTTATCGCCTATAGTATATTCCTTTAAATATTTAGTTCTATCCTCACCAAACGTTGGACGCGCAAAAAGAAAATGCGTTAAGGAATCTGGTACCCCGAACCCGCATGCTTTGCACTCTTTTGATGCGTCTAATTTGATTTTGTCTTTTTTTATTCTAAAGGTAACATTATTTGTTTCTGCCAGTCGTAGTTGAGCCAATATTCTAGTCTTAATGATAGATACACGTTTGCTGAGGTAGCTAGCTACTAAACTAGTTCCCGCATAAGAGATGTAAAATGGATTGTAACTTGAGAGAATAGCTCGTTCCACATCTTGTTCATAAGAGGTCTGTGCCGCTTTTTCTATGATGTTGGCCAGTTTCAGTTCGATTTTGTCACTAGTAATGTGAAGCTATAGATCATCAAATCCAAGAATAGATAGCTTTTGTTTCAGTTGCGTCACCCAGTTATAAGTGGCCTCATTTTTTTGAATATATTTATCTAGATATAACAGTCTTTCGTATACGATACGTAGGATTCTAGTTTCTTCCATTTTGAGTATCTTGCTTAAGTACATCAGAGCTTGTCTTAGGACTGTAATTTCAAGTTTACATCTTCCAGCTTCGACCTGCACTAAGTAGTCTGGAGTATTTCTTGGGAGCATGAGAAGTGATTTGATAAAACGCGTTTAAACTGGCTCAATTTGATCAACATATCAAAGTCCCCATATGCCGCTACTGTACAAAAACGTTGCCATCGAAACCGATTCAAAAAGTTTAATTTTTGCGTCCTAAGAATCTGATTTACTTCTGCTTATCATGTCCCATAATCCACCGTTTGATCGTAAAGCTTTACTAGTAAATAATTGTGCTGCTTTACTAAAGACACCAGATGAATTAAATTGCACCCCAAGATACATGTACGAAAAACACTGTAAGGCTTCGAGAGTGACAGACGTGTCGAAAATTTAGTCCCGAAACTTTCAAATTTTTCAGTGGGTTCTGGGTGTCTGTTTTAAGTCAGAATTTTTTCAGTGCTGTTTAACTGTGTAAAATTTAGTGTGTGAGTTTCTGATTTTTGTTTACTGCTGAAATTTAAGACAATTTTGGAGAAAAAGTCGAAAACAAAATCAAAATCGAAATTGCACATAAAGAATAAGGAAACAAAAGACGAGGGAGCTGAAGAAGAGCTATGACGTCAAAGTAAAGGAGGAAGACGATCGCAACAGTCAAATCCGACGATAAGCAAATTAAGCTCAGTGCAGTGGTACTAATAATAACATATCTGTATTGTACTAGTGTTATAAGGCAGACATTGTGCCCATCTGTCTCAGTGCTTGTGTGATAAGCTAGCCATTATAAGTGAATGTGGTGAAGTAATTTGCTTGTAGCTGTCATATAACGTATAACTGTGGTTAGAAGGCTACGTCTTTCGGTTCTCCACTTTAGGCTTGGGCGGTGATCCAGGGTGAAGAGTCTGGGTCGTTGGTTCGATTCCAGCTAAGGCGCATGGGGTGAGCCAACTTGAAATTCTTCGTACTTCTCTCTTCGTTCTCCCTTTTACTGACTTTCGACAAAAAGTTGGCTCACACCGACCACCCCATTTTGGTCGAATTACTTTTGGGTAATTAAACATGCAAATATGAGAAATTGCCTCCGGCTGCCGGGATAATTATCTTCTATGTTCTTTGATCCTGGTTTCGTGATAAGCGCTATCTGGAGGATTGTGAGTGGCTGAGACCCAGTGACAACCTAAACTGTGTGCCGTGAGACCGAGAGTACATGATTTCAGTGTTCGAGGTCACGCCCATTGTCCCGCCACAACTCTTGTATCCTAATTCCCACAACTTCAATAATCAAGACATCGGATGCTGTTGCGGAGTAATATAAGTATTTGGTAGTTGGTGCGTATTGCTTCTTGTAGTAAGTTTATTTAATCATCTGTTTACTCATCTATCATAGTCTGTAGTTGTGATTTCGGTCTTTTTTACTTACTAATAGGCATTCCTATATTTGTATAGCTTTAAGCCATTTTAGTATTGACGTGTAATTACAGTATTTTAGTTTTATTTATGTAACGTATGATATAGTTGTTTTAAATAGTCATGAGTGGGAAATGCTTAGGTTGTAAGAAAAGAATAGGCCGGAATCAATCTAAAGTAGTCTGAAGTAGTTGTGATAAGGCTTACCATGTTATTTGTACTTCGTTGGGGTTTGATAACAGTCAAAATGAAATTATATTGGATTGGGAGTGCATGAGTTGTAGGCAAGGTACAGAGAATGTATGTATATGTGTTGATTGTGGGGCCAGAATTAATGAAAGTACTGATAGTAGTAGCAATTACTGCCTGGAATGTCTGTTTCCTCTTAAAGAATGTACTGTGGAGCCCGAAAGTAATTATTTGGATAATACTAATTGTACTAGTGCTATAAGTAGTTCTTTACTTGAGTCTAAAGGCTTTAAATATTTACATATTATTGTCAATGGTCTGAATGTAGCAAAAATTGAAAGCCTAAAGCTGCTTGTAAATACGTATAACCTTGATGTATTATGTGTTACTGAGTCAAAGCTAATTAATGTTGTTTTTTCTAGCCTAGTAGCTATTTATGCATAGATTTGATAGAGTTGGCAGTGTTAGCCGTGGTGGTGGTATAGTAATTTATGTACGAAACGGAATAGAGTTTGTTAATTTAAATATTCTTGATACAGTGCTAGTGCATAAAAAGCTAGAGATTACGACTGTTAAATTGCTTGTTCCTTTTTGTGAGCCGCGGTTACTGACACTAGTGCACAAGTCGCCTGATGTGTGTAAGTCTGAATTTTTAGAATATTTTACTCTGTACATTGCTGATCTCAAGTTACTGAACTTGGAGTCAGTAATTATGGGTGATCTCAATATTGATATATTTGTTAAAGATAAGTATTCAAAACTTTTGGGCAATATTGCTAAGCAGAATGGCTTGAAGCAGGTAGTAGATCAACCGACTCGTAGGACATTAACTACAAGTAGATTAATTGATCATATTTATGTAAGTGATATTTCCATGCATAATAATAATGGAGTATTGAGCGTAGGCATTTCTGACCATTGTGCAGTCTATGCTGTGAGGAAGGCAGTAAAAATGCATTATCCTGTTAAGCACATTAAAACGAGGAACTACATGAATGTTAATTGGGATAATGTCAATAAGAATATGAGTCTTATTCCGTGGTCAACAATGGAGATTTTTGATGATGTTAATGATGTACTTAATTATTTTGAGTTGTCAGTTTTTGGAGTTTTGAATAGGCATGCTCCTGTAATATCTAGAAGAGTTAAGGGCAAAATATCTCCATGGCTCACTATAGAACTAAAACAAAGAATGCACTACCGTGATAGCTTAAAATTAAAAAGCGTGCAAACAAAGGATGTGGGGCTTTTTAGGCAGTATAAAGAGGAAAGGAATAATATAAATAGAGACATTTCTAAAGCGAAATATTTATATTATCGTAAGAAGTTTGAGGAAGTGCCATCTTCGTCAAACGTATGGGCAGTACATAATAGGCTCATTGGCAAGAGTAATAGTGGCTATGCAGTTGCACAGTTAAATGTTGGGTCTGAATTAGTTACTGACGTAGATAAATTGTCGAAAGCATTTGCATCTACTTTTGTTGTTCAGTCGTCTACTGTAGAAGTAAATGATTTGGATGAGTTGTATGATAGCATTCCTACTAGTAATGATTTTGAGCCGTTTACCCCTGATGAGGTCATGACGAGTATATCTTGTTTAAAATCCAAATCTGAATGTAACCCAAATGAGTTATCGTATTTTGTTCTCAATAATTGTAAGGAGTCTTTGGCTCTTCCACTAGCACTGCTATTTACGCAGTTTCTTTGTTTAGCATCGTATCCGACAAAGCTAAAGAGTGCAGTTGTGACTCCGTTGTATAAAGGAAAGGGCTCTAGGCTTGATGCACTATCATATCGCCCTATTTCTACATTGCTAGTTTTAGATAAAATTCTTGAGAAAATGCTTTATTTTAGACTTTTAAGTAGAATAAAATTGAGTGACCAGCAACATGGTTTCAGAAGGGGCCGATCATGCCAAAGTGGAACGCTGAAGTTTATACAGGATGTGTTTAACTGTATTGATTTAAAATGTGGAAGAGTCATAGCAGTCTTTATAGATTTACAAAAGGCCTTTGATTCAGTCCCTCACTATCAGTTATTAGTCAAACTACGGGATGTTTACAAAATTGATGGTAATCTACTGAAACTCCTAGTAGACTACTTGCGAGATAGAAAGTTTCGAATAAAAATTGGTTCTAAAGTATCTGACTCGTTTGACCTGTGTGTTGGGGTTCCACAAGGGTCTGTTTTATGACCACTTCTTTTTATCATTTACATAGATGAAGTCTCGGAGGTTATTTTAAATGGAGTTGATTTTGTGCTTTATGCTGATGACCTAGTTTTATATTATTATTCCTCTGTCTTTGCAGATACTATTGCCCGCATGCAGGCATGTTGTAATGATGTAAATGATTGGTTTGTGTCACAGGGACTTTCTGTAAATGTATCTAAGACTAAGTTCATGGTTTTTCATAAAGCAAGAGATTACAAAGTACCTGTTGATGTTAAGCTGAGCTGTAATGGTCATGATATTGAACGTGTGTGGACGTTTCGATATCTAGGTATTATTGTGGATTCTAATTTGAGCTTTAAAAACCAGTTTGATTACGTTAAGAATAAAGTAAGTTCAGCTATTGGGATGATTGTCAACCTTAAACGTTTTTTGAATTTCAATATTTTTGTAATTATGCTGAATGCATACGTATTATCGATAGTTGATTATTGTGCAATAGTGTATGCAGTCCAAAGTAAAAATGAGCTGCAGGCATTGCAGAATAAAATTAATGGTTTAATTATGCAATTTACTCACCAAAATGTGTTTAAAAAGCGGAAGAATAAATCTGATCGCATAGTACTTATGCAGAACGTATTACTGGAGCAGACAAATACGTTGTCAGTTACAGAAATAATAAGTTTGTATTCGATGTCATTTGTTTACAGAATAATAAAATATGGTTCTGATATTGCTAATTTTGGCTCATGGTATGTATTGAAGCAGCCAGAGCGTGTGACAAGGTCTAGTAATTCGTGTCTATTGGAGTATCCCGCTAATTGTAATACAGAAGTGTATAGACACTCGTTTTTGTATAGAAGTATTACTGAATGGAATGCTTTGCCGGATAATGTAAAGTGTTTTGAAGATTGTAATTTCAGGTCTGTCCTTACTCAGCACTTAATTAGTGTGAGAACACCTGTTGAATATTCTGTGTATCAACCACCGTAACGGGTGGTGTAGTATATTATTGTCTTATTCGTATTGATTGAATTATGTGGAATTTGGATTGATTGGTATTGAGCCATTGATTTGATTATTTGATAATGTGTGCTTGTAGTTTATAGTGTAATGGTATCAGTTTTTATTTAAGTATATATGTATAATTATAATAGTGTCCTTCATTAAAAAGCAGTACAATTGTATTAAATGAACCTGACACTGTAATAAAAATCACTCAAACTCAATGTATTCTTTTACTACTTCAATCTGTTCCCCCTGGTATCTAAAAATGGACTTCACTTTAATATTTGGGCTCTTAGCGAATATTACGACTTTGGTCTTCGCCACATTGACCGCTAGCTGGTTTTCGTTGCATTATTTCTCTAGCGTTTCAAGTTTTTGTTTCAGGTCTCCTTCCGAGTAAGCTAGTATTACAGTGTCGTCAGAGTACATAAGCATAAATATCACTACCTTATGGTTGATGCTTAGACCTTGAAGATTATTTGCTGCAAAATATTCGTCCATGTCTGCGATGAAGAGCTAAAATAGGAGCGGTGATAGTAATTTGCCTTGTAATACTCCCTCTGTAACTTCTATCGATGAAGTGTGACCGTGCTCTGTTGTTACTTTAATTACTGCATTGTTGTAGATGTTTCGTAGTATCCTTATAACTTTAGCACTCAGCCCGAGTCTGTGCAGTTTGGACCACAGGAGTTTATGACTGACGGAATCAAAAGCCCGCTTGTAGTCTACAAATAGAGCGTACACTTTTCTACCTGGAACTCGAATGTGGTTATAGGTAATTCCCGCCAGTGAATATACTTGGTCCATACAAGAACGGTTTTTTCGGAAACCAGCTTGAGACTCCGGTAGAACTTTGTTTATTGTAGACCATTTTGTCAGTCTTAAAAGCAGTATTTGAGTGAAAAGCTTCAAGACACAGCTCAGTAAGGCGATTCCTCTATAGTGAGCAGGGTAACTTCTATCTCCTTTTTTGAATAATGTCACTATTTCAATTTTGGACCAGCTGCTCGGGCAATTTTCTTCAGTCATAATTTTATTAAACAGCGTTAGTAACGTTTGCATCCAGCTAGTTGGTAGACCCTTCAAAAACTCGTTTGAGATGCCATCCAGTCCTGGTGATTTATTTAGTTTTGACTTTTTGATCGCTTGAGCTAGCTCGTTAATTGTGATTTCTCTATCTACATATTCATTTCCAACCCCGTATAAATTTACGTTATCTAAATTCCTAGGCAGCATAATGCTTTTGTAAAAGCTTTCCCATTGATTAATACTTATAGTAGTACAATTGTTACTTGATCTTTCTTTAAAAAGATTAACAGTGCTCCAAAATTGGCTACTATTTTTAATGTTGGCTAGCCGATCTCTAATTTCCGCATAATAATCTGATTTAGCTTTTTCACAGACCTTCTTAAATTTTCTCTTTGCGTCCCCAAATCTTACTTGGGTTTCAAACCCAAAATCAAGTTTCTTACATTGTAGTCTACATGATTGCATTTCAATTTTTGCAGCTTTACACATTGCGTTAAATCATGGCTTATTTTTAGCACTGAGTTTTGGTAAACAATAAGACACATAGTTTAGTCTATTTGCTACAGTAAACATTTCATCAATAATAATTTTGCTCATTTCATTTACATTTTCGTGTTTCCTATTGCCAGTTAATCGAGAGTTCATAGCTTTACTAAATAGTTAAATTTGTTCTGCCTTGAGTCTAATTTTCTTATTACAGCTAGCTGCTCCTTTTGGCATGCAATATCCTATAACACGTTTAAGATGAATTGCTATAGGTACATGATCTAAATTATTTATATTAAGACACTCAAATTTTTGCAGAATATTAATTAGGTTGTAATGAACTAGACAATTATCAATGACTGACCTTCCCCTTTCGCTCACATACGTATAGTTAGCTGGAATTTCTGGTGACACTCTACCATTTATAATTGCCAGCGAGCAAAGCTCAGCAAATTATAGAAAATACGGAGCCGTGGAGTCAATTACATCATCACATGTCAGTCGCAAACTTGATAAATTACTGTTTTCAACTAGCTTGCAATCTAAAGCGCCTTCCGCTCCGATTTGTGCATTAAAATCTCCTCCAATAATAAGCTTTTTTCTTAGCTTATGAGGAATAGACTCCACCGCTTCCGTGAGTTCTGTATACATTTGAGCATAAGAAAACATATTAGTGTTCATATAGACATTACCAATCACAAATACCTCTAGAGATTTTACATTTTTTACTTCTATCAAGATTATATTGTTTTTCTTATACAAGACACTGTTGATTTTAAAACTAGTTTTATTTATAAGAATTCCGACTCCATTTGATGGCCTACCCTTATTACTTAATCTGCCAGCACCAATGTGAATACTAGAAAAATTTTGAAAATTACATCCTAAAATAAGTTTTTCCGATTCAATCCAAGTTTCGCTTATACATATAAAGTCGTGCTTAATTATTTTCTCACAATCTGTTTTATCAAGTTCTGTTAAATTTAGTATACCGTGTACATTCCAATAGACAATTTTTAAAAGATCTGTTACCGTTTTGTGTTTGTGTGTGGGCCAAGACTAGTGCACATAAATTGTGAGAGTATTGTATTGTAAATTATTGTGAATTATTGTATTTACAATAATTACAATCACAATACTATACGCTTGGACTTCACAATAACAATAACAATCACAATTTCAGAATCATTCACATTAACAATAAAAATAACAATTCACATTCTGGTTTTCATGTTTCCTTTCCTACTGACTATGAGTTCAGGTAAGGCGCTTTACATAATAGCGTTACAAATTTTGTGGGAGGGGGTCTAGCTGCCCTTTCTTATTACATCCCAGAAAATTGGGTGGAGGTTAAAGGTTATGACCGAATTTTATATAACGTAATCGTTGAAAGCTCCCTGAAGTCCGCTCAACTTATCACTATAAAACACAAGAATGCGCCTGCGTCAGGGTGCATCTGCATATTCCGTCATAGCTTAGGCGGAGTACCGGCAATGTTAACCAAATGGTGAATAACGAGCCAGGGGGGAGGGGTTTCGAATTTATGTTATAACGTCATATAGTCATGGCCCGTGGTGCATAAAACACTACTCGAAAGTACTTAACTTTTAAACCCACTTTCCAAAATTGAAAAGGAAAACGTGTCGTTATAACTTTTATAAAGCAAACTGCAAAATTTTCAGTCGTTTTCAGTTTGAAAATCATTGTACTTGTATTAGTGATAAATTGTTACATATCAGCAATCCCCTTACAATTAACCTTTGCTAATCTAATTATCTAACTAATCTTTATTAGCTTTCTTTCTTTCTGTCATTTTATTAGTCCAGACCAGCATGCGGTGGACAAAGTAGTAGATATAAAATTATTAAGTGCCGTTACTCCTTCCTAAAGCTAGTTGCTATACATTCTATATTTGTTTTGAATTTCGGGAATAATAAAACAATCTGGCGGTAGTCGGAAGTAAAATATTTTTCTTTACAAAACTACGCTCTTACAAAATCTGATTCAGTAAATCTGATTTTCATAGTACTAGCATCATCAATTTTTAATGCGTTCTGGACAATCTGGAAATTATTAATACTATAGAACTTATTTACTGGTAAAAATAAGACCGGCAGAAAGATTCACTAATATACGCATCTCATTGTGAGCTTGCATCTGTTAGAAAAATAAAAATTGGTAAAATAGTGTAGTTATTCATAATTTAGTTTTTATAATCGTTTTTTTTCTACAGTCTGCTATTCTTTACCTTTTAAAATAACAAATTGGTATTGTATTGTTATTGTAATTCAAAAAAATACATTAACAATTTGATGTTGTAATTGTGATTACAATAACAATATCAAATTGTTATTGTGATTCTTAAAATTTCACAATAACAATAACAATTCACAATGTCAGTGCACTAGCCAAGACTCAATTTTAAACAACTGAAAGTGAAGTACCGTCGCTTTTGTACCTAACACCGTCGGCTTTGAAAGAAAAATACCCTACTAGTTTAACATTTGTAGATGCTGGGTTTTCTTTTTTAATCCGGTATTATTTCATCATGTGTTTGTGTATATCCTGTTCTTTCTTGCTGCGGCACGGTTGAATACGGACTTCTGGGAGCGTGTCTTTAAGTTTGGATTTGTTACTCATCACCGATGCGACTTCTAACTTGTCAGCTAGCTGCACGAATATCAAGGGCTGTTTACTTGTGTCTTTATTGTTGACTCTTCTGGCATTGATTATCTTTACATTCGGTAATTCGAGTTTGCTTTCTAAGACCTGTTTAGCGTCTGCGGAAGCGGAGTTGGTAACTGGAAGCACTGTTATCATGAATTCTCTACTTCGTTTTTCTCGTTCAAATACTTCAATTTTCAGTTCTGCATTTTGTAGCCTCTGTGTAATATCAGCTAGCTGCGCCTTGACACCACTAATCTCCGTTTCCTGCTTGGAGATACTGTTATTCACTTTTGTGTCCAAAGTTAGCCATTTTGAATTCACATTACTTTCAAGGTTTGAGAATCTTGACATAATATCCGTTCTGAAAGTTTGAAGCTGTGTAGAATTGTTTGTGTTGACTTGTGAGGTAACTTGTGAAGTGATTTGCTGACCCATATTTGTTAATTGTTGTGTTAGTTGTTGGTTGATATATGCGGCTAGTTGTTCTTGTCCAGTTGGAATCGGAACCTGATGTCCTACCTCCATTGTATTTTCCATCGTCATTTGCTACAGTCCTTTGGTCTGGGATGGTAAAAAAACGACCAAAATATATGTGTTGCTAGTATATTAAAGTCTTATATATTTGAAAAAAGATTATATAGGCCTTCGGAATACGTATGTAAGAAAAAGAACTTAGCTTTTCAAGTTTTAAGTTGAACTGGTGATTGCTGTTGATGTTGAAACTAGTTCCCTTTCTGTGTATGATTTCTGTATGTATATCCCACAGTTATTCTCATCCTTCAGCGTGGCCGAATTTAGGACACCAAAATATATTAGGTAGTTTGACTTTTTTCCAGACTTCGATCGAATTTCATCTGTCCTTATACTCTAGCAACTAATAAGTGTTCCAGTTTTTGGTTAATATAAAATTAACTAGTTAAAATTTGAAAATTACGAAAACATTTTGAATTTGGTTTACGAGCACAGCAAGATTTTGCTGTTCCTCCTTCGAGGGTTAGATGGCTTCCCCGAAAATCCTTATTTAAATAGTATAGATCCAAAAAAATCGAGTGCATTTGGCCTTGTTTGGTCACAGTGGCGCGGCAAAGTTTACAAAAATTCAAATTTTAAAATTTTGCCACCCTGCAGCTTCTCCAGTTTTTAGCCGATTTTGATGAAAGATTTTTTCTGATTCTGAGGCGGGAATCGTTATATAAAAAGATTTTTCAGGAATTTTATAAATTCAAAATGATTTTGTCAAAAACTGGTTTACAAAACCGCCTCAAAAATATAAGACTGCTTAGATTTTCTGCACAAAAAAATAAAGTTATCGAATTTTTATAAAGCCCTAAAATTGCTTTTGATATCAAAAAAAACCTTTCATCAAAATCGGCTATGAACTGTAGAAGCTACTGGGAGGCAAAGTTTAAAAATGTGAATTTTTTAAACTTTGCCGCGCCACTGTAACCAAAAAAGGCGCATTACACTCGAGGTTACTTTGGATGTGTACTATTTAAAAGTAACCAGATTTTTAAAATTAATCTTTAGGAAATCTGGGTGAGTCATGTTGCGTAGTTCCCTTTTAGAGCACGTTCTGCATTCTCTGTTCTGTTTACAAAGACAGACGCCAAGTGTGTGGACTGCGTGGATGCTGCATGCTCAGCTTAGGGAGATTCGGATTGCTTCTATGGGAGGAGGTAATAAGCTTGTAGAATTGTCCCAGTGTGGATGGAGAGGGGAAGTATACAATAAAATAATAGATTACTGATATCTGCACTCCCTTAAATTCCACGCTTATATTATGCTCATGTCGGTAGCTGCTTGAGCATTTTTTCGATCGTCGGCAAAAAATGAAAATGTGCGAGAAAAAGAACTTTCTCTTTTCCCCTCATTCCTTCGCGTCGCACTTCCCGCTCCTGTTCAAAGAGAACGAGAAAGACGCTGACAGTGTAGAGCGGAGCAGGAGTAAAAGTAGAAGCAGCTTTTTCCACTTTCATTCCCTTGGCTCCATAGTCAACACCACCCAAGTAGGATGCACACTCTTATAAATTATACGGATGCTCTCTCTGATGGAATGCATACAGAATATTATGGTGTGCGTGAAGTCTCAAAATAGTCGATTTAAATTTTTAACTCACAATAAAATGCATTATCAAACAAAAGCACTTTTTAAAATCTTGTAAGTAGAATATTCTGAACCTTTCAAAAGCATGCAAATAGAACATTTTGCACTTTTCAAAAACATTTAAACAAAACGATTTGCAACTTTCAAAAACATGCAAAACATTTTGCAATTATAAAAACGAACATTTTACACATCCATCTCATTTAGCTTTGTTTTGAAATAGCTGATTTCAATTCTAGCTGAAAATGGATGTCATATTGATTCTTCGTTCAGGATATGTGCGTGTTTGTTTGGTGGCTGTAAGAGCGTTTGGAGGGCTGGTACTGGAGCTGGAAATGAACCGGATGTGTTTGGGGATGGTTGGAAAGCTGGTTTTCACAGTCATTACACAGCCATTTCTATTTCTACGGACCCAGTATTACTCTTTGCCATCCGTTACGACAGCCACTCTATACACGACCTCCAACATCATCATCTCTCTCGCTCTCTCACTTTCCTCAACAAAACTCTCGATATATTTTATACTTCTCATCCAAATCCAAACCTTCACTCACCTCCCATTCCATTCCACTCCCCTCCCCTCCAATTATTTTTCCATTTTATCCAAAAAATAGAAAAAAAGGCAGGGAAAGAAAGAGAGGGAGAAATTATGTCGTCTGGGAAAATAACTCAAGCACGTGTTCTGATTTAGATTTCTTTATATACCTACCTAAGCAAAGACTCTCCATCCTCACACTTCTACATTCTCACTCATTTACATTTTACAATTCTGGCTCTCATCTGGCCCAGTCAAAGCCCAGTCTCAAAGCGTAGCCAACTTTATTTTTCTTGGTATAAATAAAATTCAAAAAGAAAATAAGAAAAAAGAGGGACAAAAGTTGTATTTAAAATTTGAACATTATTATTATTGGGGGTTTTATTATCAGTTTCCAATTTGACAGTACATACACATAAGTAATACAAGGTTGCTACATTATTTACGAAAAAAGTACCATGCTTAAGTTACGATAGATTGATCTAATTCAATGATTTGCTTAATTAGTTTAACAGTAAGTCAGTATTGAATACTTACAGTGTCTACCAGAGATATTATTGTTATTCATATTTTTATTCTATTTTTTTTACTCGAGAAAAACGATGGAGCCCACGCGACATATGCAAGCGCAGTGGTTTAAAGGTTTTTACAAATTCATTTAAAAGGATTTATGATTATTAAGTTCTCTTACTAAAGAGAGTAGTGTAGATTTTCTATATCTTTCTGTTCTACAACTGACAATTCTAAATCTATTTTTAGTTCTGGATGGTCTCACATTTAGTCTTTCAGCAGGCTGTAACCAGCTACTGTATCTAGCAGATTTACACAATTTCTTTCCAAATTTATTTAGTAAAGTTTTGAATCTATCTTCAATCATTTATAGCTTAATACATTTAGCCACAGACTTGTACTTTCTTTCACTTACATATTTGCTTAAAATAATGCTAAGACATTTTTTTTCCACATGGAACTTACAGTTAAAGATTGCCTCCATACTGGCAAAGCATATTCAAGATTGCTTCTAATATACAATTTAGAGATAGTAAGTAGATTTGTAATACTTGTGCCACATGTGCCACAATATGTCATTGTAGTACTATTAGATTTGTCAAAAGCTTTTGACTTAGTGGACTATAACATTTTGATTAATGAACTAATACTTTTGGGTGTTGATAATGTGGATGTAAGATGGATTGAAGATTTCATTTATAATAGAACCCAATGTGTTAGAGATGGCGATTCCTTGTCAGATTTCAAACAAATTTTTAATGGTACGCCACAAGGCTCCAAACTTGCACCATTACTTTTCATCATCCTTATAAACAGAATACTCACCAACTTTGAATCCAAACATCAAAGTGTACCTCAAACTGTCCGATCTCTCTTGCTTGGCTATGTCGATGACCTAACATTAGCCGAACGTATCAAATATCATCCCACAAATGCAAGACTACTTGAATGACATTTGTAAGTGGGCCGATGAGCTCAAAATGAAGCTTAACCCAAGCAAATGCTGTGTCATGGTTATAGACTTTTCAAAAAATAAAACTTATAGTAACATTGACCTTAAAATAAATAATGTGCGAGTCCCGGTTGTCAATTTTACAAAATTACTAGGAGTCCAAATAAATAATAAATTAAACTGGGAAGATCATATTAATAATATTGTTAAACGTGCTTCAAAAAAAATTTTTATGTTAAGAAAACTTAAGTACTGTGGTTTCAGCACACCCCAATTACTATCTGTATACAAACTTTACATTAGAACTAACCTAGAATATGCATCTGTCGTATGGAGTCAAGCAATCCCACAAAAATTAATGAAAAAATTGAATGGAATCGAGAAGCGATGTCTCTCAATAATTGAATGTAAATATGTTAGTGATAGAAACTATGAATCTGTAACAAATAAATTAGGATTAACTAAAATAGAAGCAAGGTATACTAGTCTACTTAATAATTTTGGTAAAAAACTTGTCAAATCTCCCCGCTATAAGAATTGGCTCAACCAATATGAAAGATGTAACACACGAACAAACAGGTTAGCTAATAAATTTAGAATTATTAAGTGTAATACTGAAAGATATAGGAAATCGACGATCCCATCTCTCATAAAAAATGGAATCAAATAATACTTGTTTTTGTTTTGTTTTTTTTTGTAACTTATTATACTTACTTAAGCATCAGACAGGAGTACTTACTCCATTCGTTCACTCTGTTTATCCACAGCGCTTGTTATATGTCGCCTGGGCTTCTTGATATTTCCTACCTAAATTAAGTTCTGGTTGTTTTTTCTAATAGCTTTAAGTAGTTACTTAGTAAATTTTCTATCATTACATGTACTATCTTCGAGAATGATTATACATTACTTGTGTCATTTCTTGCGTATGTGCTCTATGTAAACATTTGGTCTAGTGAAAGCAATAAATAAACCCTGAATAATAATAATAATAAAACATGATTTTAGTTTTTGAAGTATGTACAATTTTTACGACGCTTTATTGACAACATGATCAATATGATTATCCCACGTTAATGTGTCATTAACTATTACACCTTTCAATTTGGAACTGTTAACCACTGGGATAATAACATTGTCAATTTTCAATTCTTTTTTCTTATTTTTGCTTCCTTTGGAAAAATCAACAATAATTACGCAACATTTTTTAGGATTTAATTTCATTTTGAGCTCAGATACCTATTTGCTTATATCATTTAGGTATAATTTCATTTTTGGTGTTTCATCATAGTTAACACTTTCTGCCAATGTCATTTCGTCCACAAAACCATTAAAAATATTTTTCACTTGCTTGTCAAGTTCTTGGTGGATTTTCCTAAAATTACTCAGAATTTTGTTCACTATAATTACAAAGAGTAACGGGGCCAGTTTTGTGCCTTGAGGTGTCCCATTGAAGATCTCCCTTAGATTAGACATTAAATCTCCATCCTTTACATACTGCCTTCTATTGTATAGGAAATCCTCCAACCATCTAACATCACATGCATCCACGCCAATAATTTTCAATTCACTAATTAGGATGTTGTAATCAACCAAATCAAATTATTATTATTATTATTATTATGTGACAGGGGTTTGGCCCAAATCAAATACTTTTGAGAGGTCAAGGAGTACAATTATGACGTACTGTTTTGCTTAATCAAGTGATTTGTAAGCAAAATCACATAAATTGACTAGGTAGTGGGTGGTTGATGCTCCTTTTAAGGAACCAAATTGGTTTTTTGAAATTTTGTCTTTAATTTTTTCATAAATTTTGTTAAACATGAATTCTTCCAATACTTTTCTATAAATTTCTGTTTGAGATATTGGTCGCAAATTTTCAATAAACACTTGATTTAAATCCTTCGGGATAGGAGTGATGTATTCTATTTTCCATTTATCTGGTACAGTATAGGTTGATAGTGAAACGTTTTAGATGAAGGTTAGGGCTGTTACAATTAAGAACCCCAATTCCTTAATTATATTAGCCGGTAAACCCTTTGGCACATTTATTTTTTTTAAATTTAATTTGTCAAGTTTTTTATGACTTCAAATTCTTCTAATTTTAACCCATTATATACTTCATTATTTACATAGTCAGATTTCTGTAGGGGGTTGTACCTTCTGTTGATTTCTGTAAAGTGATTATTTATGTTATTCAATGTTTCAATTTTATCAGTATTGTATTCTTGGAGCATAATTTGGGAGATGACAGGAATTTTTGGATTAGTTACGCACACCTGCGTGACTATTTTGTAGATATCACAGCTTTTACCAGTATTAATTTTATTTTGAACTTATTGGTTAAAATAATCTTTGGCAGTCTTTATTCTTTTTCGTAGTTGTTTTATGTAGCTCATTACAGATTTATTGTCGTTGATTTTTGAGTTGAGAAGGAGATTTGCAGATGTAATGACGTCATTGTTTACCCAAGATTGATCTTGCCGTTTGATTGTTGTAAGCTTTAATGGGAATGCATAATTAAACGCACTAATAGTAAAGTTGTCTAATATGTTTAACCTTATATTAACATCGTTACTTAGGTAAAATTCAGACCAATCACACTGGCCAAGGTACTCAATAAATCGTTTTTTGTTTTCATCACAAAATCATGGGATTGTTTTTTACTTTTATTGCACTTGTTGTTATGGTAAATAAGGTTCGGACTGAGTTGAATTGCTACATGACCTGTGGTAGTATCTTTGAGTGGTGCTATTGGTACTGGGTCCACATACATAGAACTTAGAGTGGTGTAGATCAAATCTAGTGGTTCATTATTAGTCATAGCTTCTATGCTATTTCCATAGAAAGTAGCGAATTTAACTATTTGCTGTAATTCAGTTATGTTTAGGAGCTGTTTGTTCTTTAGTCACCATAATGAATCCAGGTGAGAAATACTTGAGCTTTAATTTGTCATACAAGTCAAGAATTGCTTCCAGAAGTTTACTTTGGCAGTCATAACTTGCACTTGGAGGTAGGTAGATACATACTACAACTATAACTGACACAGTTTTGGGGAGGTGGTTAGTTCGAAGAATAACACATGTTATTTCAAAGTTGCTGTAGTTGTGGAATACAAAGTTACTGTACCGACTTGCTGATATCGTATTTTTTGTATAAATAGCTGTTCCACCTCCTTTTTTCTGCTTACGATTAGTTTCATACCGGGAGAAATTTGGAATACTGGTATTTTTATTTCCATTTTCGTTACAGGTTTCAGTAATCAATGCAATATCAAAATTAGTACTTATAGATTAAAGTACCTCAATTTTAATCTTGTTTAACGACGTTGCGTTTGTGTAGTAGATACTTGGAAAATGATATTTTATTGGTATATTTTTGGAAAATGAATTTTTACGTATTCCGCCTCCTATTGTTCTTTTTCGTTTTTGAAGGGTAACACCGCCCACAAATTGCCAATAATATGTTGGATTGAACAACACGACTGGACTGTAACTTAATTGGTTGTCAATTTAATTTATTATAGTGGATTTAATCAAATGTGTTACTTCAGATTATTGTATGTGGTAATGTACTATGAAATAATGCTGGAAATTATGGCTAGTATCGGTTGTGGCTATTTCCTTGTTAGTATGTACGTGTTATGTAAGATCTACATTTAAAAGCACGTGGGGTTAACAGTGCTTAGAAGTTAAGTAATTAATATGATGACACTTAATACTTACACATACCGTGAACACATGTCCACACCTATTCATAGTAAAATATGATCGATTTCAAGTAACATTACCAACTTAATTGGATGATTAAGTCAGGAGCTGCCGTGGCTGTGCTCCGCTGCCTCCGCCACAAGGCGGGAAAAAGAACATGATCATTGAATTGGAATTTGGTGAGAGAAGAAAGCAGAGCGGGAGTTGACTTTAAATTGGGTTCCTATACGGAGCCTGCTAAAGCAGCAAGCGTCTTACAAATATACTCTCCAGTATAGACTGTTTGCAGGATATATGCTCACTCTGAAAGAATATAGGAGCATGCACGAATCACGTGTATTGTCGCTAAATACACAACGATATGAGATATCATTTTTAAATAAATATTCAAACAGGTTAAGATCACGTCAAGCTTTAACACTGAATTAATACACAATTTTATTAATAATATTAGTCACAGTTTTTCTTAATCAAATTCGGTAATAAAATCGGCACGTGAGTTATTCTCAACGTTTCTCAATCAGTAGCTCGCTCAATCGTGATTAAATTGTTCGATCTGCTGACTGTTGGCCATGACCGGGGTTGTTAGTTGTTTATTTTAAACTAGGAGTAAGGCCAGTTGCCAGCAACTGGGGTGTTGTAAGGGCCAACTTGGTCTGTGTAACTGCGTAGTTTTTTGTTAAAATTTGTTCCACAGACCAAGTTTGCCCTTACAACACCCCAGTTGCTGGCAACTGGTATTACTCCTAGTTGAAAAGAAATGACATTAAAGTAAATAAAAGCATTTAATATTATAGTAATAATGTTTTTGACGGTCAGTGCAATGCTTTACAATAGTCAATACTGACTGGAAAAATTATTTTTTATTACTACCTACATACTTTATTACTACTGCTTCCATTGCCATCAACCACCTTTGCCGGCATTCGAAGTAAACAATGATCGTAATTCATAATTTATATGGGATTTTGATTCGACAGCCAAAATTTCTCCTTACTAAAATATCATTGAGATGAAGCGTGAAATTTATGTACTTTGAATAACTAAGGCTATGACAACAGAAATTATGCAGGGCTAAATTGCAAAATGTCGGGGAACCGTCATGTTGATTTTCAACGTAGGCAATGCCTATGACAACAGTTGTCCACTCACTGTTGTCATAGACAATATATTATTCTCACCTTTAATAATGTTATTTTTTTATCAACTTCTGACTTTTGAATATTGATTATGAGTGCAATGCTTTACTATAGTATTACACTTCTGACTTACTGTTACCATAGTTTGACTCAAAGATTGAGGGTTGAATTGTTCAAAGTTGCTGTTGATAATGATTTGTAGATTATCAGCAACAAAATATTATTTTTTGTCAACTTCTTACTTTTAAATATTATATTTTGTCGACGGTCAATGCAAGTGCAATACTTTACTATAGTCAATACTGACAGTGGAAAAAGTATTTTTTATTACTACATACTTTGATTGTAGTGATTACTACTGCTTCCATTGCATTACCATCCTCCATCCACCACTGTTGTCATAGACATTGCCTACATTCAAAATCAACAACCGGACGCGACCACGACGTCGACAGTTAGAATAGTACTGTGATTATCCGCTTAATTACAAAGCTGTACTGTTGCGAATTAAGTTGCCATAGAACACATCTACTTGAAGAATCAAAGTGACGACACTGAAACTCCTACTCCCAATCACACTGGCATTTGTGCGAACTGGAGTTTCGATGTAATTGTTGCCGTTGCCATAGTGTTTATTCTCCACATTATAAAACTTTTTTTGGTCAACTTCTGACTTTTAAATTTGAATATTACTATAATATTCAATACTGACAGTGCAAAAAAAAAATTTTATTACTACCTACCTACTTTATTACTATACTGCTTCAATTGCCATCCACCACTGTTGTCTTGTCATAATATCATTAGACATTATCTACCGTAACATGCCGTACAAAAACGGTAACTCTTCAGTGAGTCCTGGTTAAAAAAATGTGACTGCTTATGTGACACTGGCCTATGACAATTCCCCGACATTAGACATTAGTCAGCTTAATCAATTATTAGGTAGATTATCTGCTTAATAATAAAGCTGAATTATTGCGGGTTAAGTTGCCATAGAAAACACCGGCAGGGATGTTTCCATTCGGCTAGAAGATTAGTTTCCAGTTTGAGTTTCCAGTTTCCACTCTGGTCGCTTCTGGTGGCAATGAAGCAAACTTTTTGAGTTCATTCGTTTCTAAACTTTATGCAGCAGCTCAGCTAATCAACACAAATTCAAACTTTGAACTGTCAACAATGATAAGATCTTTTCTTTTTTTACCAACACTAACATGGGAAGTCTCCCAAGTGTAAAATCCGAAATGAAGCAAACGATATCAGATCATGTGTACTACGTGGTGGGGTCACTACAACGTATGTAATCATATCGGTGCAAATTGCGTTTTGGCGCCAAAAACGAATATTAAAATTCTCAAAATTCGTCGAAATAAAAAATCGCGAAAATCATATGGGAAATTATATAGGAATTTTACCTTACCCAATGGTCCCCCCTTACTACTTTTTTAGTTTCCTGATTTTTTTTGGAAAACTATGGGCCTTGTGTAATTTGATTACGAAGAAGTCTAAAATTAGTAAGGGGTCGTCCATAAATTTTGTTATGCAAATGTTTTCAGTTTTAGACCCTATAACGCTGTCATCAACTTTTACATTTGTGTAAGTAAATGGATACCTTTAAAATACGATGCCATCCAATACCCAAAGAGGTGGAAAAAAACTCTGTGTAGCTGGTGAACACTCGCTGGACTTCAGTGGAATACTTGGATCAGTTTTAATAGCTAAATTAGACTATGAAGAGGAATGCACAGTTACGGAATACCTTAATGATATGATTTAATGAGTAATAAGTGTATTGGAGTCCGTAATGTAAGCACGGTAGCAACACAGAAGTATAAGTAATAATATTAATTGGTTACTTTATTGCAAAGTATTATGGATAATAAATGAAAAAGAATCAACATTTGACAAAATGACAATAGTGGAAAATTGAAATTAACGTTAAGCAAATAGTAAGGAGTGGTGTTGGCTAAGCTTACAAAACAGAACTGAACTTTTGCATCCACAAAAGTTCCTAACCTAAACTAGAGGAGGTGGGGGAGAAGTATGTAGAAGGAAGAGAATACTAACTAGCTAAGGGGACATGGCAGTGACAGTCGGTGACATCGTGGTACGCTATTACATTACTAAGGTATAGGCCATACTTGTTTGTTATGTATCATATAATTTCGAACTAACATCATCATTATCATTACATATTTGGTAACTACACATATTACTCTCTACTTATACCAAGTTTCAGCCAAGATTGCATGTAGGTTTAGAAAATATAAGCATTTGAATTTGATGTAAAGGTGCGCCATTTAAATGCCCAATTACAAGTAATGTACATACATACTTATTCTAATGCGTGAGATTTAAACACCTTATGCTTGACAATATATATAGTATTATATAAAACCAAGGATCAATTACCCTTGTGCAGTCAAATATGTAAATAACCAATGTTGTATGGGCTCCGGCCAAATCGACTCAATGAATAAATTATTTAATTATTACTAGTGTATCCCTAACTCTAGTCATATCATAAATATAACATTCTGAGCATTTAAAACCATGTAAAAGGAACATTTTACACGTTTTAAAACATGTAATCAGACCATATTGCACTTTATTTCAAAAACATAAACACAGAATATTTTGCGCTTTTCAAAAACATGTAAACAAAACATTTTTCACTTTTCAAAAAACTCGAAATTAACATTTATCTCATGTAGATTTATTTGACATAGCTCATTTTAATTGTAGCTTTTGGAAATAAGGCCATTTTGATTGTTCACTCACGATAATATGCATAGTGCCCACCCCAGAATATATTCCTAGATCCACCCCTGGTGGTACGGTGTACTGACAGACAGACGAAAGGGACATGAGACTCACATGTCTCATTTAAGAGACTTATTCTAATGAAATGGGAAATCGGGACTGAAAGGAGTGCAAAGGGGGAAATCCTTATTGATTTTTATTTTATTTAAACGAAGTTTCCAGCTACTGCCACTAATGAACTAGGTGGAATCCTCTCCTATATATATAGATACGTATGTGTATAAAGGCTCCAATAGGAATTTTTATGGAAACGCTCGTGGAATTTTTGGGCACCATGACAATGATATGTGTAACGTGTGTGGTTTTTGGTGCTGGTCCTCTTAGAGGGAGGAGAAGATAATTACGCAAGTTTCGAATCTTTTAACTGCAAAAGGGGAAAGGTGTCCGAACACATGATGAGAATTTGACTCAGTGACTGACTGAGGGTGAGGATGTAGAAATAAGTGACCTGGAGGTGGAGTTGAAGAACCTTCAAACTCGTAATTATAACATGATTAAAATGCGGACTAAACAATTTCCCATACTTTCCAACAACTTCTCCATCCGCATCTAACCAAGCCCCACCCGTCCACTTAAGCTCTTCTCACGAGGAAATGGCACTGATCAATCATGCAATATTCAAAACCAAACTTACTTGTCAACTCTAGGATTTCAAAAAGATACATTCTAAAAAATTCACAGTGCAGTGGTCCGCTATTTAAAACATTTTCAAATTTTGTGACCCTGCAACTTTTTTATGTAACTTTTAACTATTTTTAATCCAATTTTGAAGAAAATATGTTTTCCACTCCTTAGCCAGTTTTATAAAAGGTAATTTCGGGATGTTTTAAAGTTAAAAGCTTTGTTTTGGAACTATATATTTTTGAGGCACTATATGGTGTATACATTAGCAGTTTTTGAACAATTTGCACAAGTTTCTTACGATTAGTAAACTTCGAATAACTACATTTCTCCGCCGTTTCCTCGTGAGTTAATTCCACTCTGCACCTCTAAATGACTCTGACTTGAGGAATTTAAACGTCCTGAAACTCAGTAACTACATAGTATATAGAGTGTTCATAGGACGATGCTGAGATATGTAGACAGAATGAGGGGAGGAGATGTGATGGTAAAGTTGCATTAATAATTGTGTGCATTAATTAAGGATGAATTCCACGTCGAGAAGTGGAGGAGGTGGAAGAAGCCGAAGAAGAAAGAAGGGTTAAAAAGTGAAGAGTAAGTTTTGAGTTTTCTCCATTAGCCTTTCGCCTCAGCCTCATCTGTTCCTTCCTCCTCCTCCAAAATTCATTCAAAGTCAAACTGCGGGAATGAGAAAACTTTCCTCCCTTCCACACAAACAGACAACTTGTTTTATTATTATTATTTTATTTATCTCAAAGACTCTAGGTCCACATAGATACCGCACATGTGTTCTACTCTTACGTCTAGGTTATAACAATTATGTAGGAAATAAAGTAAGGTATAAACTAAAGGTGGTGGCAACTTCCCATACAAAACGTGAAACAGAAAGATCATAATTGTCACATTTGTACTTATACAGATAGTAAATGGTGGCCACTGAGCCAATTAGTTACCTACATTCTACATAATTTACCGGAATTTTGAAAATTTGGCAATACTGGACCAATTTCATCGTGCAATAAATCATTCGAAAGGTAATCACTAGTAAAATTCAAATAACATAATGCGACTACAGGAAGGGAGTGTGTTCTGGTTTTAGTTGGTTTATTGAGTGGATGGATTAAATTAATTAAGAGAAGATAAAGGAGTACCGGGTAGCGTAATGATAAGGAGATGAGGGAGGCTGGGAATCTGGACCCAGGCAAGGGAGTGAGAGAGAGAGAGATACAGAGGGAGCAATGTAGATTAGTAGGTAGGTAGGAAGGGCGAGGAGATGAGTGAAGAGCGAGATATCTAATTCAATTAAGTACAGTGTAATGAGACAGAGACAGACAGAGAGAGAGAGAGAGAGATAGAGATATGGAGCATGTAGGTATATAGGTACGCAGGGTCGTAATGCCTAATTAAAAGAAATGCAATTCATTTGAATACAAGAGAGACACAGAGACATGTAGCTACATAGGTAGAAACACAAAAAGCCTAATTCAATTAAAGACAATGCAACGAGACGGAGAAAGGAAAGAGATGCAAATGACGTGGTACGTACGTATCAATAGTATTGATAAAAAAAATTAATAATTTGAACCTAGGCCTGGACAGTGCTGATGAAAAAAGACAGTGAAGAGATATGGCTAATTCAATTGAGTAGCATGAGAGATAGCGTGTAGGTACATAAAAGGTGCGTAATGGCTAATTCAATTAAATACGATAAAGGAAGGTTGAGAGAGAGAGAGAGAGAGACATGTACATAGGTAGGTATACGTAACGTATAATTCAATTAAGGGCAATGCAAATGGTATGGTACGCACGTACGTAGTAGCATGTACTTAGTGCCGGCGCACCGAGGGGACAGAGGATGAAAAATGCAAAGCTATGATGCGCGCATGTTCTTTACAGCACTAAAATGTAATATATGATTATATTATTTCTTGTCTGTTGCCAGTACCATGGACAGGATTGACGAAACAAAATGTTCCTGTGTTTCTCTCTCTGCTTTCACCACCACTGCCTGGATCCTTTTAGCTTCCTAATTTGACTGCATTTTGTTCTTTATTTTCATTTCCCAACTTTTAAATTCTTTTTTGGTGTTTTCTTTTCTCGTTTGCATTTTGTTTTGTTGGAGTTTGGCTATTTGTTTGACTTTATTCTTTTTCTACTTTCTTTTACTTTCACTTTTACTTTCTGCTCCTGTTTCAGTTTTACAAGTTCCCTAGTAATATTTATTTTGTACAAATAATATTTTAGTCCAAAAAAAGTTAGTGTATAATAAAATATGTTGTGTGTATTAAAAAAATGTTGCTGCTAGTTAGCCGACATGAGATTTTCTGCGTTTGTAGTGAGATGTATGGTGTAGTATTATTAACACTAGCTTGAACGGCACTGTCTATGTATACGTATGTAAATGCTTTGTCATGTTATGTAAAAGTTGTAAAAATAAAAACTCGAGCGTTTAAGCACTTTACCTACCAGAGGCAATGTGTATAGGGGTGCAAAACGTCCTCCCAAAAGTTTTAAAACTTTCTTTGTTTCGAAACGAAATTTTATACTTGAACTTGATATTTCGATGTTAAAAAATATGGCGGATTTTATGGACGACACGGCATGTTTGTTTTTGCGCTAGAGAAAAACCAGTTTTTTGTTTGCGGGGCAATTTGAAAATAGTTATTGCCAATGTGTACCTCTGATTTTTAGAACCCATAATATCAAAAAACATTGGCTTTTACGCGCAGCCAAGCGAGCAGTATAACATTGTAGAAATGTCTTTGCCCATGCAGCAATATGTATTAGTACAATGTGTGTCCTTTTAATTAATAGTTGTAGAAACTTCTTGCTTACAGGGTATACTCGTTGTTGCTAGTGCAAACGTTCACGTATATAACTGTCTCAGTATACCCCTTTACAGCCCTAATTTTGAAAGAATGGCTACTGTTCTCAGTGTTTCGTGTATTAGTCGTATTAAAATGGTAAAATGTAAATTTTTAAAATACTGCAGTATTTCTCTTTTGCATGTCTACTAAATAACATGATTGGAAATGCAATGTGAGTCCTTGCTTTCAACGCTGCAAATAAATACAAACTTAATTATTTTTCTTTGCTTTGTTTTGTGCCATATATAAAAATATATATATATAAATATTTTACAAGAAATAGAAGTCGCCTTTGCAACCAAACTACAACTGCAGTATATTTATTCCACTAATATTAAATCTTAATTATAAACGTTTAAGTCTAAAACTCAAGGTTTACATTTTATACATTTTATTTTACTTTTTAAACTTTCACTGATTTAAATTCGGAGTATAAAATATTTTACACACTTGTTATAAACTATTGACAAAGTATTATAAAATTTCACACACACGACTTGCTACTGCTCTTTAAAACTAAACACAGAACTAAACTTTAAATTTATTACAAGAACTTGGCAACATTTATATAAGAGAAATGACTAGTACACGCAAATATTAATATTGCCGTAGGACACACTACAAAATTTACAATACTACAAATGTTTTATATTATTAGGTCTTTAATCTTGCGAGTTGCAGTTTACAAATTATATTCTCCATTAATGTTTTCGTCTTCTGCATCGCAGTCTTCGTCAGAATTGTTAGAGTCGTCCATGTCTAAAACAGTGACGGCGGCAACATCAGAATAGTCAATTGGTTGTTCAGGTGACGGTTGAAACCCTGCTACTTGAGTAGAAATAACCCCATTCCAATCGATTTCCACACGCTGTGGTGCCAGCTGAACTTTGACGGCTCATTCTTGGTAATGTTCTTCCAGTGTGACTTCTTGGGCATTTAACTTAAGAGACTGTAAAATCGTGGGGTTCTAATGCAGCAAGCTTTGCGTTTTGTGTAGTCAGAATGACAATTAAAGCGTTGATTTCCATGGGACTGACATTTTGATTGCTCCAGTCATGGTGTTGAATGAAAAGCCGACTTGCACAGAGCGTATAGTTTAATGTGGGCTTTGCCAGTAAATAAACTTCTTGGCTGGATTTCGCGGTTCTTCTGAAAGCTCAGCACTGCTTTTGTTCTCAAAATACGGCAGATAGTCCGTTTTTTTCCTGGCAGCAAGTGGTTCTAATTTTGCTCCAGCATTTCAATTGCCCAGTCCAAAATATTAGGACTTTCAAATACGGTGAATGAAACTTTGGAATGGCTAGAGTTGCCATAGTTCTTGCGCCCAAAGTAGTAGACGTGGGCCTGCAGATACTGGTCATAGCCAAACCGTGCTCGATTTTGGTCTTAAAATTTTAGAGTCTCGTAAATAACAGTAGTGTCAAACGTCTTAAAAAACTTCCAGTCTTGAGCAGTAATGCTACGCGCATTTAAGCCGGTCAAATCTTTGCTGTTGTAGTTGTCGTTTTCAGTTGACAATGCATTGACTGATTTGCAGTCAGAGTTCCACTTGCCATGTCCATGGTTTCTGTCGAGTCCATATGCATGGTGCCACACGAGGACTGTTTTAAATGGTTTGATATGGCAACATTAAAAGTCTGTTTCTTCCTTGGTTCAATTTGGAATTGACAGAGTGTTCTTGATGTTGTCGCGATTGCTTTATTTCTTTTTCTTGTTGAATGAGTAGGTAGTATAGTTGACGGTAGTATTGAAAGAGGCCAGAATGTCTTACGTATATTATAATGATAGTTTAAAACATTATTCTAGCTCTTTAAATCTAATTAATTTAAATTATTTTAAATTGTAGCTTGACTCTATTATATTGATTTGTATACAGGCACAGAATTTAGCGCCGAGTCGTTTAAACAGTTTTTAAAAACTCATGGAATCAAATACTATAATACGCATAGAGAGACAATGTCTAGTATTGTAAAGCGCGTAATAAGGTTAGTCAGTTAGCATGGTAAGCTTGTATATATCTAGATACAATATATAAGAGCTACGTTTACACATAATAAATATATGCTTTGTTTGGTATAGGACCATCTTTCAACGGATTGCTAGGTACATGACTGAGAGAAATACAACTAGGATAGTAGATATTTTTCCCGCATTTGTGAAAACGTATAACAACAGCTTTCACTCAACAATACAGATGGCGCCCTCTCAAGTCAATCGATTAAACGAGAACAAGGTCTGGAGGACAATGTTTTCGAATATAATTAACAACACTGACAAAAGAAAGGCAAAGTATTCAACCGTGTTAGAATTAGCCGAACAAAACTCTTATTTGATAAAGGTACGTGTAATGCATGCACGTAGGTCAACAAACACAGTATATATAAAAAGATACACTTTAGGTTTTACATGCATGTGTCGTTTGTAATTCAAACAGGATGCAGCCAATAGTACTCGGAGGAATTGGTTCTTGTAAAGTCAGTAAACTTTGAGACTATACCTATAACATACTACCTTGAAGATCTGAATAACACGCCTATAACAGGAGCATTCTATAGTGAAGAGCTAAGCCTAGCCTAATATCTGCTACGATGGAGCCTTCTGGATTCTTGCCCTTGTTTTCCAATGCTATACAACAGCAATTTTTCCGAAAAGAAGAAGAAGACTGGACAGCCATTACTGCTCGCCGTTAGACCGAGATCCCATTGGTTCCGAGAATATATACGTAACAGTTTCTAGTGACCAGCAAAATAGTTTATATACAGATAACACACCAGCAAGCTTTGTAGCTGTGTTGCCCTACCCTTTGGATCTGCAAAACTATGACGCTGGACTCGTAAGCCGGAGGTATACTTCAAACCCACAACATGCTATAATGAAACCTGTTCAGAGATCACCATCACGTAAAGTGCGAAACACAACCGCTGTCGACGTAGATGCCATTTGCAAATTATTTATAAACTACTAGCCAACTATCAAGACATTTTTTAACTTTCAAAATCAGATCCAGATTTATGTCGGGAAACCATTATCCTTATGCCAATGTACTGGAAACTGACATGGAAAGTTTTCCAGTGGGTGCAAATTTTAATTTTGGGGCTGAGAAACTTGAAAGTACGGAAAACATTATACAGCTATACCAAGGCTTTGAGAACTTTTTAATGTTAAGAAAAGAGAATAACCACGGAAACTCTGATTTTTGCAAATTCTTCGAACGATTTAACGTTGAGATGAATGACCCCCCCCCCAGTTTTATAATATACATTTAAAGATTGAATTTCCGTTGGATAAAAGTAATACAAAGTGCAAGCTTACATTTGAATGCAATGAGAACGAGTATGTGGTTTTTCCTGAACCTATTGCCTTGTTTTTAGGACTGCAACAGCACGACAAGTTTTTAAATGGCGTTTACGAATCCAAATTTGATTAAGATGAACAGTTATACAATGACATTGTGGACTATGAATATATGGACTATTCAAAAAATATGCAAACTTTATTCCTATGAAAGAACCCGAAGAACTAGATTTGGATCACGTGGTGCATAAAATTAATCGTACTCGAAAAAATTTGTCAGCTGATACACGAGTGCAGTTTGAACATGCAAATGGACACCTAAGTATACCAGGCATGCGCGAGAATATCACAGTACAGCTGCTACTACTTGTAAATCGATTTTTTGGCTTTAATGACAATTTTATATTTAAAGCTGGCGAGTCTGAGCAACTGAGACAGGAATTAGTAAAAGAAGAAAAACGAAAAGTAAAAAAAGAACATATTATGCAGCCAAGTTGAAAACCAGTTATATGCCTCGCATTCACTGCCGTTACTGCGAGCAGTCAATATATTTAATGATTAAAATAATTAGACTGTTCACAGCTTTGTCCCTATACTGTTTGTGCCATTACACAGACAACAACATCAAATAATGAGATTCAGTTTAGTCAATAAGTACCGTTTCCTTGTGCAACTTGATGCCAATACTCAGGCTTTAATTGAATTGCAGTTTTGGCCTCGCAATTTGTAAGCAAACAACATGCAGCCAATTATAAAAGGCGAAGACGTTTAAAGTTGGCAGTTATTCTTATTTAACCTTTGAAGTTACAACATCAAATCTTTTGAAGAGCAAGTTCTAAAATCTTATTATTGCAAACCAGTCTAAATGCATTAAAACTAGTGCTTAAATAAACATTGTTGTTTATCAATAATGCGTAAGATACTGTGCAAAAACATTTACGACACAAATTCAAGTGTAGTGGACAAAGACATTGTAAAAGATAGCTTGCTTGGTGAATACTGTGTATTTGAACCTATTTCTGCAAATACAAATAAAGACGGCAACAAAAGCCAAATCGGGACAGGCAATAACAGTGTAGCAATTGAAACTGCAGAACCTGTCGGAAATTCATTAGGCGACTCAAGTGTAGAAGACAATCAATATCTTGGGCCATTGAAGCAATGAAGAACCACTAAACCAACTGCCACAGGCCGTAAATGCAGAGTATCTCATTGCCGCACTTCATGCAATAAACACAGAAGTACGTCACGTAAACCAACAGCTTGAGCACCTCAGAGTAAAGGAAGAAGGATGGTGTACAGGCGAACCCAAGCTGGAGGATCACGGGGCAGGCGTGTTAAGGAAAGAACGCAAATTAGGGGTTGGCTGCGAAAAACCCCAGTCTCTCGTGTGAGACGAACTGTATCAAGCAGGAGTTCCACCCAGACTGGCGCAGGACGTAGGCGCAATATCAGCCGATGACAATAAGTTATAAACTACTGTTTGCTAAAATTTGTGTCATTCAACATCCTGACTACCACGAAGCAGTATCAAAAGTCTATAGCAGCTCCGCAAATCATGGAAACAAGGCTTTTACGACGAACCTACAGTGTACGAGAGGTCCTAGAAGTCTATTTAATGCAACCCTGTGCCTAATAAACTTCCCCTGACCAATATAGGTCTTGAAGATGCACCTTAGTATTACCCATATTATTCAGTGTTTAGTCCAAGGGGTAATAAAAATCCTCTTATATTCGACATACTAAAATACCCTGAAAAATACTACAACTTGAACGAATCCGACTTGGAACTCACTTGCTGTGTAATTCTTGCAGATGGGAAGGAGGTTTCGGCTACCGACGTGGTCGCTCCGTGTTCCATGCTGTTCTATGGCCTATTCAGTAACATGGAATTCTTTCTTAATAAACAGCTTGTGAGTGACAATTCAAATCACTATGCTATTAGTTCCTACTTGAAACTGGGTCTTTCATCAAACCCAATCGAAAAGAAAAATGGAATGTTGGATCAGCTGTACTACCCTAACACCACCCCAGAAACATTTGTGAAAACAGACAACGGATTTTTGGCAAGATACAACATTGAAGCACAGTCAAAAACGTTTACTATGGTAGGAAGACCCCGAGTCGCCATTCTTTGACCAAACGCGAATGCTGCCTGGAGAAACTGATATCCGAATTATCATTTGCAGATCTCATCCTGCCTTTTGCATTAATGCTGAAACTGAAACACGGGCTAGATATTCTGGCTGTCCATTCCGTGTAGACATTGTGAATGCTTTACTGGACTTGAAGCGGCAGACAGTATCTCCAATGGCAATTGAGAAGCATAGGATTAATTTTAACAATGCGACTATAAAGTATCCTTGTCTTAAACCCAAGATCAAGAACTTTGTCATTTCTGGAGTCAGCTCGCACTCATTGGATTACTGTATTAACGGCAGGTTGCCGCAGTATATAGTATTTGGACTTGTTGTTTCTGAAGCGTACTTAGGGAAGCTGACTAAATCATTTTGCAACTTTCGAAGATGCCTTTCGTAATGGTAAAGATAATTACCTACTTGCTTTAAACACCTTGAAAAAGACGGCAGCCAATTCAACCCTAGGAAATGGCATATCTCAGCAGAACTACACCCCAGAAAGAGTCTTGTTTGCATTTGAGCTAGTACCAACACAGGCTAATGCACCGAGTGTAAATAAATCTGGTCAAGTTCAAATCCAGTTGAAATTCAGAACCGCAGTGACCACGTCTGTTACAGCTATACTGTTTAGCCAGAACCAAACTGTTGTTGAGATTAACTGAAATAAGCAAGTCATTATCAACCGTTAAGGTGTATGTAGCAAACCATCAAGCTCCTTGCCAAACACCGTAGACAATTGTGCACAAAATCACGTGTGCAAATTCAAGACATGTCTGTTGCTAAATAAAAGCTGACTGACCAACAAAAACAAGCACGTGCAGAATTAATACAGTTAGAGCAATGTCTCGGAATCTTACTTGGCGAAACAAGCATCAAATACTACGTAATAGCTGCAGACGAAATGAAGATTACATTGGAAAACGCAAAAAAAGAAACCAGCAACGGGGAACTATCGTATCCAATGGCAATAAAACAAAATACAGACAAGCTAGAGGGCACTGGGCGTCACTGGATATGTTACTGGATCGTTTTGAGAGAATCCTTTGAATATTTCGACTCATATGGTTTCCCAATTCAGCAATACAAAAAACTCCAGGTGCCAGGCAGATAAGTTATTGCAGAAAATTGTACAGCACTACAGGGTGGACGATCTACCGTTTGCGGAATGCAATTGGTATATCATTCCAAGATTTTATAAATTTATTTACATGTTCTGTACTAGTTAACGATAGAAAAGTTAAAAAGTTTGTAAATATGATTCCTATGTTAAGCAAGTGTTATACACATAGATATAAGTTACAGTCAAATACCTGTAAGGTATGTTGTCCCGAGTTTTGTAAAAATATGTTATAGTATCCCTAGGCTTAGGATATAACATTAAGAAGCGTATATTGTAAATATATAGCAATTAATTACCCGTTTTTGTAAACCTAATGTGTATTGTAATACATTTAAGAATAAAACATTGTCTATTTAGTGTAAAAACACAGTTTATTGTAAAACTATAGTAATAGTATAGAAATAAAATTGTATAAACTATATATATATTTATTCGTTGTGTAATAAAATAAGTCATAGGTTAAAGTTTAGGTAAACTTGTCAATAAAATACACAGAGTACTATATATATTTGTTAGATGCCTAAATGAATGTGGGTAATTGCATAAATAATATTAAAAATGTATAAAATGTAAATAATTTAAGAATTAGTAGCAAATTGTATAAGATATAGTTGTATAACTACTTAGTTATAATATATTGTAAATATTCCTTAAATATACTTGTCCTTTGTGAGTTCTGATCAGTTGTTGTTTGCACTTGACGATGGAAACATCAGATACTGTTGACTTTAAATTAATACACCCTTTTACGGCTATGCTATGTGGCCCTAGTTTTTCTGTTAAAAGTACTCTGTGTTTAGAAATTGTAGGACGCCGTAGGCAAATAATTGGAAATAATATTAATAAAGTTTTGTATATTAGTGTACATACTGACCAACCAGAATTTTCAAGCACTGATTTCCTAGAGAATAAGGATATAACTTCAACATCTGATATTGATAATATTGAGTCACTGATTCAAGAAATACACATCCCATGTTTTGTTGTTTTGGACAATCATTTAAACTATATGGAAGCAAACCATAAGGCTGGAAAATAAGTTCAGAAAATATTCACAGAATTGTCTCATCATATGAATTTCAGTGTCATGCTTATTCTGCAAAACGCCATTTCTAAAGAACTCAGAACCACTAGTTTAAGTACGAAATATCTAGTTCTCTTTGACGTGCCTAGAGACCGTAGCATATTTAACCAAATTGCATGACAAATTGCACCTAGTCGTAAGAAGTTTTTGCAAGAAGCATACGAAAAAGCATGCAGTCTACGCCAACATAGTTACTTGTTCTTGGACTTGCATCCACAGTGCCACAACCCACATATGTTTGTGCGTAATAACATTTACCCTGTAAACGGTACTGATATATATGTATACAAATAACACTCACCATGTCGGTGAAACGAATGAGAAAAAGTCTGTTTAAAGAGAACTTTGAATATTTATTACTATTAGCAAACTCAAAACCAAGAGAATTTTCATCTTACATTAAAGCTGCCACTGTTGATCTGCTTTATGTTATAGCAGAGTGTATATTTAATTTAGATAATTTTTGTAAACATATAGACACGTGATATTCAAAACAAGTAAACAAACTCGTAAAAACCTTAAAACGAACGAGTATAGATAACTTAGAAAAACTATATATAAGAAACAGAAACCTTGTGCGCCAAATCCTAGCAACGATATTCCACAAAGTTTACAACGGAGAAATCTGCCGTGTTACACTACTGTCAGATTTAATTTGTGCTGATAAAATATACAATTCAATCAATTTAAATAGCTATGGCTACTGTTATGAAAGCAATTGAACCCAAGCTCTACGCTGATCTTATAAAAATCCGAGAAGAGCAAAAGGCTTTGAACGTTTCCAAGCAACACCTCTGTATGCAAGAGAATAAAATCGATTGTTACAAAGAAGTTCCAATGCACGTTGGCGGAAATTAAAAAAAACAAGTGATAGTTCAACCTTAAGTGGTCCATCTGGCGTGGAAAAGTTAAAACAACTACTAGTTCAGAAGTGGCTCAGCTACGAGCAAGTACTGTCTCAAGCTAATATAAAGAAACCACAGCTTAAATCAGTTCAGGACATGCATACGTGCGAAATCGCAGCAATACAAGTGCATCTAAAAAAAAGTTAAATCTCAATATATATAAATAGAGCTGCCATCAATAAGACAGTGTCAGTCTACCTTGTAATGCCAAAGTGTTCAATACAAAGCTATACAATGTTTCTCCAACCTTTAGTATTTCTTTTCTGCGCACTTGCGCTTCTTCTACTTGCAACATGTTGCAACACTGTAATGCATGCCCAGCATGAATTAAATAATCCAATGGTTGACACTGAAAGCACCGCTCCAAGCTTTGAAAGTACACCAAACATTAATGGTTTATTTACAAAGAAGAAGATAGCCTAAAAGCAATACAAAACACCTTACAGCAAGACAAACTGTCTTCTTCCAGCCCTGATAATACGCTATCTGTCGTGACCAAGCCCAGTTCATTCAACAAGTTGATTCTTCAAGCTCTAAAATATATGCTCAAAAATTTAAATACGCAAAACAAAATTATACTTGATGTAGTGGACAAGTACAACCAACACGAAGCAAAACCGGTAGTAAATACAACGTTTGACTTGATTAGTAAGTGCAAAATTCACCATTACGTTTAATACAAATATATATATATGTATATATTACAAAACATAAGATGCGTATATAACACGTGTACGATTTGAAACCATTGCTAACTGTGCATTTGTTATTGTTTCTCTTTCTGCGCATGTGCAGCCATCTACGTGTCGTTTATCTTGGTCCTACTCCTCTTTGTATTTAAAATGATCAAGATTTTTGGCAATGCAAAACTATGGTCCCTAGTTAAATTAGAAGGGGTTTACCAAAAACAAGTGGCCATCACCCACCACGGATCAACTATAGGTACCGCAGCGGACTCATAGGGACCCTCACACCATCTCAAGCACTCCTCCGAACATCAAAGTTTCCATCCCACACTACTCGTCTCAAAGAACAGCATTAAAACATACAAAAAGCATCGACTCTACAACATTTCTTCTTTTCAGACATGAAGCAACCAGCCCTAGTACCAAACACGACCGTTCAGTACCACGAACAACTAAACTTCCTAACTGTTTAAAAAACTGGAACAACTGACTATGTACGTAT
The DNA here is from genome assembly GCA_949802685.1 of Dicyrtomina minuta. Classification (NCBI taxonomy): domain Eukaryota; kingdom Metazoa; phylum Arthropoda; class Collembola; order Symphypleona; family Dicyrtomidae; genus Dicyrtomina; species Dicyrtomina minuta. The sequence goes on along the minus strand of CATKUY010000389.1, from coordinate 3,929 downwards.
AATTTAGTGTCAAGTACATGTGATATTACATTGTTTATTTCCTTTTGTAGTTATTTTATTGTTTAATATACATTTGATTCTAATAATATTGTTTGTTGGTTTACAGCGCTTTAAGTGTTCCATGCCTAGATGTATGTTCAAATGCAGAACGTATGTGGCGTATCAAGTTCACGTTGAGGACATTTATTAATGTGGAGATTGCAACCGATTCTGTTCTGACAAAACCCATCACTCATGTCTGCAGCCTGGTGAGCGTCTTGCACACTATGACAACAGAAATCAAAATCTTGTTGGCGGTGGAACTAGTTGTTCAGGAGCAACCTACGGAGTTGATACTACTACCAACAGTACGGATAGTCCTGCAGACCCTTCTCGTCGCACTCGTCGTTTGTCACTGATAGATCTAGATGTATTTCAAGAATCCTCAAGAGCTCATAAGGGACTAATGGTGACCTACATGCATCAACCAACTGAAGAGTCTTAAGACATTACATACATTTTGACTGAACTATACTAGTCTATTGTGAAATTTTCAACTCAAAACCTAGCTGTACATATGAGTATTAAAGCTCAACTTATAATAGATGTAGCATTAGGGTTAGAAACTATAGTAGAAAACAAACCAAAAAAATAGACAAAAGCATTAGTTTAGTGTCTAGTAACTACGATTTAATGAATGAAGACGAAATTGAAAACTGTATAGTATGTAATAGTGCAAGTGAAGTTATACAGAGGCTTACCGAATTTAATAAGCACGGTACTGGTTTGACACTTCAGCAAGTAGATTCTATTCAATTTAAAGTAGGAGTTATAAATTTATTTTCAAATGCTGAAGCAAAAGGATATATTAAATTTCCAAAGTTAAATTATAAAAAAAACGGATACTTAAATATTAAAAACGAATGCGATAACTGCTTTAAATTGTGTGTTGCTGCTCACAGATACCACAATGAAATCTTAGCTGAGTATGAAGTACATAGGAAGACAAACATACCATACACTTAACGCTATGCTAAACAAAAACTAGAAGACACAGACCAGTATATTCCCTATTTTGCGCAATTTGATTTTACTGATATTAATTGTCCTTTGCGTATTGACGATGATTTAAACAATTTTGAAATTAATAATAATCTTGGTATTATTATTTGGAGTCACCGCGATTACGACATTGTCCCTAACACACGGTTGCGTAATTCTGAGTCAACTGAACTGTGTAATTTATTTTTAATTTTTAATCAAGAAAAGGACAAAAAGATTGATTCGTACCATTTAGTTCTTATTACTGATCTTGATAAATTTATGCATTACAGACGACAGAAAAAATCTTTTTATTGCGAATTGTGTTTGAGGAGTTTTAATTATGAAAAGAATTTACAACAGTACAGTGATAATTTTCAAGCTCGTGAAGAAAGAAAAATCGTTTTTCCTGAACTGTGAGAAAGAGTCAAGTTTGCAAAACCGTGGCAAACACTTCAGTATCCCTTTTTCATTGTTTATAAGTTCTTAACGTTTGCAAATCCTATTCAAGATTCTAAACCTGCAAAAAATAACAAAGTATACAACTGAAATTACACCTGCAGCTTATTCTTTATCATTATTAGAAGAATGCAAGATAAAGACAACGTTGCTTCTATAGAGTATTTTGATAGGGAAGATGTAGTAAAACATTCTTTACACGTATATTTTACTGGGCAAACAGGTAACTTACACATATTAGAGAAACTGTAATTTTGTATATAAACCTGCCTGTGTACTAGTACAGCTCATACACAATATGATTGGCCTGGGTGATATATATTATTATATAGCGCTGTACATACGCTTACATGGCTCTCTCAATTTGCATTAGATTTAGCACACCTTGGTAAACCCACCAATAATTTTCAACACTAATTATACATTTGATGCTACTACATATCTACATCTCCCGCTTTCACTTTCATTGCGTTGCATTCCGGTTAATTGAATTAAATCACCCCCCCTCTCCCTCCCCTCTCTCTCTCTCTCTCTCTCCTGGGTCCAGATTCCCAGCCTCCCTCATCCCACTACCATTACGCCACCCGGTACTCCTTTATCTTCTCTTAATTAAATTAATCCATCCACTCAATAAACCAACATAAACCAGAACACACTCCCTTCCTGTAGTAATGCGCTTCTATTATCACTAACAGTTTCCATGACAACGGTCTTTTAATTTTTCAATCTCACATAAAACAGGTTGTATGGGCCACAACCTCAAAACAAAAAAAATGGTGTCTGCTTATTTTTTAAGAGCTTTTTATTGATATATCACATGACAAAATCCATTAAACTTTTTTAATTTTTAATAACGTTTTTTTCAAACCATTTAAAATCTGATAACACGCGTTCGTCCACTTTAAGTTATTTAGATTTGCCTAATTGTTACCGTTCTAATGGTATACCATTTTAGTGTAATTTCATTGAGTCACCGGTCGAAATATTCATTTAATACAATATTTAATGTTTTAGCGGGAAATTCAAAAATTGGAATTATGAATTTTTGAATGCATTACAGAAATTAATTATGAATAACATAACCAACAACACATTGTGCGGCCTAATTGCTTCCCTTAATTTAAAACCTGTAAATTGAATCTAAAATTGGGCAGCAAATTCAAAATGCCTAATTTTGTTGTTAAGGCCGCCATGAAACAAGGGCGTGAGCCCTTGTTTTATTAGTATGTTTTCATGGGCATATTTAACCAATTATATTTATTTGATCATGTTAAAGGTTTACTGTTGTTCAGGTGAGCTCTTTGGGACATAAAGGAGTTCTTTCCAAGTTTCCGCGAGTTTGGATTCACTGTGGCACCCTGTAGTAACAATGTGCTGGATTATTTCATTTACGGATAGATTGTTACGATTCATCAATGAATATGCAGATTTTCGGCGCACAGCAGCAAAGTCATTTATACAGTTAGTCACAAACATTTCACTGGCACTGGTCTTCCTTGAATAGTTACAGACTATCCTGAAGGAATCATTGTACGCAACTCTGATTTGTGAAAGATCCGATTTCTTAAGTAGCCATAGACTAGAACATTATATAGTTGAGAGATATGTAATGTGGAGATATCGCCTCACCGACAGACTGCAATTTTTGAACTTGGATTTGATTATGTTGGCCCGAGTGTATATTTCCCGTATCCGCTTCCTGATTTCTTCACTATCACAGAGTACATCGGAGCCCTGCTTCTTAGTATGAGCAATAGTATAACCCAAATATTTAACTGACGGACAGGCAGATATATTTTGATTATTCATAGATACGTTAATTTTTACTTTTAAGGCATTCATCCATTTTGGTAGAAAGGCTTGTAATTCTGTTTTGGTTGGGTTGAATTGAATCTCATGTCCTTTAGCATAGTCAGTGCGCATATTTTTAGTAGCTCAGTTAGGGCTGCAATGGAGGTATTGAGAATACAGATATCATAAGCGTATATTAGGTGATTGATGACTTTGCCATTAATATTGCACCCAATTTTAGTATTCGTAAGTTTCAGAGATAGTTCATCCATATAAACAGCAAATAGTAAGGGTGATAATATCCCTCCTTGACTCACCCCTCTTCTGACAGGAAAAGGTTGACTGATTGTTTGTCCCCACCGAATGGTAAAATACTGACGTGAGAACCAATAATCCAGCAGTTTAATTATAGCTGCCGGCAGCTTCCGCTTACACAGTTTGTTAAGAAGAACATTGTGACTAATGTTGTCAAATGCTTTAGTTGCATCTAGATAGCAAGCATACACCGGGGTAATTTTTCGTTCATAGTACGATATAATCTGCCTTAGTGAATAGATGCACACTTCACAGCCAACTTTCTTCTTAAAACCAAACTGGTTGCTGGATGTACTCAGCATATGCCCATAATTAAGTAGTATTAGTTTTTCAAAAATTTTGGA